>VMBQ01000762.1:23687-122441 GCA_007657795.1 Dreissena rostriformis | reverse complement strand
CACTAGGATATATGATCACTAGGATATATGATCACTAGGATATATGATCACTAGGGATATATGATCACTAGGGATATATGATCACTAGTATATATGATCACTAGGATATATGATCACTAGGATATATGATCACTAAGGATATATGATCACTAGGAATATATGATCACTAGGATATATGATCACTAGGATATATGATCACTAGTATATATGATCACTAGGATATATGATCACTAGGGATATATGATCACTAGGGATAAATGATCACTAGGATATATGATCACTAGGATATATGATCACTTGGATATATGATCACTAGAATATATGATCACTAGGAATATATGATCACTAGGGTATATGATCACTAGGGATATATGATCACTAGGATATATGATCACTAGGATATATGATCACTAGGGATATATGCTCACTAGAATATATGATCACTAGGGATATATGATCACTAGGGATATATGATCACTAGGGTATATGATCACTATGGATATATGATCACTAGGATATATGATCACTATGATATATGATCACTAGGATATATGATCACTAGGGTATATGATCACTAGGATATATGATCACTATAGATATATGATCACTAGGGTACATGATCACTATCGTATATGATCACTAGGATATATGATCATTAGGGATATATGATCACTAGAATATATGATCACTAGGATATATGATCACTAGGATATATGACCACTAGGATATATGATCACTAGGATATATGATCACTAGGATATATGATCACTAGGATATATGATCACTAGAATATATGATCTCTAGGGATATATGATCACTAGGATATATGATCACTAGGGTATATGATCACTAGGATATATGATCACTAGGATATATGATCACAAGGATATATGATCACTAGAATATATGATCTCTAGGGATATATGATCACTAGAATATATGATCACTAGGGTATATGATCACTGATTATGCAATTTTTCTGACAAAAAATCCATTAAGTCCACGTTTGAAAGTGCTGCTTTTATCGGTGTTAATTTATCTCAATAAGTCACTGTTCACGGCGGTCACTTTTTTCCACGTTTCTTAAACAAAGTTTGTGTGATCACTTGCAACCCTCAAAGTGATTCCAATAAAGCCGTAGTTATTTTAAGAATATAGAATATGTATTTATTCAGCTTATGTATATAGTAATGCATATTGTGAACAGCGCCTTGGGCGAATTAAGAAGCGATAGATATTTATGAATATGTTATATGAGGAGTGATAAAGAACAATCAATTAATGTTAATTGTCCGTTAGGGTCTGTTAGGACTCGTATGGAAAAGTTATAATATCCAGTTATTATGGATATAATATATTTACCTCGCTTACTAAGTTTTTGCTGAGAGTTCAATGGCAGTAAACAGTCGTTTGCTATAGGTAATTATCAGTTGCTTCGATGTTTATTTCAGCTAATGATACTATTGCTTACATGTGTGCGTCATATAGACATATCTTGCAAAGACATATGTGCTAGTTTGTTCTCGTTTTCTTATATTATTTATTATGGTTGATAAACAATTGCGCAGTGACGGATAACGGCTTTGTACAAAATATAGATACGAGAGTTCTGTACTTGCAGCGTTGTTTGAGAATTGTTTTATATCAATGTTGGTCGGAGTCAACCCATAGATAAGCAGTATGCGCACTTTTACTAAAACCAATTCAGTATACACTTCACTCTTAACACGGTATAGCTCGCCAACTTTAACCTGACATTTAGCTTTACGAATCTATATATTAAAGTAAGGTTATGATTCATAATGGAGCCGCGTTCTGGTAAAACTGAGCTTAATGCATGTGCGTAAAGTGTCGTCCAAGATTAGTCTGTGCAGTTCGCACAGGATAACCAGGGATGATACTTTCCACATAGACATTATTTTCGTTGAGAAGAGACTTCTTTACACAAACAATTCCAAGCGATAATGTCGTCTCTGATGAGCCTCTGCGGACTGCACAGGCTTATATATGGCGACACTTTACGCGAATGCATTAAGACCCGTTTTCCCGGAACGAGGCTCAATTAGGTTTGGTACTTGTATCGGATTCATTTATGGTTGTTTGTCATGTGCGCTCAAAACCTCGATTCACGCGTTGTTTTACCGTGATGCAATGGCATACATTTTCAGAAAAAAAGTATGCTTTTACCTAAGTGTTGATAGGGTTGCGCTCAATTCGTCGTTGTCGGCTCAGGTACCACTTTTAAGTACCCCAGGTACTCTTAAGTATACTGCAATGTACCCCGGGTACTTTGTAGTATACTTTAGAGTACCCGAAGTACTTTTGAGTAGTACCTGAGCCTACAATGACCAATCGAGCATCAATTTCTATGATATTAAACTATTTTTGCAGACACAGGAACACTTGAAGTTCGTTGTAGAATCCAAAACAAAATCATTACACTTTGCTTCATAATGATGATGTAACATGTCATCTGTTACGAACTAAAAAATGTTGCTTCCATAGCTTATATTTACCATTTTGCTATCAGAAAAAACAGCGATTGATATATCGTGTGTACTGTACAGGGCTTGCACTAAGTGGCGTACGGCCGTATATTACGAATTCTTTGATAATGATTTTGTTTGCATAATAGTGAATTTTAATTCAAACCACCAATTTAAATTTGAAAATTAATCATCTTTTTTTTTTTAAATTCGAATGTGCGGTTTATTTTTATTCCGAAACAAAGTTTGTAAAAATGCAGCATGGAAAAACGTATTTGTGTTGGATTTGATTTATGAGCTTTAAAACGCTGTCTGTCCTCAATCATGACGAAATTTAACATGAAAAGGGCAGATAGTTGTTATTTCAACAAATAAAGTGTTTGTTTGGAATGAGGATTTACAACTCTGCAAGTAAAGCGTAATTTTGGTATTGTCATTTATTTCCGCGACCCTACGAAACTGTCAACAATGTAAAACTAAAAATTAAATAATGAGTTGACATAAAGTGTAAAATAAATATATGCTGTTATAAACAATAATGATTTAACATTTAAATCAACAGAATGGTGTTAATGCTTCTTCATGGTGACATTTATTAATGTTTGTTTAGACTTGAAAATGTGTCAATATAAATTATTGTTATAATTAAAAATATTGTGGATAAAACCCCTGGTACCTGAAAGATTAACATGCATTTCAATTATGATATATGTGATGAAATATCAAAATCCCTTACCCCCCCCCCCCACACCGGAAAGAAATATGATATCTTCTTATCTCCAATGCGCGTGTAGGATGCTAGCCCAAGTCAGTTATGAAATTGGCTACTAAGTTTTTTTTCCTTAGCGCCAATGTAGTCTATGTCTGTATTATTATGCATTGTGCGATTCATTGTGACTTTTTGTTGTTGAATATTTTAATTGCTTTCACAGATGTACAGTTACCCAAAATGGAGGGGAGGAGTTTGTGATCATGTACACAGTTGACATTCCGTAAACATCACCATTTTAGTTGTTTGGACTTCCAACATTTCTGATTGGGACTTCCATAAGTAAAGGGCAGGAAGTCAGGACTTCCAAAATTTATTTCTTAGTGCAAGCCCTGACTGTACTTTATAAGTCTGTCGGACCTACGGTACATATTTCCAAATTAGTACGGTAACCGATTAGATCAATATCAATAAAAGACGCCTGCAATGTTTTATATACCTAATTGCTTGTTACGTATCAAGCATATAATCATTTCAAGATGTAATCTCGCTATAATTATGTATGCCTAGCGTCTAGAGAAAAGGCATTGGCAAACAGCGTAGACCCAGATGAGACGCCGCATAATGCGGCGTCTCATCAGGGTCTGTGCTGTTTGCTTAAAGGAATTCCTGTAAGAAATATTCTAAATACAGAAATTAATATACTAGACATCCCTTATTTTGGAAATAAATTGATCCAATTTAGAAGGATGGGAGAGTCCACTAGGCAAAAATGGGTTAATCATGCACCAAATATTAGTAACCAGCTTTCATGGCACTACTAATACCGTATCGCTGCTGCTCTAGTATAATGTGAAATGGATGTGAAAATGTGAATAACAACAGGCTATGCGAGTATGCTTTCATAATTTATTCACTTGTCGACATAACAAGATTACAGTACAAAACTAACACTAATGAAATAATGAAATAAATAGGGAAGAAATGAGGCTCAAACGCCGACGAACAAGGCACAACGGGATGAGTGTATGCCGACGCCGACCAAAGGGCGGTGAGTATGATACTGTAAGTTTATATGTCACAGGCGGTACTAGGTACTTACGACAATTTATAAAACCTATCATACAGATACGTATTCCTTGTCTTACATAAATACGATCGCTGAAATTGTCATAATATACGCTAGCATCAGTTTACATGTTTTTCTTGAAATTTTGAAAAAAAAAAAAAATATCGAACATTAATGACTAAATAAATAAAAATCCGTAAACTAGGACATTGAATTTAGAATCCCTTCTGGCCGATCTGACCGTGACCGAACTGGCCGATCTGACCCTGACCGATCTGACCTTGACCGATCTGACCGTGACCGAACTGGCCGATCTGATCGTGACCGATCTGACCTTGACCGATCTGGCTGGTCTGACCGATCAAGCTGGTCTGGCCGCTGCTGCCGACTCTTAAGTCGTTGTTGTTGTTGCCGTCGAATCCGTTGTTGTTGTTGTTGTCAAAGCCACCGATCAGGCTGGCAGGTCCTCCGCCCAGATTGATGCTCACTGAGTCAGCGTCACCTGCAGGAAAAATAATGGGCCGTTAGAAGGGGTCGGGGCTAGCAAGCACTGATGTTAATGATTCTATGGTGAGTATAAAAAGCGTGTTAGTCATACCTTATTTATCCTATTGAAAGACAAAATGGTATGACAACATATTATGCGCATGCGCGACATCCGAAGGACTGAACGAAATGTGTATCTAGTTTATTCATGAAATTGTTTAGTCAATATGCATTCTATTTAAACGAGTATAACTATTCACATTATTTGTCGGTCTGATTTAACTACTTGGCCTTTTGAGATTACTTCTGAGACATGACAACTTTCGCAGTACTGCGCATGCGTCAAACAGATTGCGACATTGTATACGATTTCAAGGGTCGATCTTAGATTCGTGCTCTGAGAAAAGGGGGTTTAATGCATGTGCGTAAAGTGTCATCCCAGATTAGCCTGTGCAGTCCGCACAGGCTTATAAGGGACGACCTTTTGGCCTTAACTAGATTTTTGCTAAAAAGAGACTTTCTTTAAACGAAAAATATCGTTAAAGCCGAAAGTGTCGTCCCTGATTAGCATGTGCTGGGACGACACTTGACGGACATTTATTTAGCGCAGTTTCACCAGAAAAAGACTCATATTTGCGTAACTAGAAGCAATGTTACTTACTAATCTGGGTGCTCAGGCTCAATCCTACAACAGATAAAAGACACTTTAGTTGTTATCGCCAATTCGGAATCTATTGTCATTCAGCAATTTGAAATGCAACCAACGACTTTTAAAGAACTCTATTATATACTAACAAATTAACATGTTAACTAACGATACAATTTGTAATGTTTGGAGTTTAATAAACGCAATTAACTGTAAAATAAAAACAACAACAAAAAACACACATGACTTTAAATATAATATGCAATGCCTTCATATTTCTAAGGTTAGACAAACAAACGCAATATGAGAACAAAAACTAAGCTTAGACTAACCGTAATATTTCAAACAAGATAACTTATGTGTGCAAGATTATTATCGTTAATTAAACTCTATATTGAAATTATATTATTCTTTCAAAACTAAAAATTGAAATCAGCAATTTACCTAATCCGTCGTTGTTGTTGTTGTCCCATCCGTTGTTGTTGTTGTTGTTGTTGTTGTTGCCGTTGTCTCCACCGATGTAAACGGGCACCTCCACTATAAAGGAAAAAATGGCATTGGCATGCATGATGATTTTGTTCAACACATTAAACACAAATTTATTATTGGCTGATTGTAAATTAAATCAAACCATAAAAGACGGAGGATTAATGAAAGTATAATAGGTTTCTTCGTGGATTTCGGTAAACATATATTATATTAAGGAATTGAACTATGTCAAAATCAGTACTGCGTTACTACTTGCCAAAGAGAGAATCGTGTTATTATAACGTAATGTATGTCCCCATTGGCGCAAATTTAACAAATTTATACTTAAGTGCTTGCAGGGGCCAACCCAACACAGGAATGTGCATGTTTATAAGCGTTTAGCGTTGAAGATATCTAATGAATACATGCGAGTGTAGATTATAACTTGTAAATGTGCCTCGCTCTGTGAAAAGGTGGTTTAATGCATGTGCGTAAAGTGTCGCCCCATATTAACCTGTGCATTCCGCGCAGGCTTATCAGGGCAGACACTTTCCGCCTTAACAGGATTTTTGATAAGCAGAGACTTTATTTAAACGAAAAATAACATAAAAGCGGAAGGTGTCGTCCGTGATCAGCCTGTGCAGTCTGGGACGACACTTTAAGCACATGCATTCAGCCCCTTTTTCACAGAGCGAGGCTAAAACGAAAGTGATGCTTACCCTTTCGGTCGATGTAGACTGGAACGCGTACCTCCTTGTAAATTGGCACTAAAAAAGTAAGAGATTCCAATTACAATAGGTATGAATATTTATCAAAAAATATCTCTTATCATTGCTTGCGTATAATAAAAGCAAGTGCGTTAAAAAGAGGCGTATCCACCATTAAAACGCCTATGCAAAGTATACTATATCATAATTCATTAGTTGCTCTCGAATAACGTACAGTAGACATTCCACCAATACCAATCTGACAATTCCCCTTTATAAATATCACAATATAATAGTCTGAAATGATGAAAAACGCACTAAACGGAATTTATAAATTCTTGCAATAAAAAAAAAATTCTTTAATTTATAAAACACACAAAGGTTTTTAAACCTGAGAAACAAGTGCTAATTTCACGTAAAAAAAATGCAAATGTACCTTTAATTGGGTATGGAATCTTGACGGGGAATTTAATCGGAATTCCCACGGTCTTCACGACTGGAATAAACTGCTTCTGCACTTGTATGGGCACTGCAAATAAACACGAATTTATACACGTGGTAATGCGTGCATCGAGACATGAGAAACCGGATCTGTATTCGAACCATTGTATAATTCAGACACTTCTAGAAACATTGCTGGCGTTGTTGGAAAACTTAGACGTCGATTAATATAACTATGCACGAGCAACGGCCATTAAGGCGAATACAACTATTTTTATTATCTATTGTTTTTGCGATTTATACATACTTTCTTTTTATGTTCATAATCATTGTTTTCATAAGTTTCGCTTCATGCTTAACACAATAGAGAACCAAAATTACGTTATATTGTTACAACGCACGCTTGATTTGCATGTAATAATTGCAGCTTATCACGTTAGTTGTGTATGTAAAACAATATTTTTGTAAGAAAAATTTATTTTCTTTCAAAAGAATTTTAATTTATTCTGAAATAGAATTTGACTTACCAACAAAGGCCTGGGAAAGTGCTGAAAAAAAAATGTTATAAATGTAAAACAACAACAAGCAAAATGATTAATGACATTCATATCGTCGAAATGCGTATGATTAGTATATGCGCATGCTACGCAAACATGATTTAGAGAAATTCATTATTGCTGTTAAAATCATGAATCAAACATTGAAGAGAACAAATCGGTTCAATGTAACAGTAAACGACTGTGCGATTGTTTAGTCTTTACGAACCAGTATCGCATAAGGCATAAGACATGCTGAATTATTGCTATAGTAATTTATTTATTTAACGAAATTGTGTTGTTCGATTTCGGATAAATTATTTACAATATGTTTGCATTGTTGCTATTTACAGTAAAACATGAAAACAAACGAAATCTTTCGGATTATCAAATACAATGTAAATGCGATGAGTTTTGACATTTTTAACTTTTATACACAATATGCATGAAATCTAAACATTTACCATTGTCAAAAGAAAGAACAATTTAGTAACAAAGCGATTGCTGTTAGTATTGTTTACGTGCAGTAACTAAACAACATATAATTATCAGATCCAAAGGTAAACGTTCAATTATTTAGAGAGAGAAACAACAGCATAAAGACACTTACCAGCAAGGCACAGAACACCGAGTACTTTCACGAACATGTTGGCGACAGAAAGGCTTACTTATTCCGAACTGGCAAAGGGCGATTTTGCAAATGTACGGCGGAGCTTATATACCCGTCCTTTTCACGACCCAGACGGGTCTTGGACGGCCCCTGTCTCATTCGTCACGCCGGTAATTTGTCAGTGTCTTAAGGTTACCTTATGTATTGTTTTATTGTGTATATTGTTTGAAGAGTACCCTTCTTCTTGTCACGGTAATGTGTTAATTGCCTGGTGAGAAAAGGGTCCGATGACAGGTTGTGGGGACAGCTTCATAAAGAAAGTATTGTCATCCCTACTTCGTGATGTGTTTTCATTATTATTTTGTATGAGTTGAAACTGCTTTTTACTAATTTCGGTGAAATTGTCCTTTTGCAGGCAATGGAAACCAGCAAATCCTTTAATGTATTGCTATAACACTTGTGTAATAAAGCTGTAAAGAAACGGTATATGGTGTATTTTTTCAGTTTAGGACTACAATTTTAATGATGGATTGTGAACAGTTACCAATACTAGCATACTATTGTAATGAAGAATTCCTGTAAATAACAATAAATTAAAATAGCCCAACACAATTTGCATATTCAAATGATAAATATATAAATATGTAGCATTTTTAGTACTAAAGGGTACATAAAAGGTCAAACAGTTTACGATGAATATCAGAACTTAAATTATGTATTTTTGACTAATTGATGGAGCAGCATCGTCATAATCATAATCGTAATCATAATCATACAGTTACTGTTATTATTATCATTATTATAACAATGATATAAAGAATGGCTTAAATAGTAAGAATTTAAATAGTAATTAAGTTGAATGGGTTTTAATTCCCTTTTATTACTGTTTAATTTGAGTTGCAATGCTAAGAATTTTGCTTTAAATGTTATTTACACTTATATGTTTCATGAATATTGCTGGGCCAAGTGTGAGGTTGAGCGCTTTATAATCGGTTTAAACCCCCAGTGTTTAGCATTGACCGTTCCACGGCGGTTACCCCAGCTTTATTCTACTATGTGTGTATTTTGTTTCGTTTGGTGCCGTACTGTTCTGTTTTGGCAATTGGTCACTTGCCATAAATAAACGACCACGAAGGTGTGTTTAATAGAAATGCAATACTGCTGGAGCTGCTGGAGTTTTACTTCTTTATATTGATGTCAATAGGGAAATAGCATCGGTACATCAGTCGAATGGATACCGAGTAACATCATGTCCATATGTAGGATGCGTTTTACCACGTTTATGACAAAGTCATCGTAGTAAAACATGTGGCTCAAAGTTGTATAATTACGAATACGAATATTTTATTTTGCAGTCAAAGGCCACCAGCCCATAATACAGACAGTGTAATTTCATTATTACATAAAATAAACTGAGTAGTTAAAGAGTACAAAGTCATATGATGCAACACACGTATGCACTTTCGTAGAACTAATACTGCTATACATTATAATTTCACAATTTTTAAAAATCAAAATGCAAGTATAAACATATTTAAAAGGTAAGCCACAGCGTATGATTTATCATCAATGACAAGCAATATAATTATGCAGTTTTTCCACCAAAACATGGTTAACCTAATAATTAAATACATATGACAAGTTAGCATACACAATAGTAACATACTTATAACCTAATCTAAGAATCATTATTCTTTTTCAAAGATAAATAAACAATGCAATACAGGCATGCAGTATTAAAATGAACGCTAGTTTGCATGATAATTACGTAATTGTTACATATTAGCGTGCACATACATATACATGTGTACATTTTATGGCAGTTTACATACATGGTATTTACATTTTAAAGGAAAAGAAAGGGGGAAAAAATGAAATCTACTGCAAACTTTATAAATGATGTGTGCTTATGAATTGTCTTCGTACTTTATTACACTCAGACACAAATTTGGCTATCAAAAATATGTGCTTGTCATTTTCATCGGCCATTAACATATTGAATAAACGAACAGTTTCTATTTGATTCACCCACTGCGAAATAAACAAATCATGTCTAAGTCTGTTATACAATGGGCATTGCATAAACATATGGTACTCATCTTCTACAATATAGACATGTCACATTAGACAAAATTTACAATATCTATGATTATGCTGTATGTTCATGTGTCGGCCTTTCTCAATCATGAGCTTGTGTTCGGAACATCGGAAATTTGAAAGACATCTTTTTAATGCGTAAGGCAACTCAATTGATAGATATCGTTCAACATTAATTAATGTATTGAATTCCCGATAATATTTCGCCTTAGGCGAACTATTCATTACACACAAGTACATGAACATTTTAGCATTTCCGACTTCGTTTGCTAACCAAATATAGCCAAAACCATTCTCAAATAGTATTCTTTTAACATGTGTAGCCCCATTGGTTCTGCCTCATAAATCGAGGTTTCGAAGAAGTATGTACATTTGTCTCGGGTATCTGTTTGTTGGCATCTGAAGAATCATGATCCAGTATGCAATGAGTTTACCCGTGTATGTCACATACAAAGGCAGCCGTCCACATTCAGTCAATGCAAAGAAATGTGACACAGATTTGTTTAAACCACAAAGCCGTTTACAGTAGTTAATGTGCACACGTTCAATACACTCTGCGTACTGGAAGCCCCATATTTCGGCAGAGTAGCAAAGAATCGGCGTAATCATAGCGTCAAAAAGTTTGTATAAATACAGCATGTAATTTCTCCTCGATCACATCGTGTGTCTAATGATTATGATTCACACGCCATCTTAAGCAGTAAAAGCATGTTAAAAGTGTTTACTAACTATGAAATATACACAATATTTCATAGCACAAACAATAGACATCATAGAGACTTACAAGAGATGTAACACGAGCGATTTGCACTGTCATTTTCGGCTATTAACAACTTAACCTGTCAAACCATTCTGCTTCAGGCAAGTCAGCCGTTTGCACACACAAGTGCACATCATTTGTCACTGCGAACTTGTTTTTTGTGTTATATTTAAAAAGGGTATGGTTATGAATTTACTATTTTCTATTTTTGATCACTGATTCCAATATTAAATGAAACTTATATTAAATGTGACGAAATACCCATATGTATATTATATGTATACGTTATACATATGATATATTACCGTTTTGTATATTAGTCATCGGTTACAATTGCGTTAGTTATGACGGTTTTGTAATGCGAAACGATAAAATTAATCTAAATATTTATGTTTTTGCGTTAAAATTGAAAAACGTACACTTTTTTGATTATTAAATTAAAATGCATTTTCATTTATACAAATTGAACTGACCAATTAGTTAAGAAATTAGCCTTTAAATCAACAGGTCTCTGGTTTGAACCCAGGTGAAAGTTCCTTTTTGGATCTAGCGAAGCATATTGCCATTGCAATTAACAAGTGCACGTTATTAATCTTATAACTGACAACTGTTATACGTGTTTATTAAAATAGCACTAACTCAATTTCGCCTATCATCACATAGATTAGAAATAGAACGAGGTCGACACCACAAAACTGCTCGGGATAACAGGAAATGTACATTAAAAAAACTTATGTAAAGTCATATTATCAAATATGGCCAACGTTAGATAAGTGTGATATATTAGTGAAAACACAAAATAAAAAAGAAATCATTTATCTTTCAAAATATACATAAAATGAGAATTATTTACGGAACAATTTAGAAACAAATAAATGTATCTATGTATACTATTTTTCCCATAATTTAATGAGTAATAACCAATATGAATGTTAAAATGAAACTAATTATGTAGAACAATGTACTCTTTGTCTCATTATTTTATTAACAAATATCATTATGTATGTTAAAAGGACATATCTTATGTTATGAATCAGTAAAATAATTGTTAACTTCTTCCATTGCCTAATTTTTATAATTATTACCTTATTTCATAATAATTATCATCCATGTCGTTGCACTTGTGTATTATGTATTATGCATTTGGCTAAAAGGCCATTGTATGCTTAAGAGCTAATAAATGTTGTTGTTGTTGTAGTTGTTGTTGTTGTTGTTGTTGTAGCAGAGGTGGGTGACAGCGAATATTTCGACGGCAAATGCGGTGTTTTACTTTAACAAAATACCATATTATTTTAAAAACATTTTTAAAATTGTTTCTTTATTTATAGAGTTCTCTTTTATATTCGCTGTGTGTGTAAAATATTAATTTTTGCCTATATAAACAGTTATTCCGCGGGCGAGGGGAAAAAAGTACATGTACAAAAAGTATAATTTATGTGAATGAAATATACGTGAATTACCTGAAAAAGAAACATGACATGAAAAACCGCATGCACACTTTTGATAAAGGAACTGAAGTGAAGAACAATTCTCATTGTAGTGCGCAAGTTTGTAGGCGCGAGTTTGAATCCCACTGGACGCACGTATAAAAAAAAATAATTGTTGGCATTGATTATTAGTTTGTATACGATTTCATCAATAATTCATTATTAATTTAAAAATTAATGTACGCATATATTGGAGAAAATATGCATTTTTTTATAGGTGTCTAAATTGTCGGGAAATACCGTCGATATACCATTTGAAAAGAAAAGTTTAACTTCGACAGAACGACGCGATCTTTTTGGGTGAATATTTAGTGAATTCCGGTCAGTTGCCACTGTCACACGCGTCGAGAAACATTTACTGAATTAGGTCAGTTGGTGATGTCATATTTGGTGAAATATATCGATCTGTTGCTGTCAAAAGCGTGTCAAAAGACGTGTCATCAAGCGTCATGAACAACTGCTTTAATTATTTCTGCACAACAATGACGTTTATTACGAGTTTCACATAAATATGGCGTAAAAAATTGACATTTTAGTAGCGAGTTGCTCGACAGGACACAGACACATTATGCAAAAATCTTGCATTTATTACGTCTTAAAAGAGGGTTTACAGTATTATTGCTGTACAATTAATTATTATTATTATTTTTATTTTTTTATTTATTTTTTATTTTTTTATATTCTTCTTCTTCTTCTTCTTCTTCTTCTTTTTCTTCTTCTTCTTCTTCTTCTTCTTCTTCTTCTTCTTCTTCTTCTTATTATTATTATTATTATTATTATTAATATTATTATTATTATTTTTATTATTATTATTATTATTATTATTATTATTATTATTATTATTATTATTATTATTATTATTATTATTATTATAGGCATAAATTACCGGCGTGACGAATGAGACAGGGGCCGTCCAAGACCCGTCTGGGTCGTTAAAAGGACGGGTATATAAGCTCCGCCGTACATTTGCAAAATCGCCCTTAGCCAGTTCGGAATAAGCAAGCCTTTCTGTCGCCAACATGTTCGTGAAAGTACTCGGTGTTCTGTGCCTTGCTGGTAAGTGTATTTATGCTGTTGTTTCTCTCTCTTAATAATTGAACGTTTACCTTTGGATCTGATATTTATATGTTGTTCAGTAACTGCACGTAAACAATACTAAAAGCAATCGCTTTGTTACTAAATTGTACTTTCTTTTGACAATGGTAAATGTTTAGATTTCGTGCATATTGTGTAGAAAAGTTAAAAATGTCAAAACTCGTCGCATTTACATTGTATTTGATAATCCGAAAGATTTCGTTTGTTTTCATGTTTTACTGTAAATAGCAACAATGCAAACATATTGTAAATAATTTATCCGAAATCGAACAACACAATTTCGTTAAATAAATTAATTACTATAGCAATAATTCAGCATGACTTATGCCTTATGCGATACTGGTTCGTAAAGACTAAACAATCGCACAGTCGTTTACTGTTACATTGAACCGATTTGTTCTCTTCGATGTTTGATTCATGATTTTAACAGCAATAATGCATTTCTCTAAATCATGTTTGCGTAGCATGCGCATATACTAATCATACGCATTTCGACGATATGAATGTCATTACTCATTTTGCTTGTTGTTGTTTTACATTTATAACATTTTTTTTCAGCACTTTCCCAGGCCTTTGTTGGTAAGTCAAATTCTATTATAGAATAAATTAAAATTCTTTTGAAAGAAAATAAATTTCTCTTACAAAAATATTGTTTTAGATACACAACTAACGTGGTAGGCTGCAATTATTACATGCAAATCAAGCGTGCGTTGTAACAATATAACGTAATTTTGGTTCTCTCTTGTGTTAAGCATGAAGCGAAACTTATGAAAACAATGATTATCAACATACAAAGAAAGTATGTATAAATCGCAAAAACAATAGATAATAAAAATAATTGTATTCGCCTTAATGGCCGTTGCTCGTGCATAGTTATACTAATCGACGTCTAAGTTTTCCAACAACGCCAGCAATGTTTCTAGAAGTGTCTGAATTATCCAATGGTTCGAATACAGATCCGGTTTCTCATGTATCGATGCACGCATTACCACGTGTATAAATTCGTGTTTATTTGCAGTGCCCATACATGTGCAGAAGCAGTTTATTCCAGTCGTGAAGACCGTGGGAATTCCGATGAAATTCCCCGTCAAGATTCCATACCCAATTAAAGGTACGTTGGCATTTTTTACGTGCAATTTGCACTTGTTTCTCAGGTTTAAAAACCTTTGTGTGTTTTATAAATTAAAGTTATTTGTTCTCGTGTAACTTGTTATTATTTGTGTTTTTAATTAAAAATCCACCAATCCCACCGACAACACTGCAATGCACGTCAACACAATTTAATTATTGCAAGAATTAATAAATTCCGTTTAGTGCGTTTTTCATCATTTCAGGCTATTATATTGTGATATTAATAAAGGGGAATTGTCAGATTGGTATTGGTGGAATGTCTACTGTACGTTATTCGAGAGCAACTAATGAATTATGCTATAGTATACTTTGCATAGGCGTTTTAATGGTGGATACGCCTCTTTTTAACGCACTTGCTTTTATTATACGCAAGCAATGATAAGAGATATTTTTTGATAAATATGCATACTTATTGTAATTGGAATCTCTTATTTTATTTAGTGCCAATTTACAAGGAGGTACGCGTTCCAGTCTACATCGACCGAAAGGGTAAGCATCACTTTCGTTTTAGCCTCGCTCTGTGAAAAAGGGGCTAAATGCATGTGCTTAAAGTGTCGTCCCAGACTGCACTGGCTGATCACGGACGACACCTTCCGCTTTTATGTTATTTTTCGTTTAAATAAAGTCTCTGCTTATCAAAAATCCTGTTAAGGCGGAAAGTGTCTGCACTGATAAGCCTGCGCGGAATGCACAGGTTAATATGGGGCGACACTTAACGCATATGCATTAAACCACCTTTTCACAGAGCGAGGCACATTTACAAGTTATAATCTACACTCGCATGTATTCATTAGATATCTTCAACGCTAAACGCTTATAAACATGCACATTCCTGTGTTGGGTTGGCTCCTGCAAGCACTTAAGTATACATTTGTTAACTTTGCGCCAAATGGGGACATAAAATACGTTATAATAACACGATTCTCTCTTTGGCAAGTAGTAACGCAGTACTGATTTTGTCATAGTTCAATTCCTTAATATAATATGTGTTTACCGAAATCTACGAAGAAACCTATTATACTTTCATTAATCCTCCGTCTTTTATGGTTTGGTTTAATTTACAATCACTCAATGATAAATTGTGTTAAATGTGTTGAACAAAATCATCATGCATGACAATGCCATTTTTTCCTTTATAGTGGAGGTGCCCGTTTACATCGGTGGAGACAACGGAAACAACAACAACAACAACGGATGGGACAACAACAACAACGCCGGATTAGGTAAGTTGCTGATTTCAATTTTTGTTTTTGAAAGAATAATATAATTTAAATATAGAGTTTAATTAACGATAATAATCTTGCACACATAAGTTATCTTGTTTGAAATATAACGGTTAGTCTAAGCTTAGTTTTTGTTCTCATATTGCGGTTCAAACTTTGTTTGTCCAACCTTAGAAACAATATGAAGGCATTGCATATTATATTTAAAGTCATGTGTGTTTTTTTGTTGTTGTTTTTATTTTACAGTTTATAGCGTGTATTCAACTCCAAACATTACAAATTGTATCGTTAGTTAAAATGTTAGTATATAATAGAGTTCTTTAAAAGTCGTTGGTTGCATTTTAAATTGCTGAATGACAATAGATTCCGAATTTGGCGATAACAACTGAAGTGTCTTTTATCTGTTGTAGGATTGAGCCTGAGCACCCAAATTAGTAAGTAACATTGCTTCTAGTTACGCAAATATGAGTCTTTTTCTGGGGAAACTGCGCTAAATAAATGTCCTTAAAGTGTCGTCCCAGCACAGTCTAATCAGGGACGACACTTTCCGCTTTAACGATATTTTTCGTTTAAAGAAAGTCTCTTTTTAGCAAAAATCTAGTTAAGGCCAAAAGGTCGTCCCTTATAAGCCTGCACAGGCTAATCTGGGATGACACTTTACGCACATGCATTAAACCCGCTTTTCTCAGAGCACGAATCTAAGATCGACCCTTGAAATCATATACAATGTCGCCATCTGTTTGACGCATGCGCAGTACTGCGAACGTTGTCATGTCTCAGAAGTAAACTCAAATGGCCAAGTAGTTAAATCAGACCGACAAATAATGTGAAGAGTTATACTCGTTTAAATAGAATGCATATTCACTAGACAATTTCATGAATAAACTAGATACACATTTCGTTCAGTCCTTCGGATGTCGCAAGAGACAACACGCGCATACGCATAATATGTTGTCATACCATTTGTCTTTCAATTGGATAAATAAGGTACGACTAACACGCTTTTTATACTCACCATAGAATCATAAACATCAGTGCTTGCTAGCCCCGACCCCTTCTAACGGCCCATTATTTTTCCTGCAGGTGACGCTGACTCAGTGAGCATCAATCTGGGTGGAGGACCTGCCAGCCTGATCGGTGGCTTTGACAACAACAACAACAACGGATTCGACGGCAACAACAGAGGATTCGACGATTTCAACGGCAACAACAACGACTTCAGAGTCCGCAGCAGCGGCCAGACCAGCTTGATCGGTCAGACCAGCCAGATCGGTAAGATCGGTCAAGGTCAGATCGGTCACGGTCAGATCGGCCAGAAGAGATTCTAAATTCAATGTCATATTTTTACGGATTTTTATTAATTTAATCATCAATGATCGATAATATTTTTTATTTTATTTTCAAAATTTCAAGAAAAACATGTAAACTGATGCTAGCGTATATTATGACAATTTCAACGATCGTATTTATGTAAGACAAGGAATGCATATCTATATGATAGGTTGTATAAATTGTCGTAAGTACCTAGTACCGCCTGTGACATATAAATTTACAGTATCATACTCACCGCCCTTTGGTCGGCGTCGGCATATACTCATCCCGTTGTGCCTTGTTCGTCGGCGTTTGAGCCTCATTTCTTCCCTATTTATTTCATTATTTCATTAGTGTTAGTTTTGTACTGTTATCTTGTTATGTTGACAAGTGAATAAATTATGAAAGCATACTCGCATAGCCTGTTGTTATTCACATTTTCACATCCATTTCACATTATACTAGAGCAGCAGCGATACGGTATTAGTAGTGCCATGAAAGCTGGTTACTAATATTTGGTGCATGATTAACCCATTTATGCCTAGTGGACACTCCCATTCTTCTAAATTGGATTAATTTATTTCCTAAATAAGGGATGTCTAGTATATGAATTTCTATATTTAGAATATTTCTTACAGGAATTTCTTTAAGCAAACAGCGCAGACCCTGATGAGACGCCGCATCATGCGGCGTCTCATCTGGGTCTACGCTGTTTGCCAATGCCTTTTCTCTAGACGCTAGGCATACATGGGTATAGCGAGATTACATCTTGAAATGATTATATGCTTGATACGTAACAAGCAATTAGGTATATAAAACATTGCACGCGTCTTTTATTGATATTGATCTAATCCGTTACCGTACTAATTTGGAAATATGTACCGTAGGTCCGACAGACTTATAAAGTACAGTACACACGATATATCAATCACTTTTTTTCTGATATCAAAATGGTAAATATAAGCTATGGAAGCAACATTTTTTAGTTCGAAACAGATGACATGTTACATCATCATTATGAAGCAAAGTGTAATGATTTTGTTTTGGATTCTACAACGAACTTCAAGTGTTCCTTTGTCTGCAAAAATAGTTTAATATCATAGAAATTGATGCTCGATTGGTCATTGTAGGCTCAGGTACTACTCAAAAGTACTTCGGGCACTCTAAAGTATACTAAAAAGTACCCGGGGTACATTGCAGTATACTTAAGAGTACCTGGGGTACTTAAAAGTGGTACCTGAGCCGACAACGACGAATTGAGCGCAACCGATCAACACGTAGGTAAAAGCATACTTTTTTTCTGAAAATGTATGCCATGGCATCACGGTAAAATAACGCGTGAATTGAGGTTTTGAGCGCACATCACAAACAACCATAAATGAACCCGATACAAGTACCAAACCTAATTGAGCCTCGTTCTGGGAAAACGGGTCTTAATGCATTCGCGTTAAGTGTCGTCACATATTAGCCTGTGCAGTCCGCAGAGGCTCATCAGAGACGACATTATCGCTTGTAATTGTTTGTTTAAAGAAAGTCTCTTCTAAACGAAAATAATGTCTATGTGGAAAGTATCATCCCTGATTATCCTGTGCGAACTGCACAGACTAATCTTGGACGACACTTTACGCACATGCATTAAGCTCAGTTTTACCAGAACGCGGCTCCATTATGAATCATAACCTTACTTTAATATATAGATTCGTAAAGCTAAATGTCAGGTTAAAGTTGGCGAGCTATACCGTGTTAAGAGTGAAGTGTATACTGAATTGGTTTTAGTAAAAGTGCGCATACTGCTTATCTATGGGTTGACTCCGACCAACATTGATATAAAACAATTCTCAAACAACGCTGCAAGTACAGAACTCTCGTATCTATACTTTGTACAAAGCCGTTATCCGTCACTGCGCAATTGTTTATCAACCATCATACATAATATAAGAAAACGAGAACAAACTAGCACATATGTCTTTGCAAAATACTTCTAAATGACGCACACATATAAGCAATAGTGCCATTAGTTGAAATAAACATCGAGGCAACTTCCAAAAAACTCTCACCAAAATATTTTCAATTGACATCAATATATTATATCCATAATTGCTATATATTACCATCTGAGTAACTTTTCAACGCGAGTCCTTACTGACACTTAACATTTATTGAATGTGCTTAATCACGCCTCATTTGATACATCCATATACCGGTATGTCGCTTCTCTATTCACAATATGCATTACTATATACAGAAACTGAATAAATATGTATTCTTTATGTTATACTTTCAGGTGGTTTATAGAGAAATACCAGTGAATGAAATATGATATCGATAATTTTCATTGTTTTACCGAAACTTTTTTATGGCAAAAATACAAACATACTCATTTGTAAGCATAACATAAAAAAAGGAAATTTGTTGGATTTTGAGGAATACTCGTGGTCGTAGAAAAAATATATTTTCACTCGTGGCTGCGCCACTGGAGAACATATTATTTCATATGCTCGCTCGTGAATTAAAATCGATATTCCACCAAATTCAACAAATACCCTCTATGCAGTCTTTAAATAACTACTGGTTTATACGAATACTTTTGCGGATGCCACGTGATCACAAATACTTTGGTTCAGACAAGTGGTAACACACGTGTCTACCGTGAACCGTGCCTTATGGAGACAAATTAACAGCGTTAAACGTAAGAACATTATAATGTGGAATTAATGGAATGTTTATCAGAAGAATCGAATAATTAATTTTGTTATTTAGAAGATGTTTTACCGACGTTGCATATCTTAACGATAATAAAAATGTCAGAATGACACTACCTTTAGTGTTTTCCCCTTTTAATCCCAGTTATAAAACGGATTCAACAACAACATCAACAACAATTCAACAGCAACACGAACAACGGTTTCGGCAACATTATGTATGGATATAGTCTGTGTTCTTAATCTCAGCTTTTTTTAACCTTAGTCCACCAATTATAGTTTCAAACAAATAATTAACAATAGGTATATTATCGACTAAACTGAACAAAAACATCGCATCGAACTCTGTAAAATAATCACGACTCGGTGATTATAAATCACATTGTTTATTTGCACACGATGACATGTGATATCTCTGGATTAAGTGTCCTACGTATGTTACTTATGTTAGGAACAAAAACATTTCTATGAAATAAACGTCACTTTCTATCTAAAGAAATGAGTTCATTTTGGTATGCATTGAATTATTTTCGGTGGAAAGATGTTTTAAACTCTTACCCGAGGCCTATATCGACCATTCGTTTTAAATACGTTGACATAAAAACTGTTAAAAATGCACCAAAATAATACTATGATTTCTGATGCAACTGGAGAATTGCTGTGTTTATTTTGTATAAACATTTGTAAATCAAGCACGTCCACGTTACTTCATTTCCCTCGCATTTCATTTTCTTGGAAAACACAGTGACTTAATTAATACTTATTATTATACCGTTATTACGACCTACATTGTGGTATGTACGAAAATGCGAACACATTAGGAAGACACAGTCGTACAAATAACAGGAAGTTTGACAGTTTGATGCTCCTGCGTATCATTTACTGCATACTAATAAAGTTCCTTTCAACGGTTTTTGACACGCGAACTATCACGACCCATCACGAGTAACAGATTAAAGACACTTTTATTGACTAAGAAGTAAGTATCTGCATATCATGTTATTGTCGCACGTGCAACGATGTGTGATCTTATAATTAAACACAATATATCACGTGCAACAAAGTGTGATCGTATTATATAAATCAATCAGCTCACGCCACCTTTGGGCAATCCGGTCGAGAAAAGAGAGAGTTAAGCATCAAAAGTTTCATTCTTGATAGTTTGGTGCTTTGCTGCGGTTGTGCGGGACTTTCAAAATGGCTTTCTTTAAAATGCTCTTGCTGGTTTTGTCTCTGTGTGCTTTGTCTATGGGATATAAATTTGAAAAACCAGGTGTGTTTCTTTATTTTGAATTAAAAAAAATAAATTCTCAGCAATTACGTAAAATGTATGTTATTTTTCTATTATAAGTCAGGTAACATATCACAGTTTAAACTGATTATTTTAAATATTTTTGTTGCGCTTTGATTGTTTTGCTGTTATGTTTGTTAAAGGGGCGTGTTTACAGAATATGTAACTTTTTAAAGTGTGTCAGTACATGCTTTAATGTGCTATATTTAAACATCGGAATTGTAGAGCTATATTATTATCGCGATTATGTAATTTATGAATGAAAACAAAGAGAAGAAGTTTGTCCCTATTCGGACTCGATCCAGTGTCCTTTGGATTCAAAGGCTTTCGTCTTGAACATTTCAAGCACTTGATAATTAAAAAAAACTAATCAACTTGTTATCACAAAAATAAAGGGAAACAACATTACTCAATCGCTTCGCGTTTGTAAAGCTTTATTTTTTTTATCAACTTCAAATGATGATAATTGATTAATAAACTGTATGTTCAGTTTGAGCCTACGTCATTAGTGTTACATCACTTCCTGATGTAAAGTGTTCCTTATTTTTCGAAACTATTACAAAAACGGGAAAACTGTAATTTCGAAAATTTGTATTTTTTTCAACCTAGAGTGTATTCGAGTGTATACGCCTACATTCGGTATTGTACGGTTTACTATGTTTTCTGATAAAAAAATCGTTTTTATTTGAAATTTGAATCTGAATGTTTTTTAGTGAAAAAAGGCCAAATATGAACGTACACGCACACACACGATTTCAACCGGTCTTGTATAGGTAGGTCCATGTGTCAAACGTTTATCAAGCGTTTTTTTGTTGTTAAAACAACGTAAATACGCAATTTTTTATATTCGGAACTTAGCGGAAACTTGTTTTCCCTTAAATTACCCCAGGTGCACATAAAACTGATCGTTATCAATTATGCTATCCACTGTCATTTAAACTTAANTAGATTTTGTGAAAGAATATATCAGTTTAATGTGAAAAATGTCAATCTTTCCAATCAAATTGTTGATTTTAGCAAATAACTGCATTTAAAAGCTGTTTTTGACCGGTCTTTGTAAGGTGTCAACTTTTCGGGAATTTCTGGTTGACTTACCTTATGGGGTTGGTCCATAACTATAAAGTCGCGCCAGTCAAAAATCATAAAAAGCGACATTTAAAGTTATGGTAGCCAGAACTAATGTGACACAGGTGCACAGCACAGTAAACAGTTATTTGTAACTTGGTATTAGTGGAGTTCCTAAAGCGTGAATAAACTTTATTATTGCAGAGCATCACGTGATTAAGAAGGTCTTTGTTCCGGTCGTGAAGACTGTGAAAGTTCCCGTGAAAGTTCCCGTGAAAGTTCCCGTGAAAGTTCCCGTGAAAGTTCCAGTGAAAGTTCCCGTATTTAGTCAAGGTAAATTGACATTGTATGCACATTTTCTTTCATATTTCGCCTCTTTTGAAGCATTTTAATTTAATAGGCATATTTTATTATTCAATTGCTACAGGTTCATCTAACTGTATTTTATTATTCTTTCGTGCAAATGTCGAAACAAATCATATAAGATCAAAACACGTCATCAGCAGCACTTCAACGAGCAGCGGGTCGTCATGTTTTGTTGTAAAAATGTGTGACCCAACCTTTTTAGTTTGCGAAAACTTCTTAATACAGATTTATACTGGGACATATCTCTAAAGGCCACTTGTGGGTTGCCTTTTCTTGTTCTTCTATTTTCATAATTTCATTCATAATGTGTCTTTTGGTTTTCTTTAAATATGTGCTTTTTGTAACGAATTGAACTTTTAGGTGCCGTGGGAAATGGCTTGGGCTTCAACGAATTCAATAACGGTTTCATCGGTAACAGTGGTGGATTCAACGACAACACCGATGTATTCAACAACAACAACAACAACAACAACAATGGCGGTTTCTTCAACGGAAATGATGGTGGATTCATCGGAAACAATGGTGGATTCGATAACAATGGTGGATTCGGTACCAATGGTGGATTCGGTAACAATGATGGATTCGGTTACAATGGTGGATTCGGTAACAATGGTGGATTCGGTAATAATGGTTGGTTCGGTAACAATGGTGGATTCGGTAACAATGGCGGATTCGGTAACAATGGTGGATTCGGTAAAAATGGTGGATTCGGTAACAATGGTGGATTCAACAAACATCATTGGGTTAAACAACAACGGATTTAACAACAACAACAACAACAACAACAACAACAACGTATATATTCAACAACAACGGATTCAACAACAACAACAACGGTTTCAACAACAACAACAACAACGGATTCAACAACAAGGCGTTTACCATGATCATGAAATCATTTTTGCAATTAACAATAACTTATTTGCCTATGTTTAGATGGTCAAGAAAACATATTTAATCCCATTTCCCTATTAATAGATTTTGACAGGAGTTTTAATTTCGTTTGATAGTTTATTGAACGATCTAAAGACAAGTGTTCGTTTGCGAGTCTTTATCGAGCAAATTAACAAATATTCTGACCGAGATAATAAGCATAGTATTTAAGGAAAACGACAACGCTTGTCTTACATGCCCGCGAGGAAAAACATTCGCCGTTGTTGGAAAAAAACAAAAACAAGTATACCATGTGATAAATGTGTGTTTTGTTTACACATCTATTTGTTTTCAGCATATGTATGATTATAAACGGTTGTTCTGGGCATTCATATAAACATCAGTATTATATTGTAAAATGTTCATTGTATCGCATTTTGTTGCGCTTTTATAAATTTAGTAGTAGTAGTACAGTTGTTTTATTGATATATACAACAACAACAACAACAACAACATTTATCCAGCAATAAAGCTCATAGCCTACATTATATATGCATTATACAATTTATAAGTTATGGTAGAAGATAGAAGTTGGGCGATAGTGTTATGAACTGGTTGACAAAGTAAGTAATAAAGGGAATAACTAATAGCATCTTATATTACAACTGCACATCTAATATTTAATAATTTACTTACAAAACATATGATAAGAATGATGTGCAAAAAAATATAAAGAAATACAAACTTTTGGATACAACTAATATATATGGTTTGTCTGAATAACTACAATGTCAAGAATATGCGATTTGCGACATACAATTGAAGAATTTGCATGAATATATAGAGAAATAAACACTTGNTGACAGCAATGAATACCCCACCCCCTGCTTGTTTCTGCCGATCTCTCCTAAAAGGGGTGTAACCAAGGTCAGGATTGAAAATCTCATTGTTGTAGTGCTTAGGTTTTAACCATGACTCTGTGCCTATGATGATGTCGGGCTTTGTTGAGTTGACCATATTTTCATATTCAGATTTCTTATCAACGATGGATCGGCAGTTTACAATAAGGACCTTAAGTGAGCGTTTGATTTTGTTTTTGGTGTTTTGCTTGGGTTGGTGTGGTGCTTGTTTTTGGTGTTGATGTTATTGGATAAGTGTTATTTCCATCTGGTGGAGTTAAATGCATAGGACTAGTGATATCTGAGATGTTGTTTAGATTGTTATATTTGTTTGGTGTTTCAAAGGATTCAAGGCTTGCAGTGTGTGGTGAAGTGACGTTCATGTTTTCACATTGGAGACACTTCCAAACCCCAATGCGAGAGTCGTTTCCGAGTCTATCATACATGCTATTAGACAAATTTTGGCAATCCGCATGATACCAAGCATAACAGAAATCGCAGTAAACACCTTGGCTGGACCACGTCACAGGCTGCCCACAACTACCACATGAAAACACAGTAGATGTGTTTCCGATGACTTCTGGTACCAGGGTAGGTCCTGGATTTTGTTCTATGTCCTGTGACAGCATAAGGAGTAGAATACTTAGGAAGATGGCAGTTTTGTACGAGGATTTATGCATGGATTTGGGTCTAAGGAGCTGCTGGAGTCTTATGGTACAGCATGTGAGGAGGAGTTTGCATTTACTACAGAGTGGTTGAACATCTCTGTGCGATATTTTGGCACTGTCACAGTCTTGGGCCTTCACTAATCCTAGCACAAAAAATGCCAATACTATAGAGCCCATCAGCATCGTTGTTTATCCTTTTAGTTGGTGCAAATAAGACTAAGATATACTGGGAAAACTCAATGAAATACCTGTATTTTTAAACCGGATGTTGATGTTTAAACCGGAAGTCTTAAGAACTATGTAGCGAAAAGAGCAACTTTCTGCGGAAAAGTCCGGCAAAGGTATTAACAGTGGACGACCTTGACCTCTATCGAAAATGTATCGCTGCTGAAAAACTGAGAATGAACGTTATGGAGCATATAATTCTACTACTCTTGAATTACAAAAGTTTCAGTGACCAATAATGTTAAGACTGGGTATCTCACACCCAAAGAATACCTTCGGAATAAGAGAGAAAATAAAGATTTATTGGAGACAGAATTCGAAGCGGTTGTCGGTGACATTTGCGCGCCTCTCCCGATATTATGACAGTAGGGGATTAAAAACGCAGAATAACAAAAACATTTGATTTTGTAAACAATTAAATATTCTTAAAAAAAAAAAAACATTTACATATATGTGTTTAAAAGTGTTGGATGAAGTTTAATTTTTAGTAACCATTCTTACCGAGGTGCCAGGTTGCCACGTGTCCGATAGTCCCATGATGCCCATAGGCTCCTCCAGCTGCTGAGCTCGCAATGTATCCTTCTGGAAGTGGGACATGTAACTGTTACTTTGGACTTTGACAAAATTTTGCCATTATATTCAAAGTAGTGTTGCCTTTTTTGAGTGAAACACAACATCTAATTTAGATTTAAAAATGTGAGCATTATTAAGACACCATTCAATGATTTTGAATTCAAAGAGAAGAGATGCAAAACAAAACTGCTGTAGTTAGGACTTTTGCTTCTTTATATGATCTTTAAAACTAATAATATATATCCAACTACCCTGATTGATAAATAAATCATATTCAGTTTATGCTTTCCGGTGGTTTATAGAGAAATATCAGCGAATTCAAACCGATAATTTACTGTTTCAAAAAACAAACAGTAAAAAATAACTGGTTTACTGCGGTTGCACTAAGTTGACATCATCGCTCTTTTTTTGTGGAGCGGAAAACACAAGTTCTGTTTTCCCGTCTTTTTTTTTGGAGCGGAAAACACAAGTTCTGTTTTCCCGTCTTTTTTTTTGGAGACGGGAAAACACAATCGCTATATTATGCGCACAATATAATCGGCCAATCACAGACTCGGATTATATTGATCAGCCAATGAAAACGTCCCTAGTATCCAGTAAATTATCTTGTTCCCTCAATAAAATCCGCGTCTGTGATTGGCCGATTATCTTGTGCGCACAATATAGCGATTGTGTTTTCCTGTGTCCAAAAAAAAGACGGGAAAACAGAACTTGTGTTTACCACTCCAAAAAAAAACAACACACACACACACGAGAAAACAGAACTTGTGTTTTCCGCTCCAATAAAAAAGTCAGGAAAACACATGTTCTGTTTTCCCGAGTCCAAAAAAAAATTAACTCGTGAAAACAGACTTATTTTGTGTTTCCCCGAGTTATTATTTTTTTGAGACGGGAAAACAAAACTTGTGTTGTCTCGACTTTTTTTTTTGAGCGGTGATGTCACCTTAGTTCCACCGTAGTTTACTGTAAAATGACGTCCTTTTTCTACGAATTGACGTCATTATTCCAGTAAGTTTTTTCAGTTAAACTATTTTACAATGTAAATAAAAGTGAAAAAAAACACCATAAAATAAAAAGAAAATTTGTTGGATTCGGTGGAATATCGATTTTAATTCACTCGTGTAAATATCCTCTCTATTGTCTTCGCAATATTCTTACAGTCGGGGAATACATGCAAATGTAAGTTTCGTCTGACTACGTAAACAGTTCATCAATTACTGAACTCTTTGGTAAGAAACAATATTTTGAAATTAATATGTTAATAAAATATTAAATGACATGTAAGTTTAAGTTACCACTGATTCTGTGGTGATAGGTTCCCTGGTGTCATATATATTTTCCCCATGCCCATTCAGCTGCTGGGCTCGCGACGCCTCCTCCGTGAAGTTGGGCGTGTGGTCCCCTCTTTGCGTCGGGCTAATCCGCCGAAGCATCTGTACAAATGAGGCGTGTTCTAAGAAAACTGGGCATAATGCTTGTGCGGAAATTGTCATCTCAGATTAGCCTGTGCAGTCCGCAAAGGCTAATCAGGGACAACAATTTCCACTTTTATGACATTTTTCGTTTAAATGATGTCTCTTCTTAGAGAAAATCCAGTTTAGGTGGAAAGTGTCGTCCCTGATTAGCCTGTGCGGACTACACAGGCTAATCTGGGATGACAATTTACGCACAAGCATTATGCCCAGTTTTCTTAGAACACGACACAAATGGAGACATAATACAAAGTTCAATTGTTTAGACATGCTGCATGTAGTCCATTAACTGATCAAATTTTGATTTATAGACCTTATGAACTCAAATCAATAGCTGCGTAATTATACAGTTTAAAAAAGTTTACATAAGCCATCTCTTGAAAACAATACAGTCAGTACTTATTTGGAAAGAACGCAGGTTCATCAAAACCTCTCAAGCGCTATTTTTCCACTCAAACCTATTATTATAATACTTCATAAACACATGCAATTTCAACTAAAGTAAAATAGGCTTGTTTTGCATATTTTAATTGTGTAAACACACCTTCGTTAATACTGTAACATTACATTTAAATGAACTTTCGTTTCCAGATTCAACTGTTGGAAAGTTGTATGTGATGTTCCTTACGTGTCTTTCTTATTCAGTGGAAGTGTCACCAATTGGCCTGAAAATCATACTGCTTTTCACCGCTTTTATACATGTATCATTAAAAAATCGTTGAGTGATGGACAAATTATTTCGTCTATCTTTAAAGTATCATATATGACATTTGACCATGCTGTGGAAACTTGGCATTTGACATATTGTCCTGTTATGTTTAACGGAAAACATCTTCTCCTATTACTCTATTGGATGAGATTTTTTTGAAAATAAATGCTGTAGAAATGCTCTATACAATGATTGTATAATTCTTTCTAAGTCGAATTGTATTCTTTACAGAGGGATGTCGTAATACGTCTACGCACACAACACCGGTTACCGTTTGTATGTACTATTATGATATTTAAACTTACTACTCTTCTTTGAACAACCATTATTGCACATCAGTAAGAACTCCAAACTCTAACTGAACATTTTACTTAAAGCCACACACCTTATTTGGCATAGTAAATTTAAGTATAATTAAGAAACATATTTTATCTATGCCAATTAGAATATATCTGGTTGTTACAAGGTAGAAATCCGTCTTTTTTGCGCTTTTAAACTTAAAAACTATCGCGTTTGTCGAAATGGACGAATACGTCTAGAAATCCTACTTTCGGTTTTAAAAGCGGTAGCGTTTGAAAAATAATAAATTACTTGCTAACTAGGCTATAGATTTAATTGTATCTATGCCAATTAGAATAAATCTGGTAGTTACAAGGTAGAAATCCGTCTTTTTGCGCTTAAAAACTTAACAAATAATCGCGTTTGTCAAAATGGATGTATACGTATAGAAATCCTTCTTTCGGTTTTAAAAGAGGTACCGTTTGAAAAGTAATGAAATATTTGATAACAAGGCTATAGATTTAATGAAAATTTTGCACACTTTCAAATTGCATCTTTATGTATTGATAAACATGTACTTCATTTCAAGGTGTGTGGCTTTAACTGCCTTCACTTTTTACATAACTCCTTTATGCACAAAATTTTGCCATTTTTATACCATAATGCCAGATGTGTCGAGATGTGTTTGGTAATTCATCCAAGAAGAAGCAAACAACACTTAACTTTAAACGAACTTTTTGCTGAACAGCCTTTTGAAGTTCTTACTCAACTCCTTTTATACAAAATTGTACTAATTTACCGTAAGTCCAGTCAGTCGTCTCTAATAAAGACAAGACAGTTCTACAATAACATTAGTCAGCCAATATGTTAAACATGTCATAACGATAAACATGAAGTGCCCAAACAGGTCATGCAACATTATCAGTCGGACGTGAAATACTTATCGACAGATGCTCACTTATGTGATAACTAAAAAAAATAAAATAAAAAAATAAAGGTAATCAACGACATCTGTTTCATGCTGGGATACGCAGCGGAATAACATTCTTGGTCATACTTGAATGTCTAAAAACTGACATTGATAATTTTCAAGTAGGAAAGAAATTTTAGATTATAAAATTGAATTTAACCGTCTAATAGCGATAGCATAGTGTTTTTATGTGCAAATGTGTGCTTTATCAAAATGTGATATTGAACGATAACAAGAACGAGAGATAAAAAGAGGAAAGAAAGAAACAGCAGTGACAATGAGCCAAATAACCGGAAAGTATGTAAACAAAGAGGCCCGTCTGGGGAGTCAGCCAACGCGTCGGAAAGCGAAGTTTTGCACTGGACTAACTCTGTGCTTTACGGTGAGGATAATGTAAAAAGTAGTGTATTTGAACAGTTTTGTGACAGTGCTGAAATGGCGGAAAATAATGCTGAACCAACAATCTGGTACTTAATTACACTCATGAAAAATGTAAGTGATCGCCTTGAGTCTGTAGAAAAGAAAAAAAGGCAGCATAGATTCTATCGAGAAGAAAATCGGTAAATTGGAGAAAGATATGAATAAATTATGGGTGCTCTATAATATCGAGTCATGAAGGTAGACGAGCGCGTCATGCATCTCGAGGACAAGGTGGACGGGGCGGACTTTCACTGGCGCAGCTGTCGGAGCGGGTACAGGAGCTGGAGAAGCAGAGGGATACCCTGCGTGACAACGTGACCTACCTCCAGTCGCAGTCTATGAGAACAACTTTGATATTCACCGGGGTAGCGGAGGACCATTCGAATGGAAGCGGGCCACCGGAAACGACAGAGAAGAGGCTTCGCCAGCACCTCCATGACACCTGTAAGGTAGCTCGCGACGTTGCGGACTCCATAAAGTTCGAAAGGTTGCACCGTTCACCGGGTTCACCAATTTTTGGCAAGGTCTGAAATATAGTGGCAAAATTTACATATTTCAAGGACAGAGAGAGCGTTTGAAAGTGCTGGAAAAAGTTAGATGGGACTGTGCACCGTGTTTTCGAACAATTTCTACAGGACGTCATCGAAAAACGTCGTAAACTAGTGCCAAAGATGAAAGAGGCAAGGCGACAGGGTAATCGAGCGAACCTGATATTCGATATCCTTTATATCGACGGAAACGCGGTGCGAGCGGAAGGGCACGAAGGCAGTGAGATATCCATACTATCATGGAATGTACATGGACTGAGCGAATGTAAAAAATCTAGTTCTGAGTTTGTAAATGTGTTATATTCTTCTGATACATGTATATGTTTCTTGTTTGAATCATGGACCACAGCTTCGAGTAACATTAAAATCAATGGCTGTCAATCTTTTAACTTTTTTAGAAAATTTCAACACAGGAATGCACGGCGATGCAGCGGTGGAATTGTTATTTATTTTAAAGATCAGCTAAAAGATGGCATCGAAATTGTTCGTAACCACCACGACACTATTATTTGGCTAAAACTTAAACATTTTTTTAAATACTGTTAGTGATATGTATACATGTGGAAGCTATGTATGGGGAGAAGATTCGCCTGTTTATAATACCTTTAACGTGGATCTTTTTGATATTTTAGAAAATGATATTTCATATTATTCTGAACTTGGTAGTGTCTTTGTTACAGGAGATCTAAATAGTACAATCAGTAATAAATGTGATGTTATTGTATATGCCTCAATTAACACTTTTCTGTTAGGGCCTCTATTGATACAATAAACAAAAGTCATGGGATTAAATTGGTCGATTTATGTAAATCAACCACTTTACGTATTGGCAATGGAAGAATAGGTGATACTTGTAAACAAACATTCTTTTTCAAATAACGGTTCATCTGTCATTGACTACTTATTGACTAATGAATGTAACTTTCCATTATTATCAAAATTTACTGTTGGCGAATTAAACGAGTGGAGTGATCATGCTCCGTTACACTTTTCATTGTTTGGAAATAGTTGTCTACCTAGTTACGAGACATTCACTGATGTTATATATAAATGAGACAGTTCGCGTAGAGATGAATCTCGCTCAAGAATTCTTTCGAAACTTCCCATGTTTAATGATTTTGTTAGAAGTATTGATAATTCGAGCCAATTGTCAATTAACTCCATTTTAGATAAATTCACATCGACAATTCGCAGCGAAGCGGATGAGCTATTCTCAAAATCGTACAAGTACAGTAATAAAACTTCATTCAATATTGACAATAGTTTAAAGCATGCAGATTGGTTTGACAACGACTGTATTATTGCACGAAATCACTACCATGACGCTTAAAATAGTTTAACCTAAACAAGACCGATTTAAATCACAGGGAAAAGTCTCGTTTTTTTTTTACTATATACTATATATACTATAGTATATATAGTATATAGTAAAAAATCGAGACTTTTCCCTGTGATTTAAATAGAAAATTGTTGTGCGAAAACAAAAGTGTTTATAAGAAATTAATGATGAAAAAGAAAAATAGTGCATATCAGCGTAAAATGGCGGAAATTGAAAGTTTAAAAATCAGAAAAGCCGACAGATTTTTGGAAAATGTTCAAATAAAAAATAAAGGTAATTGCAATACAATTCCATTATATGTATTTTGAAAGTTTAAGTAACACTAATTCGGACAATCATAATGCACAGGCAGATATTTTTTTTTTTAACAATGACTTTCACATTGAAAATTGTACTTTTCCAGAATTAGACCAACCTATAACGGTAAATGAGGTATTAAATGCATTTAAACACTTGAAAGTGATAAAGCGTCAGGTGGTGACTGTATTTAAAACGAATACTTTATTGAGTGTATTGATATCTTATCCAGTCATTTGTTTGATGTTTTAATAGTATTTTAACCTCGGGCTATTTTCCTGAAAAGTGGACAGAGGGTATAATTATACCATTGCATAAAAAAGGCCCTGATGACGATGGGAATAATTATAGAGGAATAACCCTTGTTCGTTCTTTTTCTAAGCTATTTACAACTATTTTAAACAAGCGCATTGAATCCAGTGTGTACACACCGGTCTTACTGACCTGTGTACTAACGCGAAAGGAATGGTGTATAGCACTTCTTTTACGAGTGAAAAGTGAAAGCGAAAGTAGGTCAGGTAATCGTGCTTCTGATAATCGCTATCAGTCTTAATAGAAATTCAAAACTCACATTTAAACATAATTAAATGGCATTTCTTTAAACAAAATTCCGTTTTAAACACACAATAAAAAACGATTTTTCTTTCATTATAAACATTTTCATTCCTACGCAGAACTACTTTGGCGGAAGCATAGTTCCCCAAACCAGGGGAATGTGATGGGTCTAGTATGTGTGATAGTGTAGAGGTGACAATAACGTAGTGACGTCACCATCTATGTATAAAATGCCATCTATGTATAAAATGCATTGAATCATTTTGCGAAAACAATGCTAACATTTACGGATGCACAATTCGGATTTAGAAAAGGATGTTCAACCGTTGATGCCATATATATGCTTATGTCAGTTATACAACATTTTTTAAATGAAAATAAGCGTCTTTATGTTGTTTACGTTGATATGCTTAAACGTTTTGATAGTATATATCGCAATGCATTATGGCTAAAAATGTACAAATCCGGTATACAATGCAAAATATTACGAATAATTAAAATATGTATGAAACTGTCAAATCATGTGTAAAAGCATGCTCGACATACTCTGAATACTTTAGCTACGCCGTTGGTTTACGACAAGGGGAGGTTATGTCTCCTATTCTATTTTCATTGTTTGTCGAATACTTGGGACTTTTTTTACAAGATAGCGTCCATTCTGGTTTATATATAGAAGATATAATTTTAATTTTACCGTTATTTGCAGACGATATGGCCATTTTGGGTAAATCACCAGAAGAAATATAATCTCATCTAGACAACCTTTACCTTTATTGTAACTCATGGGGACTTAATGTTAATACTAGCAAAAAAAAAATAATGGTTTTCCGGAAAATGGGTAGAATTCGTCGAGATGAGATATGGACATATAATGGGAAAGCTATAGAAGTCGTCGATAATTTTAACTATATGGGTACTGTTGCTAATTATAATGGTAGTTTTATATTAAACATGGAGCAGTTAGTAGGTAAAGCTCTTAAGGCGGCTTTGAATACTTTGCTTTATAAATGCAAACAGTATGATCTTAAACCAAGAATAGTATGTAATTGTTTGATGCCTTTGTTGGCTCTATTTTAAATTATGCATCAGAAATATGGGGTTTTAATAAATTCAAAGGTATTGAACGCATTCACTTAAAATTTTGTAAAAGGTTGTTAAATGTTAAAAGCAATACATGTTATACAACGTGGTATCGTGAATTAGGTAGACACCCACAGTATGTAAATTGATATTTTCGTATTGTAAAATATTGAGTTTTTAATATTGAAAATATTATCATACAAACTGTGTATAACCAGGAGATAAATGATTGTGATAAAGGGTATAAAAATATGGTATCGAATGTGAAAATGTTATTAAATAATTATGGATTTCATATATATTCGAAAATGCAAATATGATTAATACAATGTCGTTTTTATGTAAATAAAAAAATTATAATTGTAGATTCATTTAAACAAGAATGGTTTGGCAATATGAATGATAGTTCTGTTTAAGATATGTATAGGATATTAAAAACAACCCTTGAATACGAATTGTACTAAGATTTACTGCCAAAAAGTTTGCGTACATACTTTGTTAAAATAAGGGCTTTTGCCCACCCTTTGAGAATTGAAACTGGAAGATACGCACGTAATAATATCCCCCGTAATGAACGATATTGTCAATGTTGTGATCAAAGGGACATAGAAGATGAATTCCACNGTTGTTTCTTACATTTTATCGTGATGGACACTCTTTTTAACATCCGGCTACCTAATATAACGTACATAGGTGTGCTTTTATCGCGAGCGTATATAATTATGTGATTTCTTGTGAGGATTCATTCTGTGAGACAGCATCAGACACTACCAGAGGCCGCCAACCTCAAACTACCAAGGGCAGAACTACAGCTCTACACCTTGGGTACCTCGCAAAGTCAACGGGGGAATCTTACAACTACAACAACAACAACAGCAACAATAGCTCCGATCGCATGGTATAAGTATTAATGCGCCACAAAAACACTGTAACGAAGTACATCGGTATTTTCCGTTGCAAAAATTGACATCAGAAATGTCAAAGCTATCGGAAATTGTTTGATTTAAAAAAAATACATATTGCGGAGACGAATGTGTACGCACGGCTAGCGCAGTCGGTAGAGCAAAAAGACTGTTAAACTCGGGGTCGTGGGTTCGAGTAATTCTTTTTTCCCTATTATTGAATGGATTTACTTAATTCTTGGACAGAACACCCCTTTGGACAAGAACGTTCTGTTTACTGTTTTACCTTTACCCCTGGTTGACATTGACCTTTAGTATCCAATTGCTTAAAAACTAACATTTGCCGTATCTTACTTTATACTGAATGGATTTAATTTATACTTTGACACACACGGAGGCCCGTGTGCTTAGGCAAGAACGATCCAGAAACCCTACTGTACTAATTAGAAATTACTGCAATGCTTGTCTTTATCAAATTTATGTCAATTTTGGAACTGGGTTGACTTTTTACCTTGAACCCTGGTTGGCATTGACCTTTAGTATCCAATTGCTCAAAAACTAACATTTGCCGTATCTTACTTGATACTGAATGGATTTACTTTATACGTCGACACACACGGAGGCAAGAACGATCCAGAAACCTTACTGTTCTAATTAGAAATTACTGCAATGCTTGTCTCAAATCTATGTCAAGTCTGGAACTGGGTAAGTGTATTATATCTTCGCAGTTTAGCTATCAATTGGCAAATACGACAATGACTTGTTTTAAAAAGCAGCATTTACATTTAACACCAATAGCTAAATCATATAATGTTGAGAGCCTGTCACCCTTGATTATTTCCATCTGTTTTCTTCAAAAAAAGGGGATTGGTTTGCATCACGGTGTATAGTGTTTTAACGACCACAAAATTTGAGCAAAATCGCCCCACCAGTACTTTGAGTACTTTGATTAAATGACTTACAGATTAATGCTTCTGATATCATCAAAGGATATGTCTTGCATAATTTTGAATAGAAAATCAGTATTAAGAATCTTTCATGCTTTCATAACTTTAATAATTCATACACATGTTTTCCCAAGATATTTCTGGGAAGTGTATCAATTCTAACGAAAGTAAATTTAAGTTAAATTTTAAACATTCCTAGATAAAAGATACTTTATTATAAATAATTACTCCAAAATAATCGAATTAATACTGGTCAATTAACATTATAGGAAAACTTCTATTATTTCTATGATTTTTTTTTTAAATATTCTTTATATTCAAAGATGTAGTTTTTTTTAAAACCTTTGGACTGAATACTTGTCTCATTAAACTTAATGTCAGTGGCTATACATTTCATTGAAGTCTTTAATGTTATATGTATGTAAATATGAAGCAATGCTGAATGATGAGGCTGAAATAAACTATCAATTGTACATGTTCATACATTTGTACATGTAATAACTGTTATCGTTACACTTTAATGGGGGTATGACTAAACATATGGGTAAACTAGTAAAATCTGAAAAGTGACTTTTTTTTTTTAAAGTTATTATCTCCAAAAAATACGCTACCTATTTACGGGATTCGTTTACATATTTTTGTTTGTGTGAATACCAGGTAATGTCAATTTTGTTTGAATACACAAACAAAATATATCTCACAAGATTGAAACAAAAGGAAAATTAAATGCATCTTATAAGAAAAAATAACAGTGGACAGGTCTGTTAAAAAAGGTAGTATACATGTTATGTTCTAGCAAAACTGTATAATAATAATTTTTCTTTTTAGAAGGCAGATCAGCTATACTATTAATGAAGGGGACACATGCTGGCTACCATCATGGGTGTGGTAAATAATAAATGAGTCTACACATTTGTGTAATCACAGTAGTGCTCATATGTAATTGAACATCAGTAAGAAAGTATAATTTAACCACTACTAAAATAGATGGGAACCTATACATATTTTGATAACAATCATTTTTGATTTTCTTATCTTAGGTTATAACCTTTTTCAGTTCAAGAATAAAATACGCTGAATATTACTACAAAATAAGGCATTCTTAAACGATGTTTATTTAGCATTTCCCTGTTCTTTATGTTTAACAGAGCTTCTGGGTGCCTCATTACAATCCAGAAATTGATTTCTTTTCAGCTGCTCAGTATTAGCATGCAATATGATTTAATGCCCAGTCTCACTATGATGGCGGTGGAGCCCCGGTGCGTGATCCAGGATCTACCGGGATGAACCGGGGCTCTACCGGGATGAACCGGGGCTCCACCGGGGACGACCGGGATGAACCGGGGACGACCGGGAACAACCAGGGCTCCACCGGCAAAGTATTAAAATGTTTAATACCTCCGGGATGAACCGGGAGTCACCGGGAAGGACCGGCAACGACCGGCGCGGCACCGGCAACAACCGGGACGGCACCGGGAACAACCGGGACGGCACCGTAGCTCCACCGGGGCCCATACAGATCCCGGCAGAGCTACGGCAACGCCCCGGTTGTCGCCGGTGTTGCCCCGGTGGAGCCCCGGTGAATGCCGACAGAGTCCCGGTATAGCTACGGTACATCGGTAAACCGGCGCTCTGTCGGAACGCCACCGGCATTCACCGGGGCTCCGCCTGGGCATTACCGGCGACGACCGGGGTAAAACAGGGGCGTTGCCGTAGCTCTGCCGGGGTCTGATGCCGGTATAGTCCCGGTGAGTTACGGTATACCGGGGCTCTGCCGGGACGCTGCCGGCTTTCAGCGGGGCTCCACCTGGGCATTACCGGCGACAACCGGGGCTCTGCCGGGACGTCACCGGGATAAACCGTAGCTAGTCCGGGGTCTACCTGGAAGATGACGGGTTGTTGACCGGCTTCCACCGGGGCTGCAACATGAAATAGTGTTACCTAGTTAAAAAATTTCAACGAATCATCCCGGTTCTCGCTTGTCGACCGGCGTAAGCAAACCGGGATGGACCGGGGCTCTACCGGCAATAGTGAGACTTGGGCTTTACTTGTGTAAGAACCCGCCACCCGGATAGCTCAGTTAAAAGAGCGCCGTGATAGTGCGGAGGCAGTCATAGTTTTGAGCCCCTAACGGGGTGCATGTTTTCTTCACTATTTTCTTAAAGTTCGATAGAGTCTGAGGTAAAAGACAGGAAAACCTTTATTAAAGGGTGGATTAGTGTAGTATGCATGGGTAAAATCAAGTGATAGAGGGTAATGATAGTGTTCCATCAGGTCATGCGATTTTGTGAACATTTCCTCAAGGTTGACTTTAGGTGTATTCATCAGTTTTTTGTCTACGCCATATTCACAGTCATCACATAAGGATATATAAATAAGATTTTCAAGTCTACACGTTGAAATATTTAGTGACACAAAATGGTCCTTCCGAATAATGTTTAAACGAGATACGTCTTGTCACTACTGAAAGTTCTATCAGCATTCCAACATATTTGATATCATTCAAACACAGATAGGCAATGATATAAGATCTGAATGGCATAAAAATGCAATTACCGTATCCAACTAGCACAATTACAATAAGGTCATTTTTGCTCGATAAATACAGCAAAGCTTCACGTTTCTTCTCGATTCTCGTTTACCTTAGCAGTTCTGCACAATTTCACATAATTGTGTTCGTTTCTTTATATCAGCTAACTTATCGACAAACATCCATATACGTAAATAGGCCAGAAAAGGAGTTCCTGATATACACATGCAAACTGCCAGGTTGAATTAAAAATTACAATTGCTTATTTGTTTTAGTTTTTCGACTAACACATTAAATTGCAATGCTCTTTAAATGCATTGTTTCCGTTTCGACAAGATTATTGTTATTGATTCCAATGCAGAGATGAATTTGAGAGCATAGAGCGAAAACTCTGCTGGTACATTGAGTTAATCCACAAACAATTCTCGCTTTCATTAAGTGTCTTGAAATAGAAAGGGAGGAAGATGTCGTTTAACCTTGTTGAAATATGCCATGGGCAGATTAACAACTTATAATGGATCCTTTTGAAACAATACATTATATCTAAAACGTTTTTTTTAGGGCAAAACTCAGGTGCCTAACCATTTTTAATTGGCGCGTATTACTCTACTCCTATGCGGAATAATAGTGAACTTTTACCATGAAAACCTCCTTTTAATAAATAAAAATAAAAACGGAAGTGAATTCGCAAATGTAAGTCAAAACTAGGCTGAAAATAAGATTTATTTATGTTGGTTAAACTAAACATGAAAATGTTTAAGTTAATAAACTTCTAATAACTACTTGATAAATTGAAACATAAAATGGATAAATTCGAAATAGTAAAGAGGGCCATATGTAAACTCGTAACATTAAGTACATCCTCGGCGCCCACGCAACTCGCTGGCATAATTTCGTTTTCATAAATATTAATTAGCAAATGTTTGGCCAATACATTTACACTTCACGTTTAAATGCTATTTGAATGAAGTCCGAGAGCGGATAACATAACATTTGCAAAATGCGAACTTCCATAAAGAATTGAACAAGGAAACCAATGATGTCTCATTAATTATAAGCGCATTTGACTTCATTCGTAACGTTAATGTGGTACTGTTTTAATTCGTATCAACAAAGACGTGTTTTGCTTCATTCGTGTCAAAATGACCAAGCAACTTACAGATATGAAGTAACATCTTTCCAAAGTGTAAAGTTGGAAATTTGTTTGAAGTAACATTTCACGCTAAGTAAGTAAAAGCCGAACATAGTTTATATTATTATATTATCAAAGGAAAATTTAATTGAGAGACATATACCATAAACACTATTAACTATGACATTATCGTCTTGATTGTCATGTACATAAATGATGTTTCAGTCCTCTACAGTGATATCCTTTGCGTAAAATTGATCACGGACCTTAAGTAAATTAGTATTAGTTTGTGACATTTCAAAATTGTGTGAGATAAGATAGTAAACGCATGAACAACTATTTAGAACCTATATAGTTGGAATAGAAATGGACACGCATATAAGCAGAACACTCGCTGTGTTGACAATTATATTATTTAGTGAGCTAATTCATATTTTAATTAAATAATTAATGTTGTTTTTAATTCCGAACAGATCAGGATACAGGCATATGTATTTTACAAAGTTGCACACATTTATAAAATAAATGTGTATATATTATTCATAAACTTAAAAACAAATCATTTGGCCATATGTCGGATAGAAATATGTATAGGAAGAACTATGATAGTACATATTAAACAACATGAATGTAATAATTTAATGACGCATTCGATGTGGGCTTAGCACTGTACAAATATGTTATCATTTAGAGGAGACATTTTAAAGAACGCGTATACTAAGACTTTATCTTCCCTTTTCATGTTATTCCGAGCCTGTCCCAGTATTAAACGATAAGTGATTAGATAATGTATCTATATGGTTGTTATTTACCAGTGACAATTAATATAAACACATCACTGATCGATCCAGTCATAGTTTATTCCAGCCAAATATGTGTGTTTTCGTGTGATTCACGATTGAAGACTGTTTTCGCAGTACAAGCAGTATCAACCCTACGCTTATGCAAGATATGTTCTCACATACAGGATCCCCGTGACTGTCGATTTTTCGCGGACAGTGGATACAAGGTACTTTAAGCAATAATTGATCTTCCCAGTCCTAGTTTACACCGGCCAAATATGTGTGTATTCGTTTGATTCACGTTTGAAGCCTTTTTTCGCAGTACTATCAGTATGAACCGAACGCTTTTGCAAGATATGTACACAGAAAAGGGATCCACATGACTGTCATCTATTTGCGGACTGTGGAAACAAGGTACTTTAAGCTATATTACCAAACTGACCTTTGAATTTGACACGGCAAAAATATGCCGATGTGTCAAGGTCAGTTATTATTATATATGGATATATCAATGACCGTAATAGTCTTCCTAAATGTACGACACTACGTGTAACAATGTTATTATCAACATATTTGTGTCACAATGCAATGTACAATTAATTACATTTTACCAAAAGATATTTTGTGCTGGGCCACGACTCATCGAACATGAGACATGGGTTAGGAAATCCCGAAAAAAGTAGCGGGCGACCACGCCCAACTCAGCGGGTCCCCAGGTGGCGGATAGTAGGACGGCCGTTAGTTATAGGCGCTAGCTGTGAGATACATCAGGACGTCCTAGACGGCCGTGGTCTTACCAGAATACGGGGGGATAACGATTTTCACTGTCATCCCCAATGGAAACCTCCATATGTACCAAGACAGGAACATCATGCAATCAAGAGGAGAACTATAACCTCTAGCCACAGGAAACACTCGCTCTCTTTGCTAACATGGGAGGAAACTTGACTGTGAAGTAAAATTGAGCTAATAATGTCAGAAACTCTGAGTCATGAGGACGGATATTTCAAACTGCACATAGAACTTTTACAAACCATGGTGCTACTCAATTGATAAAAATATTTCAATCGGGGTCGAAGACAACGAAAATGGTGCTCATCCTGTGAAGGCCTACTAAGTTGGAACAGTGTCTCATCTGAGTCCACCCCAGCTACTGGTGTTCCTTGTTTACTCGTCCTGTACAGCCAGGTTGCGGTCAGGAGAGTTACTGTCAACAACCAGACAGAAAGAGAACCAAGTAATAATGCACTGTATGAATTGGGAGTGAAATCCATGAAGACAAAGAGAGTGTTCTGCATTTAAATTTGCTACATACAGGAAACACCATTGGTAGAAGGGAAACCCTTCCATATCAGTGGGTACCAATTGTTTAAAGCGACCTTCAAGAATGAACTAAGGGTAAAGCGATGACCACGGTCTTTAACAATCAGAACGCAGGCGAAAAAAGAACTACATGGAGGAGGCAGAATATATTCTCACCAAGATATCCACCAACAATAGCTCACTAGAGCTGCTCAACATGTACTTTCCAACGACAAGTTGCTATCACAAGACACATTCCTGTTCCCAGACAGTGGCTTCTTCATCGCTGAAGACTTCAACGACAAGTTGCTATCACAAGACACACTCCTGTTCCCAGACAGTGGCTTCTTTATCGCTGAAGACTTCAACGACAAGTTGCTATCACAAGACACACTCCTGTTCCCAAACAGTGGCTTCTGCATCGCTGACGGATTGAATGGTCAGTCCTAGAGTTGGAGATATGACGCTATTTACAACCGGGGAGAAGATATACGCGCGTAAAAAGAAGGAAACACATGATACTCGTCAACGACACCTCTTGCCACACTTATATTTAATTAATACAAGCACCTTCAAGGCCGTATTATAGACAAAACTTAGATGAGTCAGGAAGATCTGCTCTCTATACTGGACGAAAAATTACATATTACGAAGTACAACCTTACCAAGCAAACGAAGAGGCTGAAACCAACCCCAGCCAAGAGAACAACTCCAAGAAAGCAATGCCCGATACTTGAAAATCAAGCTTGACAGTGTAACAAAAACAAGAGAGAACATTAATCAAAAGTGAACATCGATAGAAACACCAGCAAGCTGTGGTGACAGACAAAACACCTCTGCACGCATTCATATAGATCAGGCGGCCGCAAATGTTTTGCTCAAGCATACTCAAAGAAGAGCGACAATTCAGTACCAAAGACACGATACACATAAGTTCTACTAAAAGGCAGAGGATGAACCGGCAAAGAAAACAATGCACATTAAGCCATGGCAAAATATATCACATGTGAACAAATATATGGCTGTCAAACAACTGATACAAATGAAATCTCTAAGCCATGACAACATCAACAACGAAATGATCCATCACATCGGCATAACATCCATCGACAAGATGTGGAAGGACGGGCTCCTTTTTGTGAATCTTCTTTGCCGTTATATTGAGGTACCGGTGGACCAAGTCGTACATGCACAACCGGAGAGCTCGTGTGTCGTTAGACGGTCTTTGGGCAAAACGTACATATGTCTTACAAGAAGTAGATATTCCACCCACAACATTCATACCCTTCATCAAATACATCATTAAAACTAGCAAAAGGAGTCCAATTAGCCTTGTTAGCATATGAGCTGGTGCACAACAACCACTGCATAAAGAATGCAGCTGTCTTTGAACAAGAGCTTGGGCTGTACAGTATTGCGTAACCACCATCGAGAAGAAATCCTCAGCCACCATTTATACACATTCCACCATCGTTTAGCCAACTTACCATTTTGTACAACGCTTTATATGAAATGTGGTTCACATATATTTTACACACGTAGATCTACTTGAACATGTGTTTACTGTCATCTTTCGTTATACTTTTTTCTAAATGGTCGATTTGCCGAATAAACAAGTATGTATGTCACAATTAATTACCAATATATTAATAAATATTGTCCTGTTTGGCAGTTATGTGGCGTCAATCCGTACTATAACAACGTTGTCTACATGTATAACTTCGACTGCACACCACATCACGTACGTATTATTTAAGGTGCAAAAATGTTATCCTTTTCCACTATTCCGACCGACTCAAATTGTTTGTGTCCACCATACACTTTCTGTTGGTATTAAATTTGGATTTCCATTGTTTACTGGTCTCAATCATTTTCGGTAAATTACTATATACTATANATCCATCCATCCATCCATCCATCCATCCATCCATCCATCCATCCATCCATCCATCCATCCATCCATCCATCCATCCATCCATCCATCCATCCATCCATCCATCCATCCATCCATCCATCCATCCATCCATCCATCCATCCATCCATCCATCCATCCATCCATCCATCCATCCATCCATCCATCCATCCATCCATCCATCCATCCATCCATCCATCCATCCATCCATCCATCCATCCATCCATCCATCCATCCATCCATCCATCCATCCATCCATCCATCCATCCATCCATCCATCCATCCATCCATCCATCCATCCATCCATCCATCCATCCATCCATCCATCCATCCATCCATCCATCCATCCATCCATCCATCCATCCATCCATCCATCCATCCATCCATCCATCCATCCATCCATCCATCCATCCATCCATCCATCCATCCATCCATCCATCCATCCATCCATCCATCCATCCATCCATCCATCCATCCATCCATCCATCCATCCATCCATCCATCCATCCATCCATCCATCCATCCATCCATCCATCCATCCATCCATCCATCCATCCATCCATCCATCCATCCATCCATCCATCCATCCATCCATCCATCCATCCATCCATCCATCCATCCATCCATCCATCCATCCATCCATCCATCCATCCATCCATCCATCCATCCATCCATCCATCCATCCATCCATCCATCCATCCATCCATCCATCCATCCATCCATCCATCCATCCATCCATCCATCCATCCATCCATCCATCCATCCATCCATCCATCCATCCATCCATCCATCCATCCATCCATCCATCCATCCATCCATCCATCCATCCATCCATCCATCCATCCATCCATCCATCCATCCATCCATCCATCCATCCATCCATCCATCCATCCATCCATCCATCCATCCATCCATCCATCCATCCATCCATCCATCCATCCATCCATCCATCCATCCATCCATCCATCCATCCATCCATCCATCCATCCATCCATCCATCCATCCATCCATCCATCCATCCATCCATCCATCCATCCATCCATCCATCCATCCATCCATCCATCCATCCATCCATCCATCCATCCATCCATCCATCCATCCATCCATCCATCCATCCATCCATCCATCCATCCATCCATCCATCCATCCATCCATCCATCCATCCATCCATCCATCCATCCATCCATCCATCCATCCATCCATCCATCCATCCATCCATCCATCCATCCATCCATCCATCCATCCATCCATCCATCCATCCATCCATCCATCCATCCATCCATCCATCCATCCATCCATCCATCCATCCATCCATCCATCCATCCATCCATCCATCCATCCATCCATCCATCCATCCATCCATCCATCCATCCATCCATCCATCCATCCATCCATCCATCCATCCATCCATCCATCCATCCATCCATCCATCCATCCATCCATCCATCCATCCATCCATCCATCCATCCATCCATCCATCCATCCATCCATCCATCCATCCATCCATCCATCCATCCATCCATCCATCCATCCATCCATCCATCCATCCATCCATCCATCCATCCATCCATCCATCCATCCATCCATCCATCCATCCATCCATCCATCCATCCATCCATCCATCCATCCATCCATCCATCCATCCATCCATCCATCCATCCATCCATCCATCCATCCATCCATCCATCCATCCATCCATCCATCCATCCATCCATCCATCCATCCATCCATCCATCCATCCATCCATCCATCCATCCATCCATCCATCCATCCATCCATCCATCCATCCATCCATCCATCCATCCATCCATCCATCCATCCATCCATCCATCCATCCATCCATCCATCCATCCATCCATCCATCCATCCATCCATCCATCCATCCATCCATCCATCCATCCATCCATCCATCCATCCATCCATCCATCCATCCATCCATCCATCCATCCATCCATCCATCCATCCATCCATCCATCCATCCATCCATCCATCCATCCATCCATCCATCCATCCATCCATCCATCCATCCATCCATCCATCCATCCATCCATCCATCCATCCATCCATCCATCCATCCATCCATCCATCCATCCATCCATCCATCCATCCATCCATCCATCCATCCATCCATCCATCCATCCATCCATCCATCCATCCATCCATCCATCCATCCATCCATCCATCCATCCATCCATCCATCCATCCATCCATCCATCCATCCATCCATCCATCCATCCATCCATCCATCTATCTATCTATCTATCTATCTATCTATCGACATAGGCTGAAACAATATTTCCTATATAACCATCAATAACAGACTATACACCGAACTTAAACAGTCAGACTCCTCCAGGTGGCGCATGCGTGGACGCCGAACAGTTTGTAGCGTTATTCAATCTGAACAATGACGCTAACACATAGATATAAGTTTCTATTTTATTGTGCTCCATAAATTTATTTAAACACTTTCCAATGTCCAGGTCCAAATCCAATAATTAATCAACAAATTACAAGCGAACCACTAAAGGGGGCCTCGCCCAATACAGCAAGAACGAGCGTAATTACATCTTTGCCTGTGTGCGTTAAACTCTATTGCTACCAACCAAGTGACACCTTATATATCAGTTAAACAGACAGTAATATGTAATATCAGGAAAAGGCCACTTGAGCAATAGATAACATGGGGAAGATAGCTGGGTAAAGTTATACATAACTGGCCCACCAGTTGACAGCACATGGTGGAAGGCTTGGTAAATTAATACATAACTTGTAATTAAGCTGGCCACACCATGACATTTTTATGTTTATAAATAACTGAACCTCTCAAATGTTAATTAGATTTAGGCTACTACGTCACAAACCTGAAATTGGTATTTAAATTGTACTGCGTAATATTTTACAAAAATAATCTTCAATAATAATAATCCTTTACAATTATTTCATAAGTATACTTGTATATATTCCATGAAGATAATTAATGCATAATTTAATAATAACAGTACTGTTTAATAAACATAATTTATGCATGATTTAATATTTAGTATGTGTCTTAAGGATAAAAGTTTTTACTTAGTTATACAATAATAATCATATTCTACATTACTAATTTCTAAATGATTAAGTAATTGTTCTCAATGTTTACTAAATTAGGTTATTACGTCACAAGTTAAACTGCACTGAGCTGGATAGGTACGACTTCTGCACGGACACAACATCCTTTGCGTACGCCATCGCGCACGAGAAATGCCCAAGGCACTGCGGCTTCTGCAGTCCCGGACACGTGACGACTCTGACAACAACGGAGCTCCACTCCACAGTGACGCATTCGCAAACAAACACGGTCACTACATCTGCCTTCACGGCAGGTGAGTACAGAAGGCCATTTGCCGTTTAGAGAGCAAACCGTAAATCGCCTGACAAGGCAAGATTCTAAATGCAAATAAATGAGCTGTATTTAACCATGTTAGAAATATGCATACAGCAAATTTTATTCTACGAGGCTTCATACTTAAAAAGTGTTACTTTTCGTAATCTGAGGAAGGTAAGACATTTTGTCTTGAAGTTTTAACGATCTTGCAATTAGGAACAATACACACCATATACTCTGCTGCTAGAACCACCTTAGCGGAGACTGTTTTGTTCGAGAGCTCCTTTCATCCAATCATGTTTCAGCTAGTTCAGGTTGCGTGGACACCGAGGATGTAGACTTCTCGTGCAGTAACTGGGCGTCCCTGGGTTTCTGTAGCAACCAAAGTTCTTTCTTCGGTCACCAGGTGGCGACCACGAGATGCCCCTAAACGTGCAGTTATGTACAAATTGAACATGATGCAATCTACCCATATTTACATGAATACATTACTTGTTACATGTTGTTTAATAGGGTTGTTAACAATGTAATTAGTTGCATTGAAAAGGTTTATAACATTTCTCCCAACTTTGACTAAAACTTTCATTACACTGAAACATTTTATCGAATTTGTTTTAGTTATTTTATATTTTTAAATTATAATGCGATGACATAGCGAATCATAATTACACTTTATCAAGCCAGTTTTCGGACGGACTTTGGTCCGTTGAAGGTAAAGCATTATTCGTAAAACTTTTCCCTTTTTAAATAAAACACTAAAAATGCAAGGCAATTAAAGAATTCCCTATATTATGTAATTGTAACAACAGTCATTGAAAATAACAACACATTTGCAATCTTGTTGTAAGGGCTCTGATGGTTGTGATAATAACGGTAGTTTCCTGCGGATTCATGTCCTCTTTGTGTATTGTTTGGTCACATCTCACTATTAAGGACCAACCAATAATGACTTACCTACTATATTAGGTATGTATATAACACAACTGGGTTGCATAAGGTGTTTGAAGAGAAACCATGTTGGAAAACAAATATTCAAAAGAACGGAGTGTAATTGTTTTACTATTAACGGTCCCTGCTGATCAGAATTAATACCGTTTTGACTAATAGAAACGTTACTGGTATGTCCTGTGTTCTTATTTGTTCACATTTTTTTTGATATATAAATGTGCGAATGATTGTCACTCAATTGTCTCAGGAGGGAGTATACGTTTGATTATAGTATATCGTTTAAATGAACTTTACATTAAAGTCACGTAAAATTGTACTTACTGTAAAATGTGTTGTGAGTATTTCTATGTCGAGTGTGAGGTTTTGGAGATCTGTGTAACCGGTTGTGTATATTTACATGATAAATGAAGAATAATTGTGATTGTCACGGACAAATCTCTTTCATTTTATGTACATTGTATAGAAATAGGCAATATCGAACGAGCATTGACGAAAGCAGTTTGACAAAAGAGAGGGCATTTAAAGTTCATTCGTACGTTTGAAAATGTCCGTCAGTCTGTAAAATCACGATTATTTTGCACTACGTCGACATTGCTCCTAGCAATCGAAATTAGTTGACACAGATTGATTACAAGACATGGGCCTGGATAAGAGACATGCGTTGATAACACGTCCAACTAGTTCTCACATTCAGTCCGCTGTAGACACTAGACGGAAATGACTAGAGGACTAATCATAGTTCTGTATCTAACATCGCGTAAGTCAAATTGCATAAATTGTGCTTTTTTACATTTATTAAATCGCATAAGTTACAAAATGAACATGACATACTACGTGCATCCATACAATAAATATTGAATTTATTGCTCTACATATCTTATATCAATACGTTTTTGATGTATCGCAATAGTTATATAAACATTTTTCAACGATAAACGCAATAAGTTGTTAATGGTAATTCATTTGGATACGGCATATCGCAACTTATATTCCTTTTTGAGTTGTATAAGGTCAAGCATGGTGTCGAGGTCTTATTTGCGGAAAGGGTTAGTCTTGACCAGTCTCTCCGATTCGCAGGTTCGTCTTGAGCTACGCCTTCCGCATGAGACATAATACCAATTCTCACCTAACACGGTACACATTTAATGTTGTAACACACGTTTTTTGTTGCGTTTCAAAACAAAACCTAACAATTACGTCGGATTTGTTATTGTGATATGTGTGAACTCTGTTTTGAAAAGGGGGCTTCCAAACTGTGTGGTTTCTTTATAAAAAAGTCGTAAATCTTAAAATATATCCCATATTGTATATGGCGGTAAGTCAACCGTAATTTATTCATTATGTCTTTCTGTGAATGAATATCACATTCTGATCATAGAATACAATCAGTACAAATACTCATATATGTATGTCACGTGTCGCATTTGTGTCGATATTTTTGACGGTAATATGTTTTTAACTTTAATTAACCTATTTTTTAACTCAATATCGCAAATATCCTTTCTATAAACTCATTGTTTAAAAAATATGGCGTATTGGATATTTAAACGAGTAACCATACGATCTCGCGAATCCACAGGGCGAGTTTATATATTTATCACATTGGGGTCAAAGTGCAACGTTCCCCTATCGCACGATGCCAATCCGGAATGCCTCATGTGCTTGTTACATGTTTGTTCTGGTTCGCGTTCAGAATCTACAAATTTATAGTTTCAAAAGTAGAATGTGCATACATGTTCGTTTAAACTAATTTAAACAAATTTGAAAATTCACCGCGTTTTTTATTTTAAGATTGTTAAACAGCCGTAACAAGGCTGTACTCACCATTCATTATTATAACACTTATTGAATTATTGCATTTAAAACAAAAAAAAATATCTGAAATATAATGCACTCATTGATGTTTACAGTTTATCAAAAACGAAAAACTAAAATCGCTATATGCGTTTTCCGTTTCGTATTAAACTTGCAAACGGACAAATACATTACTTTATCTGTCAATACAAACAGCCTATATATGTCTAAAAGGCATATAGGCTATTCATCTATTCAGGCATTTATCTCTATTTATCGACTAAGGCATTCATCTCTAGTACACGATATGATTATTAGCATGACATAAAATACCTCTGCAGATTATGGTGTTTTATTGATTTCAAAAGTATAATGTCGAACAGAAACTATATACTATTTTATACAATGCCGTCAACAAAGCACTTGAGTATACTGCAGTTACATTAAAATACATGTACAATACTTAGTAAAATGTAATTTACCCACATATAACTTCGAATCTTGTTGACAAACCTCTGTATTGCATACTTACTTTAAATACAGATGATATAACTATTAGGACGAAAACAATAATAATTTTCTTGAATAAGTATTCATTATGTTTTTTGTCCGACTTATTGCATTTTGTTATACAATGATCTGGCCTCTTATTATAATTGCTGCAAATGGTTATTGCATTTTGTTTGTTAGTTTGTTTGCTATGTAATGTTGTGAAATAACACAATAACTGTTGCTTTATTTAGTTGCACATATACATATTTAATACAATCTGCGTTACTATTCTTATCACAAAACAACAGGTAGCGAATGTCACAATGGCACAAAATGTAACTCTACCCAAAATTTCGAGTGTAATACAATGCCGAAGTGCACATATTAATCTAATAGAGGCGGCATCTCCCGCATAGATCAAAGTTCCTGACGTCAATGTAATTCTATACAGTTAAATTTCAACTTCATAACGTATTTTAACAAATTGTTTGATTGATCTCAAATTTCTCAACGCACGAAAATATTTTGAAACAACGAAGTACATATTTTCAACTAAACACGGTGTTTGGCGCGTAGGACTCAGAACGTTTCCGGAACGGTCAACGTCATCCGTACAGGTCAAAGTTAAACATAAAGTGCATTTTGTTGGTGTTGTTCCTTTCTTATTTATACATGCGTAGTTAACTTCCGGTATATTTATATTACTCAGGACCAGATGATGTCTCGTGAAAATGGCCCACGATTTTCCTCAAAGCAAATGTCACGTTTTCAATCCAAAATCAAATTTAAGTTTCGTTCCTCTATATACTTTCTAAATGCCCGAAAGAAGTTCAAAATTTACAATTCAACTGTTACAAGTCAGTCAAAGAATTAGGTTTACATAGACGAGTTTCTCATTCCCAATTTTAGTGATTGTCTCGACGCAATAATTTAGACCAGCGTTCTTTCAGTTAGACTGACAGTCGACGTATTGCTGTCAAACCTTATCTAATAAATTATTAGATAAGACTAACTTCACGAAATTTGATTACTTGAAAAGCAACACTTAAATGTTAACTGAATACACTTTATCTAAGACAGCCAAAACTATATAACATAGTTTTTGATGAGAAAATAAGGTTTTGGCATCAAGTTTTAAACTAATGTAGAATTGTTTCAGTAATCGTGTATATATCAATGAAACGTTATTTTCACGCCTCTCAACATTCTTAGGTGACACAGATTATTAATGGTAATTGTTTGCTTGTGTATGGTCGATGATTGCTATCATAACAGGTTTATGACGTGTTACTACATTTTAAATAAAACAAAATGGTCGAGATCAAATACAAAATATTGTAAATGTGGTTTAGTTACTGTATTTATATTGGGTCACAACAAAATGTTCATTTACATAATTTACAACCGATATTGATTTCATGTTATGAACTAAAGTTCCCAGCAAGGAACACATTCTATGTGAAGATATATTTCCTGAAACAATGTGACTTTGAATTTAAAACATATTATAGAAGATTGGAATATTATATTCGAACCAGTCAGAAAAAAACCTTGTACTGTGCATAACGCATTAAATTATGAAAATGCACGGGAATTCATTCTAATCATAACTATCTTACGAACATTTGAAGCGAGATAATGATTTGATCTATAAAACAATTATAAAATAAAAACATTTTTGTTGATTGACAAAATCAAGACGTCAATCACACTTATATTATCATAAAAGTGGCTATGTCGTTTGCGTAAAAAATATGTTGTTAACTAATAATTGAAAGCATATCCAAATATGCAAAATTAAGTTACTTACTTTGTTAAGCATCTTACGACAAATTAAACAACAATTTACTATTTTATTGAACGTTTTATCCGCTGAACATTATTACGCCTTTAAATAGCCAATGCTAACTTCCACATCGTATATGATATTACAATATCATAGATGAATGGCTGGTTTACATTTGTGCTCTTTCGTTTGCAGTTCAAATATTAACAAAGTGAACCTCCATCTGCACCAGAAGGAAAGAACACTTTCGATTCAATCTTGTTCTTTATTTATGACAATGGACAAATAACGAGTTTCACAACCAACGTAGTATACACGACACGCAGTTACACAACAAACACACAAACGAATGCACCTTGGGTAACCGCCATGAAACGCATTTGTCATTGATAAAGGTCAATAAGTTTATACAAACACTGGTCTTTATCATTACGCTTTATCTGCAAACCTCTTTAAAGAGGCATTTTTATTCAACTTAATTTAACTTAGGAATGTTAATCGTATTTGCAGTGCATGTATTTACAATCTTCCAGTTTACATGCAAACAACAAGTTTATTAAAGCTTTGACGATAATGTAATAATGTGATCACATCGATTGAAATACAATCAATAGTAACAAAAAATGGTATCGCACTTCCCCAGACAAAGCTTTTAGCGATCATGACAAGTTTTTCAATGATGTTCAGTTAGTTAATCGAAATTATGTATTACACTGTCTCTTACATCTGTACTTGAGTCAACAATAAAAAAAAAAATGTGTACGTTGGGTGTTTCAGCGTAAATATTTTAGAATACACACGACAGGTTGTCCATAAATCGCGTGACTGTGTTAGAATCATCATGTGTTTTTGGTCGTCCGTGAAGATTTGCAGAACAGAACAGGTGAGCAAATATAAACAATATAATTACACAAATTAATGAAACATCGGACAATCAGTAGGAGGAAAACTATATTAAATATATTCAAGGGGGGGGGGGCATTTTTAATCAGCTGCTTAGATGAAACGATCTCTCATAGAAGGATTTCACGTTATAGTAAAAAGTTATAATTTTAAAGCTATTTGAAGAAATTTAAGAAAACAGCTATACCTATCAAACACTCAATAGTTCGGTGAAACTTCTATAACATTGTGTTGTGACATGAAATAAAACAAATAGTTAAAAAACAACGACAACTTCATATAAAACAAAATCGTTATGGTTAATAAAGGTCAGTAATAAAAAACAGTAAAAAGGAACATCCGTTTTCCAACGCTTTCAGGATTGAAAATAATTACATACCAGTAATATTTATTATGGAGACAAAACAACAACAACAACCAAAATACAAATTTTTAAAGGCATTAAAAAATAAAAAAAATAACATCACTAAAGGAACTACAATACAACGATCCGTTTTCGAAATATTTCAATAGCCTGTATTGAAATCGATTGCACGTAAATCGAATTTAGTTATTGCCTGCATAAAGATAGCTTGAAAAAAAAGTACCACACTGTTTGGAAGGAAATAAGTACAGCTAATACGTCAATAAACATAAATAACGGTAAACAGACACCAGGATAAAAGATAATTAGTGTTTTCCTTTTCAAAATCAGTTATGGATTACCCAGTAGTTTATTGAAGTATACTCATTAGTATAATCGAAAGGTATGAATAGAAGAACATGGTATATTGAACAATTACATACATTATTATATACGTGTATATTCATTTTAACATGACATATATAACCAGTCAAACACAATTGAAGAGGCACAAGATGTATGCATTTGTTTTTTAAACGCAGGGCATTGTTATTTTGTGCACTATCTTGCGTCGGAGTAATTTAAACCATAGCTTATCCAATCACCTGGCAGACTATTTTCAAGTCCCCAAATGTGTGGCTCTCAACCATTGAAATAAAGTTATAGGATGGTAGCCAAAGAGTTAAGTTATACCAGTTTGGAAAGTAAGAGTACAAGCTTATACTGTATGAAAACTATTTAAATATTGTAAGGTTTTTAAAGGTTTGTTTACTGTTTACTGTTATTTCGCAAGGATCTTGTGTAGAAATGGATGTGTCCTTCATTGGGTCCCGCATATGATAAGAGTTATTAATTTTTAAATTTAAATTCGCCAGTTAGGAATTTCATTGACATTATGTATGGATTGTATTGTCTAGGAGCATACCTATGTTGGATTAAGTAAAGAGACAAGATATTTAAGCTTTCAACTGTAAATTTATAAATTAAGTACCAGTGAAGACATGAAGACTCAATGGTTGTGGGTACAGAAAATAGTATTTTATTATTAATGCTTGATAATGTTTATTACGAATATTATAAACGTAAAACTGTTTAAGACTGTATTGAAATCGGATAAACTAATTCATTTGCATTTGAACGCACAGTATGATGTGAAATTTCCAATAAGGGTTATATGTTCAGTACATATGTGTTCAGAAGACACACTGGCACGATTATTGTTGTAATCATGTTTGATAAAGCACGTCGTTATTAATTAGCTTTCGATTAGGAATAAACAAATGTAATAACGCTTCTCATATGGAAAATAATTATATATACATGTACACCTGTTGATTTTACCTTATCTTTAATGTCCCTCGTTTACGGTCTTTACAGCATAATGGTGTTTAAATTATGGGAATATGCTCAGTTTACTTAAGAATCATATTTATATCGTAACCTCACGAAACACACAAAGACAACTACTACACATTAAAACATACTTTTTTCAGTGGTCCCAGGGGTACCCGGGTTGCCTGGGGCGACGATTTTCTGTAGGTCTTGTCACTCGGTGGATGACCCGGCCAAATGTCACGTGATCGAGGCCTGCAGAGACGGGGTACGTTAAATTGACAACTTATAACCTAGCAAGAAATATCAGCCAAGCTGATATTGATTGATAAAAAGATTGTCGTAGTAACAACCTGAGTGTTATTTGCAATATATACGTAAGGGACTGATGGTTATATTACCTGTTGTCTTAATCATATTCGAGAATGACAAATCAAACATGAGCTGAACGCGCACGCAAATACGTCGAATTGGTGGAGTCATCTTTAAAGTTATCAAAGTATATTAAAAACGAAACTGGAATGCAGACACCTTGACAAGTGAATTGATACAAATTCTTATGAGATTCTATTTTTTTTTTCAAATGTGAAGGCTTATTACATTTTTTCCAGGTCATGTACTGCGGGTCTTTATACAGATTTTGATAACAAAACCATGACGGTTAATGTTAGATCATGCTGGGGACATTTAATTCGTTGTCAATGCTTTTTTCCGGTTAAAATCATATTCTTCGTAAATCACCATATTATTTAAACTTAAACATTAAGTTTCTCGAGTATATGAACCAAACTTGTGTTCCGGCCGAAGGAAATCACATCACATCGCTGTTCACTCTATACTCGTAATAAATGGTTTAGCAAAATTTGCTCTCACTATGTGCGTTTTTTGTAGTTGTGTTTTAACGGTATACCATGCTTAAAACATTTGCGTTTGCATACATATATAAACCCATTTTTTATTGTCATTAACTATGTATTTAACATAAATAAATGAGCAATTTGGTACATTCCTTGCGATCGGTATACCCGATCTAAAAATTCCAAACATTTTGTCGATATATGCTCCCGACTGAAACAAGCGCATGCGCCAAATGACAAATTAAACTGTCTAGCGATTTTACAGATATAAAAATATAAATGGTTCTTTCTTTAAATAGCTCGTCTAAAACAGTTGTAGTGTTCAATCCGATCATATTGACACACACTTTACAAAACCAATGTTTACCAGCGAAACGAGCACCGTTACTGGCTTGGCAAGTGCGTAAGCCATTTCTGTTTTTTTGACAATAACGATTTGCATTCGTACAACAGAATAAATCCGGGCTGGGCTAGATTGTGGATAGATCGGCTAATCAATGGGAAACAACAAAGTTGAACCATTTAAAATCCTTGTTAAATGTGTCGTGTTCTGAGAAAACTGGGCAAAATGCATGTGCGTAAAGTGTCGTCCGAGATTAGCCTGTGCAGTCCTCAGAGGCTTATCAGGGACGACACTTTCCGCCAAAACTGGATTTACGCTAAGAAGAGACATCATGTAGACAAAACATTCCATAAAAGCGGAAATTGTCGTCCCTGATTAGCCTGTGCGGACTGCACAGGCTTATCCGGGATGACAATTTACGCAAAAGCATTATGCCCAGATTTCTCAGAACGCGACTCAATTCATCACAATGATATTGCCGTTATCATTTTAATACGACTAGCATTGGTGGATAAAACTGGTCCTCGTTGTTTGTACAGAGAGATTATATGTTTTTTTTCCCGAAAACTGTAGGACATCCGGATAACAACAATAGGGCCATTTGAATATCATTTTCGCTTAGGATGAATAAAGATACTTTGTACATTTTCCCGCGTTCTATCTTGCAGTACTGCGCGATGGAAGTCCACCAACTGAACGGTGCCCGCACATACAAATATTCCTGCAAAGACCACTCCGTAAGCATTTGTTATGTCCTGTGTTGTTGATGCGTTGTTTTTTCAGTTTCATCTTTGTATGCACACATCATAAATCATAAAACCGAAGTCCTATGTTACCAAAGTTAGTTTATAACAAGAAATGGCTCGGCAGATGCCGACGCGTATCTCCACCCCGCTCGTATTGTCATAAGAGAAGTTCAGCGTCAATTAGAAGTGAATCGGTGAAGAAATGAAGAAGTTATAGTAAAAGGCAATTTTGGGTGGGTGTCTATGTGGGCGGGGACTTGGGGTGGGTAATGTGGACATGGATGGTCGAGATAGACCGTGTTGTCATAAGAGATGTTCAGTATTAATTTGAAGTCAATTGATGAAGAAATGAAGAAGTTATGTTAAAACAAAATTTTGGTTGGGCGTGGTCTATGTGGGCGGGGCGCCCCAGGGTTGGTAATGGAGCCATGCATAGTTTAGATTGACCGTATTGTCATAAGAGATGTTCAGTATCAATTTGAAGTAAATCGGTGTAGAAATGAAATAGTTAATGTAAAATATCATAAACAAATGAGTGAAAATATCTGACCCGGCTCACCCCAAACCCCATTGTCCACTATTTCCTCCTACGCTATTAGAAATAGAACCTTGAAACTTACACACATGGTAGCTTTGACCATATATGCGACGGCGAACTATTTGGAATTTTGATCTAACCCCTGGGTCAAAAGTTACGCCGCATGTTGTTAGTAAAATGAGTGAAAATGTCTGACCCGGCCCCACCCCAACCCCCAAAACTTTTGACCCAGGGGTCAGATCAAAATTCCAAATAGTGCGACGTCGCACAAATGCTCATAGCAACCATGTGTTTCAAGGTTCTAGTCATAATAGTGTAGGAGGAGATAGTACCAAGGACTGACGGACAGACGGCGGAGATAACCACAATATCCCCACGCTTTAAAAGCGTGGGGATAATAACTTTATTTATTGTTTTTTCTTATATAAGTATGGATATATACTTAATAGATATACATATTATTAAATACAAAGTGTACGAGTGATATATACAATATTCACTTTTCCAACTACACGCACGATGTTAAGTATACTAATAATAACATTTGTAGTTACATAAATGTCCAAAAAACAAGGATAATTAATATTATATCAAGTTTACTGTACACAATTTGTCTTGCAATTTCTTAATCAGTTCTATATATAATTCTCGCATAACCTTTCCCCAATTTTCGCCTTTTCTTACCCACAGTTCATGTAGATTCACGTAGATTTACGTAGATTCACGTAGATATATGTAGTTCACGAAGATTATATCTCACATATCACCGCTTATGTTTCGACCATCTACCTATCTTCATGGATATATAGATATTGGTACTACCGTAGCACTGTTGGAGTGTTTATATATATCTCTAGTGTTCATTTGCCGGTACAAACATTGCTATTTGTTTTCTGAGTCAACTGATAATTCATATATACACCATTTGATACGGAGACGTTGCTTTATTGCGAGCAATTTATCCCCAGGTATGTTCCTGGTCAAGGTCATGATGGCGCATTCATCAGCTTCTACATTTTACTTCAAGCAGTGGACGCATTATGACCATCGGCATCAAACAAATCTTTGTTATGATTTCCATAATCGCGTTTTCCATATGAAATTAAAAAAAGCATACAAACCGTATATTAATAGTGTATTCTTTGAAAATATTTAACAGTGAAACTGTCTTATGTAGAACGTTCATAAATTGTCTACACATTACGCACAGTTCAACAAGCAAACTAAGAAACGGCGACAACTCAAACATGTAGAATGGTAATCCTTTCACCAAAGTATCGGGTCTCTAAATAGAGCAACAAATCTCACATTACCTCAGACCTCCAAGACAGCACTTTCCCTTTTCACTAAAGAACACGATATTGGCCCATTGGTATTAACATTTATGAAGTGTGTATACGGTACAGCTTGTGCTTTGCGACCAGAAGGTCACCGTTTCAATCATTGAGAGGTCTCAATGTATTTTCTAGTAAAGGAGGTACTGCTTAGTCTCAGAAAACGGAATAGGAGTTCGCTATGAGACTAAGGACTCTACTTTTGTCCATGTTATTAAGCTAGAATACATCAATACCACTTAGCAAGTCGATTATTCCAAGAATATGTATCGGTCGATTTACTTGTGTCATGAGCAAGTCACGAAGCTAAATTAGTTCTTGAAAAAAATCGAGAAGCTTAATTCTGTTGTTATTATATAACTTCACACACAGTAGTTTTAGATCAGTTTGGTGCAGTAGATGATTTGTATCATATAACTTGTACACAGCCGTTATTTAATGCTGAAAAGAAAAACAATTCGACTAGCAGTGTAATACTACAAGGAAAGACAGCGAGTAGCATAACACGTATTTGTTGTCTGTGGACCTTTCAGATTTCATCGTTTGCAAATTCCTAAAAGGTGTTGTGTAAAAGGTGTAGATTTAGAAAAGGTATATTAAAGTTAATATGTTTAAAATTAATCGCTAAAGGTGTATATTATGTTAACAGACTTGTGAACACCTGCTAATCGGTAAGAGGGGACCACCACATCACGAAGAAGGCATTCTAGAATGCAAGCAGTGCTGCCATTCGACGGGCTGCGAAAAGTCCTTATGCCGTAAGTAATTGGGTCGCTGTGTATTATAAAGTATGTATTGAATGTTACGCGATGAAATATTGAAAATAATTGTAGGAAGAAATCAAAATAATTAGTCACACAAGCCTAATTACAGACTACATTGCAAAAAAAAAGAATATTGCCTTTCACGGGTGCGAAACCGGTACCTGAATGAGCAAAACACGGGCTACCGTTGCACCATATTTAATCTTTTTAATAATTTTCGATTAATGATTATCCATTAACAGACTATTATATTATTTTAAACCTTTTTTGTAAGGAGTTTTATTTTGCTTGTCGGAGAATAATGCATACACTCTTTTTTAAATGTATGAATAGTTGGGATAAAAACATCCATATTTTAAACTTTGCATTCCCATTAAGCTACTATAAATGATTCCTAAACTTAATCTCATTTGGTTTGGCAACCAGTTGCAGCCACAGTTGACACAGTGCACTGCTGCAATTGAAAACAATCACTCATCCATGGCTCAATCATCTAACAGAAACGATGGCACTTACTTATACGAAATGTTATTGCTGACCAACACACGAATGGAAACACCATTAGGCAACTATACTTTCTTTATTGAATGCGCGTAGAACTCTATCCCACATCGCCTGCCCGTGCAGTCCACGCGGGCTAATATCTAGAAAGTGCAGTACATTTAGCCCGATTTTCCTATGAATTAACACTTATTAATTATTACCCTTATCGGTTCTTGTTTACAGATTTGTGTATTGAAAAAAAAAATTAAATTCATACACTCCCAAGACTATTAACACTATTTCAAATACTTAAGGTGAGGTGGGTCATTTTGATTGTTTGAATATAATGCTTAAATGTTAAAAAATGATATCTATTTCAAAAAATATTTTACCAAACTGTAATTAAGTCTCTTTAATGCTTCTTTTAGAAAAAAAGTCCATTTTCAATACGGTATCGTGGTATTTTATAGTACAAACAGAGTGTGGTTGTTGACAAAAACATTGTTCATTTTAGTTATAATTTAGCCAGTGTTTTACATAGCCATAAACCGGGCGTCCTTTTGCCATAGGTGTTATTCGTAACTCGCGTAAAACTGCCATTTAAAACTTATTACGAATAGACGCGGCCTAAAATCATGGGGTAATGTTTTGTCATAAAAACTTAAGTTAATTCAATTCTCTGTAACTAAATTCATTTATTGACATTTGTCGAAAATTTAAAAGTCAGTAAACCAGTTTCTTTAAAACCCTCGATTTACGCACTTGGACGTTTGACCTTTTTTCGGGCGTTGAAAACGTTTACGATAACAAAAACATGTATTATCTCTAAAAAAAACAAAACCCGCCGATTTCTCTCAATGTGCTTGGCACCGATAGTATTATTTAATTATAATTGTTTACATTATTATTATTATAATTATTATTGTTGATGTTGTTGTTGTTGTTCTTCTTTTCTTCTTCTTCTCCTTCTTCTTCTCCTTCTTCCTATTATTGTTATTAGTATTATTATTATTATTATTAGTATTATTATTAGTATTATTATTAGTATTATTTTTATTATTACTATTTTATTACCTAAATATAATTAATTATTTACAAAAAGGCATCTGTTATTTTTGTCGAATTTTTATTTATAGAAGACTACCTGCCAGATAGCCCGACCACTACACCAAGCCCGACAACGACACACCGAACACACATGACACCCCAACCAGACACGACACCCCAAACACACATGACAACCCAACCACACACGACTGCAACTAATCCGGGTAAGCGGACTTCTTTATGTTTATACTAAGTGTAGGCACACTTGCAACAGTTACATCCATGGTGTTCATACTAAGCAGTTGACAACTTCCACCAGATCAATTAGTAATGTTCTTAATTAGCAGATTTAAACAAGCACCATATACCACCATGTTGTTCGTTTGTTCAATCCCAAAACTATGTCAATCTCAAAATTTATATTATTTTTCATAATTCAGAAAGCACGTGTTCGAATCTGGAGAGTTCTGACTTCCGTTGTGCCGATCTCGATCAGTACCACTTTTGTTCTGATGTGAACTCGGCTTTGCACTCAATCGCCAAGGAGAAGTGTCCTCTGCACTGCGGCTTCTGTGGTCATACTACTTCTCATACAACAACAACTCCGTGTTTGAATCTGGAGAGTTCAAACTTCCGGTGTGCCGATCTCGATCAGTTCAACTTTTGTTCTGATGTGAACTCCGGTTTGCACTCTATCGCCAAGGAAAGGTGCCCGCTCCACTGCGGCTTCTGTGGTAAGAATTGCGTTCTTGCTATAGCTGCCAAAATAACCCACCTACCAATGGCTATCGCGACGACGTCCACAAGAGATGACGTAACTTTAAACTTATATTATATCTTCTTTGACGTTGAACAACGATTACATCCTGTAAATAAGTGTATTTGTGTCAACAGTTGAACTTTAAGAAACACACATTGTGCCGCAAGGAAAGGAACCATATGTATTTTACCAACATTTAAACAATACATACGAATAAGAATTATGCCTACATAACATTATACATGATATTTAAGGGTCATGTTAACATATTTTCGTATTAAAAATGCATTTTCTTGAATTTACTAACGAATTTACTAACAATAGTTTAAAATTATTATTTAAAAACTGACATATCTGGGGTTCGTACCAGGGACCTGTGACAAACACACAAAAAACTCAAGGCAGAAAAACAGCATAAATCTGTACACATTTCAGGAACTAAGACGCCTGGAAACGTTGACGTTACCGTGAACATGGGGACCGCATTTACCCTTGGTGTGGACAGCTCTGGCTCAGGAGCTTGTGTAGACGTAGAGGATAACCACTTCCGTTGCAGCGACTGGAAGGCTCTGGGATATTGCGCCCCGGGCACCGTGCCTGGATACCAGGTCTCGCTAATGCAGTGCAGGAAAACGTGCAACCTTTGTGATGTGTTATAATAGGTATAGTCCTTATACCGCTTTGTAAGAATCGTATTTAAAATATCAACATATGTTACTAACTAAATTATATAAAATATCAACATATGTTGCTAACTAAATTAGATCCTTTCTATGGATTAAAAAACAATTTCTAGAAATGAACATGACGAGCACAATTATAAACAGTTTGTTTTAAGTTATTTGTCTTAAAATTTGAACTATGTCGATTCGAAGATGCAACCGTTTGATAACAGTTACCAGTGAAACATAAATGGTCAACGTCATTCGTGATAGAACAATATTTATGAGTCTGTCAATTCATCAATTCATCAAGTGGTAATAACACACAACTTGTTTTATCACGCTTTCTGTTTGCTTGATGTACCTTCATCATCCCTAAATACACGCTTAACAATGTCAATGTTTAAAAAAAAAACCAAAAACGTGGCGTAACGTTTGAATTGTTTTCATGGCAATTGTGTACATACACAGTTTATTTATTATATTTCTAATCAATCAACATGACATTACCAAATGCGCGGCTTAGACAAAATCGAAGTTACTTACAGATATTGCAATACTGGTATCCGGCTAGCACCACATTTAACGTCGCCTGTCCAATGCGACAATCAAATGCTCAAATGTCGCGTGACGTTGTTTATTGTCACGGGTTATTATAAATTATAAATTGTCGTGTGTCATATCGTACTTTGCGTTGACTATAGGGCGTTTCCCGTATGCGGTGCAATCTTTCATAACTTTTCCAATACATATCACATAAATAAATTAGTTGTAAAATTGTATTGTTAGGTATTAAAATTTTAAATAAATACTTAAAACATGGTGAATTGATTCATGTTTATATTGTTTTCAGTATACACACCGCTACGCAGAATAAAACAGTCGAAGATCTACTTACCAATTGTATGTAACAGGTCAATATAAAAAGCTTCATCAAGGGAACGTGTTTAAGTTCACTTCAAATAGCCCTGGTCTTCTATGTTGCAGTATGTTATTATGTTAAGTATTACGTTAAGTATACTATTGAAGTCATACTGATAATAAGTAGACTATTGTTGATCCAATACAACAAATATCCACGCAGAAATAGAAGTATAACTATATTGTGCTCACTCAAGTGACCAGATGACGTCCCGTTCGTGTTTGAAACTGCATCCCGCGGGATTCGGAATCCAAAATCAAGAGGCGTTAACACATTTTATAGCAAGATTCATCATGAAGATTCAGATATCAAGCCGTGAGCGACTTACCACTTACATTTACTATCAATCAATTGGTGATTAATCAGAAACTCTCAAAATTGTGCAGGCAAATTAGCGAGCTGTGCCTGAATTCAGTAAGCGAGAGTCAGAAGTTGGCGAAAGATGCAAATCTCAAATCTTTTCTAATTATATGGCCATTTTGACAACACACGTGATTGGCTCTGGTCTTATTTTTAGTTTTTTTCTGAAGACATGGATAAACTTAAGATTCCAGTACCAGTGACTTAATACTCATCGAATTATAATTGGCAATTAAAATTACAAGTGATTGACCATGGTCTTCATTTTAGCTAAACCAATTACAAATATGTTGCTTTATAATGCATTTTGTGTTTGTTAAACATGTATTTCTTCACAAAACGTAATGTTCTTTCTTCTCCCTTTGATTATTTTGAAATATAGACTGAAACATTGACTAAAAGTCAATGAAAGTTACTGTAGACGTTTGTATTGATATTAACATTTATAATTAATGACATCTCATTCGGGCAAACCTTTAACTCATTACCAAAAAGTAACAAGATTATACGGATTTGTTGCCGGCGACTCTAGAAATCATTGTGATAAAAGGAGATATTGTTCATAATGAGCAATATCTTTCCGCACAATGGTTTCTACCCTACCGAAGCACTTTCTTCATATTATATTATTATTATAAGTACCCCTGCATTTTCTATCAATACGGGACTTTGTTGTTTGGTAAAGGATTTCATCAGTTTAGAAGATATATAATATGGAAGACAATATTATATAATTCTAAAAGAAAACTGAGTTTTCTTGAAGGGGAATATTGAGCATAAGTTAAATCCTATTGCTTTGCATTAATAAATACATGGTTCAAATGTGTATGTGACCGAAAAGTTGTATTACATGAATGTCATCGTGTGTGCATCTGTCCTGCAATTAATCACATTTTGTTTGAGGTCAATGTAAATAAAGTGACAAGGTTAATCGATGTTGATTGTTAATTAATCAATGCAAGATGACTTCTTATGTATGATCGCCGTTTGAGCAATATATGCAGTTGAGCAATATACTGGTTAAGAAAACGTATATTCAACGCTCTTCATGAACACGGGGGTGCGCAGTGAGGACGCTGCACGCACGATATAAATGTGTTAGTTTTCTGACTAAGCTCACCTATGAGCCAAACAAGATTGTAACTGGGACTAATCATGGGTCGAATTAGCCTCATTATTTGGCTATGATTGGACGGGCCCAATGGCGATATGTTCAAATATGTTCTTCTGGTGAAATACTTGGTGCCCTTGTCATTATTGCCTTGCCTCACTTGCTTTGCATGATGATGGCGCGTCAAAATAATTTAAGCAAACGCAGACACCTTAGGGACGCTGTAAGCACCATATTATAACAATGTAATAATTTTGATAAATTGTCGGCAATCTTACGGCGCACTGACAATTTTTAAGAACGCCATGCTAAATCAACGCGGTCTGGTGTCATTGTCTCTAGTTAACAGCACGTATTCAAGGTAAAGTGGACATGTTTAAACAACATGGTCGGCATCTTCAATTGGACTTTGCACGCACATGCTGGAATTTTCGGCATTTAAATAATTGCGTGGTTGTGTAGACCATGTTGTTTTTTGTTGTTGTTTTTTTCGATGACCATCAAGAAAGTACAAAAAAACTATCGGACTACTGAACTTTTGTTTGATTGTGATTTTAAAGCCACCATGGATATAAAGAGAATGCACCAACTTTGTTAAACTGATACTTTGATATAACAATATTTATTAGTATATAAGGTCACATTCAGTGATACATTCATGGACATATATGGACAAATGGTTGAGAAAGCAAGCTGTTAAATCATATATTAATTCATTTTCACATTATGCTTCGTCGGTAGCTAATGTTTGTTTTCATTTTGCAAAATAAGATCCACAAATGCAGACCAGCTTTGAATATTAAACTTGTATTAGATAATGTAATCAGCGTAGTCGAAAATTATTTATTACAACAACCAACGAAAACAACTTACGACAATAAATCCATTTAGAGTTTATTGCGGATTGCAATTTTAAATATGCCTTTAAAAGATGAAGCTTTAAACGTAAGTAATGATTGGTAATATTGGTATCAGGGTTGACCAAGAAGTTATAAGTTTTCAGTGTGCGTTCAATGGCCTTAATTGGTAAGTGTTGTTTGGTATCATTGAACAATCAATATCTCTTTAAGTGCATTTCATCATATAATGTTCGCATAGGTATATGTATTTAATTAGTCAGAAACAGATATGAGATGGAACATTCCAGACAGTGTGGTTAGGAAAAAAGTTCAATTCCGATGTTCCGCCAGCAATTGTTGGAGTAACTTTGTTTTGACCAAATTAATGAAAATTTAACAAACATGTTTTTTTTATTGCTGCGTTGTTGTTTATTCTTAATTTTTCTATATGTGAAGTATTTAGGTTCAGCTTAAATGTTTTACATTTAATCTGTTGTAGTTGAGGCCATTGTAGAGATGTTTGGCAATAGCACCGACATATCAATCTGCTGAATAAGTTGTGTTGTCCTGTACATTTTCCTGAAAAGGTCAACTCTGATTCATGTTCATTTAATTAAAAATATGTTTAACCCTTGTGATAATTAAGTCAACCATTAATTGAAATTATTGATTATTTAACGAAGTTCACCGTTTTATAATAACTGTGTTCATCAAATGTAAAACACTAGTTTACAGCATTTTGGGCACAACACTTTCAGAATTGATTGATTATGTAGATAATCTGTATTGTTTGTGATTATTTATGGGCTATGTATGCGGTTTGGGATCTCTTCCTCTTGTTTGATCCCCGTTTGTTTCATTGACCGTTCCGAAGCGGTGACACCAGTCTGAATCATTATTTTAATTTAACTGGTCATGTACCTGTAGTAAAAGATCAGCGGAAATGAGTTTTGTTTCTGATAATGTTTCCTGAGGTTTCAAGATTTCTATATGTTAAATGTGTGTTTGCATTACAAACAATTAAAGTGTGTACATTCCAACCGGGTCGTAAACGAATACAGTGCTAGCATTCGAATAGTAATTTAGTTGCTTAAAATGGGTTTAACAAGCAGAAACGCAGGAGTTGTCTCGGTGTGTATGCATACGGACAGGCAATTGTGCATGTCAATTGAATACAGAATGACCCATGCAAGCTTTACATTAAAGATGACTGGGATGTGAACACAGAATTGATCTTCAGCACGAAATAAAGATAATACGAAGGTTTTGGTTTTGTCTATTTTTAGACATCGCTATTAGAATGTATGTTATCTTGGATGCCATCATAACTATCATGAACAATATGCTCGAATATGGGTCTTCTTAAATGTCACCAGTGTATTAGTGTATATGTTTATATGTTGATATGTGTGTTCGGAATTTGACAGCTGCTTTCGCGGAAGAAAACATCGCTGTAAGAGCAGAATCCATTTATAACTTATTTTGTCTGATCTCAATTTTTGCCGAAGCATTTCATGAGTTATGCTTTCATAAAATTTAGCTTTTATCGATAACTATGCGTTATATTTTCTGACCCTAATTCAACAATTGCTTATAATATAACAGATGCAGATGCAACCAACTGTGCTTCTTTTTTTTAAAGCTTTATTTAAATTTTATTTCGTCTAACTTTCTTCGCAACATTTAATAATGCTGTTAAATAATACTTGCGAATATATATTGTACAAAATATAGTTCAGATTATTCCACTTTTGAATGTTGGTGTATGCAATATAGCATATTCCCAAAACTTTCTCTGTACCAAGAATTTTCTAATACATCGTTAAATATACGACATTGGTAGTGTTTAATAATGGTATACTCCGTCTTGATAATTTCTGCAAATATGTTATCCCGTACACTATATTTACCGTCTGCTTAAACTAACATCGTATATCTTTTGTTCTGTAATTAAATGAATAGAGGTCATCATTTGAACTATTTGGGGTATTTTCAAACTTGGTAGATCTGATTATTATCAGTATTATTTGCAATGGATGAACATGTCCTAATAAAAGGGTCACTTGCTTTTTAATTGTTTGTTTTGTAACACTTTAAAAAAAAAACGTTTGGTTGTTGTTGTTTGTTTTTCTACTAAGTTGTGTGTCTTTGCTATCCTCGAACCATGCATGTTTATGAAATGCTACGTAACGGATCGGTCTTTTTTGGAAAGTTTCTCAAAGATATGTTTGCTATTATCGTGCACAAATATGTTAGAATATCTAGTCTATGTTCATTGGATGAATTCGTATCATACATTTGATCTAAAAGCTCTGTATTGATATGCAGTAATTTATCAAAGTCTTCGCATGAACAAGCTTAAGTATAATGCAGCAAGATCCGATATGTATGTCGGTTATTGTAGTTTTAAATCATGAATGAACTTGCTATCGTAAGTGTCTTGCTGTAATAATAAACGACTCGTTACGCTTTACCCACGTGATAAGATAAAGGAATCGCTAGTTTCGTCATCAGGTTCGCTGTAATGTCATTGGTAGATTCATGAAGCGACAACAATATACGAGCTTTAATGTCAATCTGGTCTTCACCCATACGTTTATAAAGACGTAAATTCATCATGCGAACTGTCAAACGGAACATTCAGGACAACCAAATTATTAATATGTCTGTTATATACGGCAGTATCAGATAAATATCCTGACAGGAATCGAAATCCCATATATGTGTAACTTAAGTTGCAATATTGTTTAATATTGCTTTCTTTATCATAAACATCACATTTTTTTATATATAACAGTTAATGATACCGCGGAAATGTAAGTAAATTATAGATTAATACGTGTTTCGTTATTATATAATAAAGAATCTTTTTTTTTAATAATTCCATAATTATTTAGTTTTACAACATAATTTTCAGGTTGTTTTGTATCTTCGCGTATTTCTATGTTTCACTAGTAATGGCAAATATCTTAAAAAATTGCAAGGCATCAATGTCATCTAATAAAAACCAAGTGTTCTTTTGCCAAATACTACCACGAGGCTAATTGTCTTACTTGACGTTAAATATTGCAACCGACGCTTAATGTCTCAAAAGCTCATAATATACGTCGCACCTGTAAGGTCAACGGTAAATGTCGCACTCCTTTATAATCACACATGCAGTGAAACTATTCTAATTTAAAGCCCTACGTATCCCGGAACATTGAACCAGTGCAATGGAATTGCCGGTTTTGAGATATTGGTGAAACACTGTTGGAAAGGGTTAAGTTCAGACTTATTTTAAACCTAAACAAAGTAGGAGGACTCCTACATCGCTCTTGTATGTCAGTCTGTACGTCCATACGTACAATGTTTCCCTAAACGTTAACGTTAACACGTTTTACTAGCAGACTCTAAACGCATATAATTTTAAGACGTTTTACTGTATATGTTTCAGATTTCAAGCACTTTCCCAACATAAACCGTTGTGGGACGAGACGAATCCGTCTGCTCAATTTATAAATCCGTAACAAAAAACAACAACAAACAAACAAAAGACAAACAAAAACAGCAAAAATACGCCAGCGACTTTCAATGAACAATGATTTTTGATATTGATTTGCAATTTCATAGGTCAAAAGTGCAATCCTTTATCCAAAAATACTTCACACTGAAATACCGTATGTGTTACTCCCTTTACTAAGAACAACGACGATTGCGTAGCATTGCGATTACAATTTTAATCCACGAAACTCAAAATAAAGCGAGCGCTCTCTTTCGCAAGCCCTTTACATGTCTCATATCTGAATACCTAAATTGTCAACTAATGGTATTTACGTCGGCGTTCATGCACATAAGGAGTAGTTATGCCGAAGTGTATTCGCCGATGAAATGAAGAACAATGAAATTCACTTCGTAAGAAATCGGTCAACCAACACGTGGCATAACGACTTAAAGCTAAGTCTACGTGTTGTTTTATCTTCTTTGCCTATTTATACGATCGCTTCATATGCCCTGTTCATTTGGAGCTCGGCCGATATGCAGTTAATTCTTGAGACCTGAATAAACGACTTTATGGTGTTATTGTTGTTATAGGTGTAACAAATCCGCGTGCAGAGACGTTATACCGCACAATAAAACGTTGTGTTATCTTAAAAATCTTAAAAGCATATTGTTTATTGTCCATAAAGTTTAATTTTATTGTTGATGTCACCGTAACAATTGAATTTACGACTTGTTTGTAGGAGTGTGGTTAAAGGTATTTACACGTCCTAGATATTTGACATTCATGTTAACCGCAGACGGAAGGATTACTATCGTCACAGCCTAGTAAACTCCAAACATTTTAAGTCATTCATCGTATGAAGTGTAGTGTCGTCTATAAATCAAATGACACAAACACATTCGTGGAGCATACAACGTTTATTAAAGGGGAGAGGGGCATAATTTTTATCTAATATTTTCACCAACAATTTATCAAAAAATAACATATCGTGAAATGTATACAAATAAAGAAAAGCAATTGATTCAGTATTATACTGTATAGGCATTTAAGATTATAAACTGTATAGTAAAAAAGTAATACGGGTTTAAAGTTCGTCCAGTATGGATGTACTATGGACAATTATTGTATGTTATTGACAGTAATGAAGGCAGAAGCGTTTTGGTGAATTTTAAGTTTAATGTCGTCCTTATTTCATTGTGTTAATTTGAAGCTGAACTCTTCAACATACTTTCAGCTTTCATTCAGCATCATGCAGATTCTGCTCGTGGTTGATGAAGCCTCAATAAGCCTTCCCGAATGCTTTCCAAAGATTCTTACTCCATTACAAACGTAACGAATGGTTGCCGTGGATTGCCGATCATCTTAGAACTCTCCTGAATTAAACGTTTGACGTCCAGATTTTCAAACTTGTATTAGTTCGATGGCGAAGATTTTTAGACTGGATCAGGCACCAAAAATTACAGAAAATAATGATCAGATGAGGATCAAGAAATTGACACAGTTTATCGCGGTGGGACCCAGAAACGTCCCGAATGAGCTACAAGTAAGGCGCTTTTGTGAAACCTTCAAGAGCCTTGTCGTCTGCAGGACATAGAAGGAACAACATACTATGTTCTGTTAAGACATGTTGTGTTCTAATGAAGCCGATAGTAAATCAGGCTGTATTGGCGTGTCCTAATCTTGTTTATCTTGTCACCTGGAAACACATCTTTACTCTTTGTTCGGTTGATACATGAGAAAACAATACTCTTGTAAGTGTATATAGTTGGTCGCGCAAAATATCGTGCGTCGCCGCGACTGTCGCGCAAAATAGGCGACTGTCGTCGCGCCAGTCGCTTAAAATATCGTGTATCGCTTCGTATGTCGTGTCTCGCGTTCAAATGGCGACGCACGAAACACGAAGCGACGCACGATATTTTGCGCGACAGTCGCGGTGACAAGCGATATTATACTGTTCAAATATCGCTGATATAATATCACCTGTCGACTGTCGCGGTCTAATTTCAGACCGCGACACACGACACACGAAGCGATACTCGATATTTTGCGCGACAGTCGCGGTGACACGCGATATTATACTGTTCAAATATCGCTGTAATAATATCGCCTATCGCCTGTCGACTGTTAAAAAAATCTAGTGTTTCTTAAAGAAGCGTTTTTCCTTATAATTAATTATGATTAATAGTTATGAATTCAATTTCAAATAAATATTGAAAATAACTGTTTTCTCTTAAATATGTGTTTTCCATTTCAATTTTAAAACATTCTTTGTCCAGAAATTAGTTAGTTTTTATAGGTAGTCTTTAAACGAAAATTAATCATTAATTTCAGCTTTTGCTTTGATAACCAAGTTCATAAAGGTTTTCTTAGAGAGCTTGTCATAATAAAAAATAATTATTGGAAAGCATTCTTCTTAAAATATCTAACATACTATATACAACTGGTTGAACAACAACAGGGCATGCACTTGAAAGCAGGAATCTGTTGTAATAAACACATGCATTGTGACAATTATACAATATTATCATTACATGTATATTAATGATTAAAATGTGATCATTTCTTAATTTAACAACAATAAACAACTAATTTCCAAATGGATAAACTGAAAGCAAATATAGCAAACTAATTGTAAACAACGTATACCACGTTGTAGGTTTCTTTTATAAACATGCAAATTAATTGTTTTGCATGTTTAATAATGTAAGTATATGTGTAAACAAGTGGAAGAAATACTAGTGTGCACACAGATTAATAATATTTATATTTTATTTCTTGAAATATATTAACTTTTAAGGCTGTAGTAAACATGTCTTAGTCTTAGATTTAAACAAACTGTTACTGTCATTCATTTTATAATACATGAAACTAAAAACATCTTAAGTGTAAATAAAGTAATATAAAGTAATAAAACAAAATAACACTAATTATAATATTTAACAACGCATTTTTATTTTACGTGAACAGTCAAATTCAATCACTGATACCCTTTATATAAATGTTTACCGCACATATTTCATGAATGCCAAGATCGAGTTTCTTACGGTCCACTAATTTGAAGCGCAATCGAAATCGAGTGTATATCGACTGCTTTGATGTTTGAATCATGTTGGTGTGATTGACACGCATGTTTGTATAAACTGACAAGGTAATCATTAACTACTCATCACATTAAACTTCAAACGAATTCTCGGTCATATGTGTCATATATGTTAACGTTTAGATATTTAAAGTGAGCATGCGTTGTACTGTAAACGTTTAAACCAAAACCATTGGTAATACATGTTTTGGCATCGGGAAGGATGACCGATCTAGTAATTTGTTGCATTGTTTGATGTTAGATCCTGCGTTTACGTTCTTTTCAATCAGTCTTGTCCATTATTATGAAGCTTTGTAATTAATACATTTTCGAGGAACAGAGTGCATGTTCAAGAAATGAACATGTATCAAATAACATGGCATTACAATGGAACATATTTATAAAAAATATTTAAACTCGGAATATCAAGTCAAACATTTTTTGATACATGGTATATGCGGTTTAAACATAACATGCAATTCGCGAGGATTTAATGCTATGTTTTTATATTATGGTTATGTTCTCGGTCAGTGTGTATTATTTTATTTTTTTGTGTCTGAAAAAAGCATTTGAAGATATAAACTATTGATTAAACTTGTTTCCATCTTAAGATAATAACATTCAAGTATATACTGAAAATTGACCTCCTTTATTTTTTGTATCACATATTGCCTTTTAATATCATTTGGTGATCTGTAATTCCAACTTACTATTTGAAAGGAACATATGATATTCCGGGTACGACATCTTCAGCTATGCATAAAATAGGTCAAATGGTGTTATATCAGTTTAATAGTACCTGCTAAGAATGCAAACGTCCAGTTATAAAAAATTAAACACTAATGTACATAACTCGTGCGTTAATTACATATGTAACGTATTGTAAAATTAAATAATCATTTGTCCGAAATAGATCATCAGAAATACTATAGAGATATTATATATATAAGGGGATCTTGACCCCCTTAACTTACTTGGACTTAAATAATGCTGAAATAGCTCGGGTCTTGACAACCCAACTGGGTTGGATTTTAATTTTGCTGAAATGGCTCGGGATCTTTACCACCAAACTGGCTTGGATTCTAATTATGCCGAAATAGTTCGGAATCTTGACCACCAAACTGGCATGGATTTTAATTATGCTGAGATAGTTCGGGATCTTGACCATCAAACTGGCTTGGATATTATTTATGCTGAAAAAGGTCAGGGTCTTGTCCACCAAACTGGCTTGGATTTTAATTAGGCTGAAATAGCTCGGGGTCTCGGAAACCAAACTGACTAGGATTTTAATTATTCTGAAAAACTCGGGGTCTTGACCAACACACTGGCTTGGATTTTAATCATACCTAAATAGTTCAGGATCTTGACCACTAAACTGGCTTGGATTTTAATTAAGCTGAAAAAGCTCGGGTTTTTATTATGCTGAGAAAGCCCGGGGACATGACTACCAAACTAGCTTGGATTTGAATTATGCTGAACTAGCTCGGGATCTTTACCAACAACGTGGACGGGGCGCCCCAGGGTTGGTAATGGGGCCATGCNAAACCAAACTGACTAGGATTTTAATTATTCTGAAAAACTCGGGGTCTTGACCAACAAACTGGCTTGGATTTTAATCATACCTAAATAGTTCAGGATCTTGACCACTAAACTGGCTTGAATTTTAATTAAGCTGAAAAAGCTCGGGGTCTCGGCCACCAAACTGGCTCAGATTTTTATTATGCTGAGAAAGCCCGGGGACATGACTACCAAACTAGCTTAGATTTGAATTATGCTGAACTAGTTCGGGATCTTTACCAACAACGTGGACGGGGCGCCCCAGGGTTGGTAATGGGGCCAGGCATAGTTGAGATTGACCGTATTGTCATAAGAGATGTTCATTATCAATTTGAAGTAATTCGGTGTAGATAGAAGAAGAAAATGAAAAATACTCTAAAAAATGAGCGAAAATCTCTGACCCGGCCCCACCCCAACCCCCATTGGCCACTATCTCCTCCTATTATATTAGCACTAGAACCTTGAAACTGAAACTCATGTTAGCTTTGAGCATATGTGCGACGGTGTACTATTTGGAATTTAGATCTGACCCCTGGGTCAAAAGTTACGCCGCATGTTGTTAGTAAAATAAGTTCAAATGTCTGATCCGGCCCACCCCAACCCACATAACTTTTTACCCAGGGATTAGATCAAAATTTCAAATAGTGCACCGTCGCACATACGCTCATAGCTACCGTGTGTGTAAGTTTCAAGGTTCTAGTGCTAATAGTGTAGGTGGAGATAGTGGCCAGGAAGGACGGACGGACGGACAAACGGCGGAGATAACCAAAATATCCCCACGCGTTTAAAGCGTGGGGATAATGAGCAACGAGTACAATTGTTTCTTTTGTATTGCCACAAATGAAAATTGAACGATTGTAAACTTTAATCAAGACATTTGAGTCCATATATCGTGTACAGTAACGTTATAAATATGGCATCCTAGGTTTACCAAAAAAAATGTAAAAAAACGGTTCATCAGTCATTCAAAGTGCATAAAAACTTTTCAAATCTGCATAAATGTTTAAAGTTCATACCCATGAAATCGAAACGACACGAATTCAGTGTCGCAAAGCGTGAACTTCACAATAAAGTAAGCATTCATACGAAGTACATACACACATTTTAAAAGTTCATACGTTTTAAAGGACATACTCAGTAAATCGGAACGACTGACACAAATTCAGTGTTGCAAAACATGGACTTATATTGTAAAATATAACTGGGATTCGGTCATTAATCATGTGAAAATATGTAAATCAATATGCTTTCGAAGTGAAATTCTTTGACACAGGACACGTATAACATACATATGGTATTTTGTTTGTTAATTGATTCAGTCGAATGTTGCTTATTATTGCCGATTCACACTAGTGTTTGTTTAGGTAAGCCTTGACGGAACGTGGAAACACGTCTGCACACAAATTACTGTTCGTGATATTCTTGAATGAAAATATAATAAAATAGATGTTTTTGTTTTTTCAAAACGATAAATTTACCAAATCTATACATGCAATTTTATTAATAAATACAATAGTCCAGCAAATAGTAAATTATATATATTCCTAACAAAATGTAACATTGTTAAGTGTGTATTACATTGATTTCTTAACATATAGCAAATACAATTCTTTTTTTAATTCACTCAGATACACTTGATTTGATTTTTAAGTACGTTGAAGATGTAACTTAAACATGATTTATGTTTACAATTACGTAATCGGATGTCAGGCCGGTCCAAATACGTCATTACGAGATAACTTTTGCACTTGCTGACGCATGTGGGTAATATGCAGCGAATATTTCTGGTTTGAATGCGTTTCTGATTTCGAGTCTCGGTTTGTATTTATNAGAATAATTTAATTTTAACTGACTGAAATTAAATCATTTATTTGAACTATTTAACTTGGACTGTAATATTGATACAGATGCCATTTTTTGTAACATCGTTTTGTTCTCGTGAGATTTATGTAATTGTACTAAAACAACATATGTACTGCCAAACTATATAGAATGAGCTCCTTATATCGCAATAAACTTAAAATGTACTTGATGAACAACCTACATATTTTATATGGTTTACATGGCAATAAGACTACGGAATGTCGATCTTTATAAGGTCGTCTGAAAATCTTGCATTTTGAAGACTAGATGAATTGCAATTTTTCTAAAATTCTTCCTTAATGTTCATATGTAATACACATACAAAGTTCCAGCACTATCAGCTTCTGAAATCAATAAGCAATAACATTAAATAACATTACAACTTATGGTAATTGTATTGTTTGTCATCTGGTTAGAAACAAGAGAATAGCAGATGTTTTTTTTTATTTATTTTTAATGTTGAAATCATAATAAACAATTGGAAATTCGACACATTGCGGTCGTTTAGAGTCTCTGCCAAGGAGACTGACTTTTCTTATGACACTGGAACAAGATTGGGATTATCGTCCAACCTCTTGGAAATGCTTTCCGCAACATCATCGTATTCAAAATTACTAGCATAACCACATGACACGTGTACTATAAATTAGACCTATATGCAATTAAGACAAAACATTTGTTTAAAAAGTAACATTTTATTATGTCCCAACGGGAAAGCAAATGGGTCAGGTAGCGCCATTGCTAGAAGCGCTTTTCCTGGCATCGTATCATTCTGCTATACGGCCCTCTTTCTTCGACTAGCTACTCCCGTCGAGACCATTCTTGCCTGACCCATCTGAGTCCTGGGTTCAGCGGGAGGCCCAACGAATACTGGACCGATATTCAGCACTGCAACATCCTCTCTTGCTTTAGAAACTCTTGAGTTTGCTGTCGTTCCATCATCAAACACAGTAATTTCACCAACAGTCACTGGCTCATCGCGAGCAAGCGTACGTTGAATGGACAAGCACACACTGCGGGCCGGGTCGCATCTTTAAATGGGGAGTTACAATTTGGGCAGCTGGGAGAACGTTCGTAATTATACCAGTTTTGCGTCGAATAGCTGCGATAACCATCAATGTTGCGGTAACCTGGTAACCCGTCCATAACTTTTGTGGGGGCATGCTGACCAGTGACTGCTGGGTAATCTGTACTGGGGTCGACTCGACAGTCTCTTAATTGGTGGACGCAAAACAGTTCACAAACTGCATCTATAAATGCGTGGAAGAGAACAAATACGGGATCGATGGCATCTGTAGTAGTACCTTCCATCTGTCCACCAACCCAAACGTGAGGACCATTGTGGAAAAATTCAAAGTTGAACTGAGGTAACGCAGTAGGAACTGTGATATTGCGTGTCCGACAACGCGTCATCATACTTTGGATATTCGCTTTGGTAAACAACGGGAAGGATAAGACACTTAAAGATTCCAATGGTACCAGAATTTGCTCTCGAATGATTACCGATCATGCCGAAAGGATGCGACAGTGTAACTAAAGGGCTGATAAGTAATCGCTTTGATTTCGATAGAACAACACATATGTGGTGTATACATGCTGAAGAACTACATAAGTATTTGTAGTCGGTTGCTACGTGTACGCCAACATCATGTTGGATTAATATTGTTATTGTTGACTGCCATTGCATAAGAAGCGTTGGATGACCTGGTTTCTTACGTATACGTTTAGATATTTTTTGTCTTACCAGCTTTTGCTTTTGGGTAGGAGTTAAGACATGATAAAATTAAGACCTGAATGTTTATCATACATTTCAGGAACAGGAGAAAAATGGCTGACTGTATTCGCTAGTTGTTTTTATTTAATGCAAGTGTCTTTTTGCCAGTAACGTCCGACTAATTAAACATAATACATTACTAAAGCTGCTGTTCATAGCCTTGAAACGGTTGATGCAAATCATTTAGGGTACTCAAAGCGCACCAGAACTGACATATAGCACACCAATTACTACTTGGAAGGAAATTTATTTTAATAAGCAACACAGAAATAACATAACAGACATAAATATATTTATAAAATTAAGTTATAAAAAGCATTTACATGTATTATTCATAATTACTAGTTTATTTTAAATTGAACACTAGTAATTCGACTTAACGTTATTTATTTAACTTGCAAGTATTGTATCTGATCAGAGGGGGTAATCACGTGATCGTCAAGATTGCGACGCCCATGCCGAGACAGGTATTTTGTACCTTTTTATACCCTTTATTACTCCTTTTTAATGCAACTCACGTTCCAGCCGTATCAGCCAGAAAGTGATAACTCGACTTTACTCGCCATGAAATTCCTTAGCGGTATTACAAATTACAGCTCCCGCTAAGAAAATTCTGGGTAATATTTCGTATATTTTCCGTTCCACTTGAATATTGTAGTATACTATGAGTACACAGGGTACTGTTAAGTAGCACCTGAGCCGTGAATGACCAATAGATCATTAATAGCCATACCGCTTTCATCGTTTGCAATACTGTGTGAAATTCATTTCTTTCTCCGTCGGATAGCCGTCTATATTCCCGTCGAGTTCGACAACCTGTCGGTGGAGTAGTGGACTGACGCTTGCTTCTTGAGTGCTTCACACATGTCGGTTTCATCATCTAATTGAAGATATTAAGGCAAATTTAAAATTAATATAAATGTGTTTGTAAGCCAGTAAAGAGCTGTGGCTTCATGCATACGGAACTTTGTGTAGGTTATTCCACCGTACTGATAACACATGTGCTATCAATTAAAGAAAAAGTAACTCATGTTTTATTATCTGACAAAAATGAGTATTTATTATATTAATATATTTGTAGAAAACAAACATCATAAACAATAAATCTATGTTGTAGTAACCAGAATACCACATGCGATATAAATCAACCTGCCGACTTCAAACTTATCTTACAATATAATATTAATTGTAAGTTCATCAATTCTCGATGTTTATGACTTCAATACTTAGATGGGTATCCATCAAGCTGTTTATGAATGAAATGATTGAATCCACCATAACATCGTGAGTCTGTCAGAAGCCAATCGTACGGATTCAAGAAGACCGTTAACGAGGTCAATGTCTGTCTTCGTCAAGTTGTAGTCCTCCCAGCGAACCATGTCAGCTTTCCACATGAATTGCTTAATACAGTAGAGGGGTACATCCTCTGGCGTCTCCGGTATGGGCACTTCAGTGCCAGCGTAGTCGATCATTATCTCTGCGCCTGTTAGTTGCCCAGCATTTTTCCGTTTCTTGATGTCTAATACGGCAGCCTTTGGAACAGTGGCGTTTCCGAAGCGTGAAAGACTGTTGACACAGTCAGCGAGCTCTGGTGCCAAGAAACATTCGAAGCATATGCAATCGCCAATACACACAAGAGCACTGCGATTTCCTGTAAATACAGCATTGACTATTAATAAAGATTTATTTAAACACCAACAATTTTCTATGTACTAGTTTCTTTTTCGAATACATGCTGTGTTACAATGTGGATTTAAAAACGGTAGATATGATGATAACACGTGAACCGGTCTGAATCAAACTACTTCTTGTTATAATTAAAATAAATCTTTTTTATTCTATCGAAATCAATGACTTTTATTAGTATGTTGATAAATGAACTTGGGGATTAAGTTAATAAAAGTTTCATTATTATTGTTCCTTTGGAATGCCTTTCTCTCAAATATAAACTCTAGCATGAACTAGCAGAGCTACATGATATTTTCTCTCAATGATATAAAACAGGTGTTTGACATGTCGCGCTCTTCACGATTTTTTAATTGCATTAGCAATCTCGAAACCAAAACATAAAATGTACTCCTTTTAAATATAACGTAATGTATTAATTATCATAAAGACGCAATCATATTCTGAAATATAATTTAACTTAATGCTCTGATGAATGTTTGGTAGATGTCGATCTGAATAAAACAAGGGCGAACTACGAGGTGTTACCTGTCACGACAATACCTTTATTTTAATAATATGCTAAGACTGATGGGAGGATTTTCCGAGAGCGTTTATGTCGCTTTGCAGGAGCATCTTAATAAATAAATTAGGTAAACTCAAGTGGTCATTTCTTTAAACAATAAAAGTTGATCAACGTAAAGTGTGTAACAATTCAATACGAAATTTGTTCATGTTAGGTAAATTCTTGTATTTTTAAAAATATTCTAATAGCATATAACTAGCTTACAATTTAATAAATGATTTTTTCGGAACGAGGCTTATTTATATTGTCTTCGTTTTCATTGTGCCAATTATGTGACCATGCCACTTTGCCAGTTGTCTACGCTTATACCAATCTGTTAAGGTTAATTAATGTAATAAATGCGTGTATTTTTGTTTAAGAACTAATATACGAAATAAATGTGTGTTTATTTATTTTAGAACTAATTGTGTTTATCTCCTTAAGCTTTATTCACTATTAATTTAAAATATAATATTATTTTTCATTCGAAAAAAATATTTTCGTTCATGTCACGGCTGTTGACATTGTTGCAAAATGAAAGTGCGTAAAAAGAACAGGCCGTTTGTAAACACGAAAATGAATGTGATACCGATTACCAACGTTGTTCTGCTGTTGAACGAATGCAGTTTATTGCAGACACATTAATATTGTGGTAAGTTTTTCATATTTGCTATACATAAACAAATAATACTCTTATCAATTGATGCTTATGAATTACGACATTTTAGAATGAAATGAATTTCTGTGACTTATTGACAAATTGACTTGCAGTTTGGATACTTTTTATTTAGGTGTTAGGATCTCTCTGATATCGATGTGGAAGCTGTGTCTGGAGCAGTTTTCTGAGGCAATTTCCATCTTGTCAAGTTTGAGTAAGAGCCAGCCTAAGTAACCTTTGACCTTAAGGAACAACGGATCTAACTTGTAAGTAAGACAAATTTATTTTTGAACTTTTTCCATGCGCATACAATTTCATTTACCAGAAGGTTATATTGTTTAGAGTTTCAACGTTTCATCATATTACATCACGCAATACATATTTTTATGTTTGATAATTTTTGGTCAAGGAGTCGTCAATTTGTGAAGTGCGTTTAGTCCATAAAATTGATCAAAATAAAGTTCTCATAACAAACAATCTTATAAGGCGTCAGTTTGAAACTTAAAAAGTGATAATAAAAGTCATGAAAAAGCATTGTGTGAATTTACTTTTTTATAACAGTTCGATGCAAAGTTATCCCGGGTATAACTAAGATTGCTGCCATGGATTTGAAAACGGGTTCGAAGTTCTAAACATATGTGAAGCCATCAGTGCCGAATCCTGCTGAAGCCCAGAAAGTAGCCGGTATCTATGTTTATGCATATGGAAACATGTCTGTAAATTGTGGCAATGTGGATACTGTCTCCATAACGACATATTTATTTTGCTATGTAAGATTGGAAATACTTTGACAGTTTCTGGTGAATTGCGGCTATATGCTTGGGTTGCCTTTGGACTGTGGGTGACCTTAAGATTGTATCATTAATGTATTATTACACCAATATAAAGCCAAATTTATCCAAGTTTATATCAGAGTTTATAATTATCGCCTTTCATAAACAACTAGAAAACCCCAAAATAAATGTATATACACATTTATACTGAAATCCGTTGCATGAAAATGAATGGGGGGTAGGCATACTCAAAGTGTAATTTCTTGAGATAGAAACGGTAAAACTTCCTGAAATTCATTTAGTATGTAGAAAATATGTTGTGTTAAATAAATATGTACAATATATGCATTTCATCTCAATAAAATTGACATAAAACGTAATTAAAGTGTTTTGTCACTGAACGATTTGTTGTCGTTTTTGCCATTTTATCCAGATGAGTGCACATATTATTGGAGATTAAAGGCACACTTCGCTTTCTATGACACTTTTTTCATGCTTTTTGCGCGTCGTGGAAATGTTCTTCGTTGTAAATAAAATGTTCATGCGACAAGTATATATCTCTGTACCTACGACATATGTAAGCATTTTTTTTTCTTTTTTAGTTCGATTTATCGCCGTTTTCAACAGTATTGCAGTCGCATCAACAACCAATCATGTAAAAGACCTTAAAAACACAACACATTGACGCAGAAATGAGAAAGTTGAACCTCAGCATCATAGGAATCAATGAATCAAGATGGACTGGTTCTGGGAAGAAGCGGCTGATTACCGTTGAGTTACTGTTGTTCTTGTGGCATGAGCAGAAAAATGCAATACGGACTCGGAGTCACACCCTAATGCTTTCTAAGTCAGCACAGACAGCGCAAATAGGGTGGGAGGCACATACGAAGCAGAAGACGATCAACGTGAAAAGAAAACAGTGTGTGAGCCCGACGAACGATAGTGAAAAGGACGAGAAAGACAACTTTTACAACACACATCATACCAATGAAAAACATCATCATTCTTATGGGTGACGTAAATGCAAAGATCGCTGGTGACAACCGAGGATATGATGGGAATAGCAAGGGCTAGGCAAGATGAACGACAACGGTCAGAGATTTGCTTACACGTGTGCCACAAATAACATGGCAATCGGAGAAAGTGTTTTCCACCACAGGAGGATACACAAGTCAACGTGGGAGTCACCAGACCTCTCGACGGAGAACCCGACGTGATAACAGGCTGCTGACTCTCTCTTTTCCTAGTCCTGCTGACCATAGATTCGGTCCTTAAGACCTCGACAGACCAGATGTAAAATGGAATCCAGTAGACACTCTGGATGACCTCGACTTTGCCGACGATATGGTCTTCTCTCCCACACACAACATCAAATCCGCGAGACTTGACCTGACCATTAACAAAGCTAAGTGTTCAAGACAAATGCATCCAATGACACACCCATCACAGTCCAATGCGAGGCGCTGGAGGAGGTAGACAGCATCAAATATCTCGGCAGAATCATGGACAACCATTGAGAAACTGATACAGAGACGATGGCGATGGATAGACCACACCTTTCGCAGACCTGCATCTAATTGGCAGGGCAATTTATCACCTGGAACACCCAAAGGGAAGTGAAAGAAAGTACGGTCTTAAAACACATGGCTCCGGGTCCAGAATACTGCTGCTAAGCAGATGGGCAAGAGATGTGGTCCACGTTTTTAGAAATTCAGAATGTAGCTGTGTTATTGTATTTATAGCATTATTTTAATCGGAAAAAAACATAAGGTTAATATATAATGCATGTTTTTTTCTAAGATTAAAAACAACCTTTAACATATTTTAGAAATTACAAATAACTTACGTCCAATTAAGGAAAAAAAGTCTAAAGAACCGTAAATCTCGTCGTTCTATATCATGTTCAACCGAAATAACGATGGATATGCTTTTTCCACATTTTTTCACAATTTAAAATTTTATTGCAGAAATTGGGCCAGTGTGTTTCTCCAGGAGTTTATATTATTGCGGTCGTTAAACAAATATTACAATAGACAATATTGATAGTAAACTTGTTATAGTTCGAGTGGTACACTGCTGGGAATGTTTTTGAATACTATGTTTTGCTAATTATGTAAGACAGTGGTGTAAGCACCATGGTCGACATAAAAAATTATACATACATATGTACATATAAATAATAACGACTTTTTCACATATACAGCAGTGGATTGAAGATAGCTAACATTAAAATGATAATTTTTATTATATTAATTTTGTCTTCAACCTTGTTCATGTATTTCTCACATATTTTACATTAAACATCTTTCATATCAATATATGCTTAATTAAATGTATCTGAGAATGTTTTAATTCACACAGTATATCTAAAAAAACATATTTTCAAACTTAAATATAAACAGAGGTCGCCGCTTTAGAATCTCTATATACAGTCCTAAATCAAACGTATTAATACACATAGGAAGAGTAACTTNCATGAGCAATTTTGACTCATATATTTGACCTTTGACCTTGAAGGATGACCTTGAACTTGACCTTTCACCACTCAAAATGTGCAGCTCCATGAGATACACATGCATTGCAAATATCAAGTTGCTATCTTCAATATTGCAAAAGTTATGATTTTGACCCATATATTTGACCTTTGACCTGTAAGGATGACCATGACCTTGACCTTTCAACACTCAAAATGTGCAACTCCATGAGATACACATGCATGCCAAATATCAAGTTTTTTTTTTAAGATTAAAAAAAAAACTTTAACATATTTTAGAAATTACAAATAACTTACGTCCAATTAAGGTAAAGAAGTCTAAAGAACCGTAAATCTCGTCGTTCTATATCATGTTCAACCGAAATAACGATGGATATGCTTTTTCCCCATTTTTTCACAATTTAAAATTTTATTGCAGAAATCGGGCCACTGTGTTTCTCCAGAAGTTAATATTATTGCGGTCGTTAAACAAATATTACAATAGACAATATTGATAGTAAAATTGTTATAGATCGAGTGGTACACTGCTGGGAATGTTTTTGAATACTATGTTTTTGCTAATTATGTAAGACAGTGGTGTAAGCACCATGGTCGACATAAAAAATTATACATTCATATGTACATAAATTAATAACGACTTTTTCACATATACGGCAGTGGATTGAAGATAGCTAGCATTAAATTGATAATTTTTATTATATTAATTTTGTCTTCAACCTTGTTCATGTATTTCTCACATATTTTACATTAAACATCATTCATATCAACATATGCTTAAATAAATGTATCTGAGAATGTTTTAATTCACACAGTATATTTCAAAAAACATATTTTCAAACATAAATATAAACAGAGGTCGCCGCTTTAGAATCTCAAGGTACAGTCCTAAATCAAACGTATCAATACACATAGGAAGAGTAACTTAAAGAAAGATTTAACATGGACGTGTAAAAGTTAATTTCGGTAAAATGTAAACATGATATAACATTGAGTCCAATATATTAACGTGTTTGTAATAGCTTTTTATATTAACGAGTTCGTAATTGAACAAAAATTGAACCATATGTTTTTTGGCTGATGCGATTGTCAATACACATTTAAAACCTACGTAAGCTATTTGTGGTAATATCAGAAATTCGTTCCAACAGTAATCGGCCAATCACTTTCACGGTATAGTGGTCGCATACATGCACTCATCTCCTTTATGCTGTTTCTAGACAAGGCGTGGACGCGATGTTCGCCCCTCCTTCTCCCACAAATAACATGAATACAAACCAATTTATAACTTGATTTTCTTAAAGGTGAACGGTCATGTTTATAACGAAAACATACTTTTTTTATTAAAAGTATCATAAGACGATTGAAATAATCAACAAATTCTGACAAACAAACATTTTGCTACATTGCAATATGAACAATAATGCAAAGTGCATAACTGTTTTGTTTCCGACATGTGTATTAAACAATTAATTAATTTAAATAAGATAATTCAATATTTACCAATCCGTATTTCCAACACGATGTCATCTTGAGCATCGGCAAAAGATTGCTCGCTGTCAGATTCAGAAAAATCGGACTGACATGCATTCATTTCAGACTCATTCAAATACGGTTCAACGGAAAGCTCTTAATAATAACTGTTTATTTTTCATTTTCATCATTTTATCTTACTATAGTTGCGAGAAATATCACATCTGAAGCCAAATAATGAGGGATTGTTACTGAAGGCGGTTGCTACGTCACTTCCTGTTTGAATGAAAATGGCGAGTTGATCGGAATGTGTGCAAATGGGCAACTTTGTCATATTCGTTCACTAGGTGTTATTGTATCGAGGTGAAGTGCGATGACGTTGTATATGGACTAAAATCGATAAATAAAAGATGTTGAAGGGTTTAAAAAGAATGCCATTTCACATTTAATCCACACAATAACGTAGAATTTCTCAAATTTTCTAATGTTTGTAATGCTGTCCCAAATCTATCTTAAGATATTTAACCCTTGATAGCGCTTTTTTTTTATTTCAAACAATTTGAATGTTTTCAAATAAAANGGGTTTGGTAAGATTTATCGTACATAAAATCCGTTTAGTTTAAACTTATTTATTTTAGCTCGATTGTATCGAAAGCCAAAGGTTTATTTTAAACGCTCTTTAGTCCGTTTCCTGGGACTAGAACCAGTACTTGGTTTCTTTGGGGAAAACCTCAAGAACGCTCCCACTGATGGGATCAAACCCGTGACCTCCCGATCGCTAGGCGGACACTATATCCGCTACGCCACGGCGATCTTTTAAAATCCGTTTAAATCCCAATACTTTGAATTGACCGTTTCAATGCGGTTAATCCAGCTTATATTACTTGTATGTATAGGGTTGGAACGTATATGCTAGTCTGTATAGAATGTATTAGTTGATTCTTATTGTTTACAATCGGGACTTAACGCGCATGCGTACTGACCGGATGGCAAACGCACTGGTAAACGAGTAACATAAACATACGCATATAAGTATGTGTTAAGTCAATAAATTGATAACACATTCCTAAATAAACATTATAACACAAAATAATAATTCAAATGTATTATTGTGAGTACCAATATTGTTTTTTAATAAATTTTATATCGTTTTTGTAAAAATACGATTTATACATTAGCATCAGAGTAAAGGTGGTCTGATGACTGAACATCGACGATTTCACAAAACAAAACTATAAATTTGCGGTTTTATTTATTGTAAAATGTTTTAAATAATTTATTAACAATCATAACAATACATATTACGAATCCTGAACATGTAGATGCCAGATATGAAATTTTACTTATTTCATGGCTGTGCGTGTCTGTGTTATTTTTCATGAATGCTTTTAAGTGTAAGAGGTGCATTGAATTAACGTTTGAAGAAAGAGCAATACAAGTTAAGTTCAATACAATATGTTAATAATATGTCCATAGGTTTTTTTTATATTAACTTAAATGAATGTTCTTTTTTATTTCATTGACAGAACTGATGAATGTTAACACATGACTTAAGAAGCACCATATGAAAGTGATGCAAATTCATCTTTCTATCAATGGATATTGAAATCTGTACGTGTTATTATCAGTGATCAATATCTAGCATTTTATATGATAAATCTATTTTATTTATTTTTAGTTTTCGTAAATTGTATTCCCCCGTTGTGGTCAAACGTAACTTCTTGTTTTAATGAAGTTGTTTCGAACATTTCGGTAACGGGCAATATTTAAACGTAATTCATAGGTTGTATTTACCGATACCCGCTCAAAAAGTTAAATGTTAAGACTTAACATTGAATAATTTATAACATTTACAGTTGTTATGCAATTTATTATTATTGGCACACTGAGTAATATTTATAGAGTATTCAGTGAGTGATTATCTATTTCGGACAAATGGCAATTTAATTTTTACAATGCGGTACATATGTAATTAATGCAACGATTTTGTAAATAAGCATTAAATAACTCCACTAACTTAAATACTAAAACCAAGAGAAACATGGAGGTATCATTTATAATGTTTATGACAAGACATTTGTCTGCCACATGTGGCGGTAAAAACACGTTTAGTTTGTTTGCAGTGCGGTACCAACACGTTTATTTTGTTTGAAGTGATGATTACAACGTAAGAACAGTTAAAACAGCACGATACTGTGATGTTTTGGCATCGTAAAAAATGTTCAACAGTTTATGACAGCATGTTGTTAGTTAGTAATTGTTTGGACAGTTTCTGATCATGACAAGATAATCAGTTTATCATGAACAATTTTAACACCCAACACATAAACGTGCTCCATTTAGTTATTTAGTGTTCACGGCCGGTAATCACGGGCGCCACCTCTTTTTTTGCAATGCATTAATAAATGAGCCAATGCTACTTCCGAGGTGGCGCTAACGACCGGATGTTTTGAAATGTCACGGATAATTATTCATGGTGATTAGATTGTATATGTTTTTTCAACATATTTCGCATTATTTAAAAAAATCGGACAATGTAGTGCGATTCAGCGAATATTATTTCATCCACATATGTACAGAAACATGCAATTACAACCCATTTGGAAACGTGAGGACCTTTTTCGGTTGTGGCATGGAGTTTTTGGAAGTAAATCGATGTCTTTTGCCGGTGTGACGAGCAAATTTCCACCCAATTAATTCGCTAACGACATCGAACGATTGTGTTCAACCTATACTAGTTGCTGCATGCACAAACACATTGGCTTCTTGCAGATCTAATAGATAATTTTGTATTTTTCCAAAAGAGATGGAGACAATGCCAAGGAGGTGGCGCTAATGACAGGAGGTGGCACCAACGCACGATATGCGAATCACCACATGACTTACATTTGATAGGTAAGGTTCCTTTTTCATACTTCTTTTTTTTTCAACGTAAATACGTAAATCTATACGGAACATATACACATTCTATAAAAAAAACAAGATGTTAATATTTAAATATATAAGTAACCAACTAAATTAACAAGTTAGCAACCTGAATTAAACATATTGTAGGATATAAATCCAATGACTAAATTCTCAACTTTCCCAAAATATTTCTTCTACAACAAATGTGTTTATACATTAAGAAATAAAATAATAATTTACGAAATAATTAAAAGATTTTTCTGCTTCTTAAAAATAATGTACGTTGTCACCTTATCCAAATGATTAATTCACTAAAAGGCATAGGCCAACGAATCTTAATTTATCTAAAGTACATGTATGTCGTTTGTTCCCACTAACATCTAAAAAAAATAGGATCGCTCGGTCTTTTATCGTTAACATGTGTTTTATGATACTCAAGTTACTTTCCAGTTAAAAAGTATATTCAATGACATAAATCTTCAAAATCTCTTTGCGATACATGTGTCTTCATAACTATGTAGACTCTTCTTTTTCGATTATTTCATTAACAATGATCGAATTAAGAAAAAAGATCGAACACTCACCACACAATACCACACAAAAAGTGTATGGTCGGCACCAAAATCAAAATAGCTAAAAATGTGCATTGGCGCCACCTCCTGTCATAAGCGCCACCTCATTGGCCTTGGTGTCACCTCTTTTGGAAGAATGCAAAATTATCTATTAAATCGACAAGAAGCGAATGTTTTTGTGCACGCAACAACGTTTTAATGTCCAAATCAATGGTTTGATGTCGTTAGCGATTTGATTGGGTGAAATTTGGTTGGTCACACATGCAAAACACATCGATTTCTTTTCAAAAACGTCACCATGGCAAAACTTATATAGGTCCTCATGTTTCCACAAAGGTTGTTATCCGCTCCTTAGCGCCACCTCGGAAGTAGCATATGGCGCATTTATTAATGCATCGCAAAAAAGAGGTGGCGCCCGTGATTAACGGCCGTGGTGTTGTGTCATGCATCTGTTTTTGTTTGTTATCCTCCGTTTTTGTTTGAGTGCATTAAATCACATGTATTCTGAAACAAGTTCGATTTCTGAGTTTTTTTTAATTGGTCGCGTAGCATGACAACAAGAGAGATCTTTCTGGTAACTACATGATACCGAACACGTTCAGTGTGTTAAATATCTAGTTCATTATCAGTAAACAAAATAAACAATTGATAACAACAAAATTAACTTTTCAATTTTTTTAATACATATGTTATATTCAAACTTCAATTAGTAGCATAATATTTAATGTATTGAACAATCATGTATATCAACTATTGTCATGTCAACTTTTCTATTGAAGCGTATATGAATACCATCAATTGTACAGCAACCAGTGGCCAGAGTATTTTTTAACCGGACAACATAACTAAACGATACACTGGCGCTTGTATATGTGACCTGTTTTTTTCAGTGTATAAGGGTTATTAAATGGACACATTTTTTATATAGTACTGCGATAGTTTGTTCGTATTTATGATGCATAGCAGTTGAACGGACAAGCGAATGGTTAAATTCACAGTTGGTGTGGAGAAAGACACGTCAGCTGTTTTGAAGAAAAACAAAATGTTAAAGCCATACAACTGTTCCTTTTTTTTCTGCGGCTAAATGGGAAAGAAATCACTTCTTTATTGCATATTTGTTCTGACAAGTAAAACAAATTCCACTCTGTATTTTATGCTGTAGATTTTTTTTCTATGAGATCTTAGATTCCGTATTATTTTGCGTTCCGAAAGTTAGTTAGTGCAATAGTAGGGGTAATTTCTTTATATATATTCTTTATATATATATATATATAGGTGCATATAGAACAAATACCTGACCTTTGTTTGCGATATAAAATCTAAACAAGAACTATGGCTGATAAAGCAATTTACCAATCCTCCTCCTCCTCTCCTCCTCCTCCTTATCCTCCTCATCCTCCTCCTCATCCTCATCATCATCAATCGCCATATATCGTTCTCAGCATGCGCAATACGAGCAGGTACACCGATTAGATATGTCAAGCTTGCAACGCATACGTTTATTACCTGACTTTCATGATATGACTGAAATGCTGTTAAAAACGGCGAAAACCCAACACATAATCATTTATGTAAGCTTTTGTCCTGAACAGTACTTGATAAAAGCAATACACATGCGAGGATATAGATGACTGATACATAAAAATAAAGATAATATTGACTAACGACCAAACGGTCTGTGTCAATACTATATAATAATCTTCACTGAACAATTATAAGATGTACTTGTTCCTCGACCCTGATAATAAAATTGATTGCCACTTAAAACTTAATTCCTATTTAAAGTTGCTCTTTGATTTAAATATATGCCTTACGACGGAAAGCGTAATGTTGTTTTTTTAGAATCTCGTTTCAGCTTGTCTAAACTGGAGACTCCAATATATGAATGTCCCGCATCGTCAATCATATACCACAAATGCACGAACCATTTAAATTGACGTGCAGACTTAACATTTGATTGTCGTTTTAATAATATATAACCAATCCGCTACCAACCGAAATTGTTTTTGTACTGTAGGAAATGTGTCCTGTTAGCAGATTTAATGGACGTTTTCATGTCAAACATTTTTACGACCTTGTACCTGTACCAGCTGGAGGCACGAGAACAAAAAAGGTCAAGGATATGTCTATTCCGTGAATTGCTGAATTATGCCCTACGCAACGAGACGATATCTTTATCAGTCATCTATACCTTTGCATCAGAGGCAATTACGTCAAGATGACATGTGTTTCTATTCATCTCCTTTTCTATTACAACGTTAACATATGTTTGGTTAGTTTAATGGTTCATTGTCAATTACAAGTGCGTAGCTTTTGTTCCGGCTATAAGGCTTAACAATTAATTATTTACTTATCAATTACCGATATATGAGGATAACACATTTACGGACATGATATTACACTTATTATAATAATTTCATACAATCAATCCGTTGTTTAGTCTTCTCAATACCTCATATAATGGAAATTAAATCTTTTATGAACCGAAATTTCATTTAAATAATACTGTTCGAAGAACAAAAAACAGCAAGTATAATTGTATACCCAAATACACGTTTCATTGTGTGTGTGCGTGTGTGTGTGTGTGAATACCTCATAACGATAAATGCTTATAACACAATCCATAGTTTGTATGTCATCTTTATTCTCAATTTCCACCTCTATATTCAAACATGGCTATGCCTTTGGACTATGGGAGGGCAAAGGTTGTACCGTCATGATTCAGGTATTTATAAACTAGTCCCTTCGGCCAACCTCAGACCGTTTAAGGTCGTCGTCTGGAACACATATTTGCATGGGGTTGTTGCAAGTAAGTTTTGTAATATTATAATTTATTCACAAAAAGAACACTTAATCATATAAGGTAAACTAAACAGTAGGACGTACATAAAATAAACATGTAATATACATACACACAAATACAATCAAAATGTCTGATTTGGAAACAAATACGTTAGGTCAATTTTGCAAAATATGAAGATTTATAGAAATAAAAAATAACACCAACAGTCGAATAAAATGAGTTTTCAAAACGGAATTTATTAACAAATCTATAGTGAGAACGGAATTATAAGTAAATATTGTGCACTTGTTCAATAAAATGAAGATAAAAAATTGTAATATATGACAACGAGATATTTTACAAAGCTTTTCAATATCCGGTTTTTGGTTGGATAAAAACAAACTGTCCATGTCGAGTAACTTAAGACTGTTTAGATCTTGCTTAAATGTAAACATTATTTCTGTACATATTACTACAATATTTGCAAAAACGATTGTTTAAAATGTAATGATAGACTGTTCATGTATTCAATTATGCATAGATAGATGTGTTAATAGATTTCATTTTTTTATTACACATGCAATTGAGAGCCAATGCATTTGTTGTAATACTATAAGATGTAAAATGCATACATATGTTGTTTTTTGTTTCACATGTATGCACTCTCCTACACACGCGATCTTTAAATAAAGCAAGACCTTGAAAGCAAATTAGTGTCAAACACAGTGTTTAATGTTTTGCTGTGTGATATTCGATACTGTTTTGTTAACGATTACTTATCAGTTAATGCAAATGAGGTGTGCACACATTAACATACATTTTCATTCTGATGACAAAACATCGGCGTCTTTGTCAGCTTTAATTTCCTGATATATGAGTTCATATATTTTGAATGCCATTTCCCAAATGGAGCGATTCATTGTTTTCCAGTATTCCAGTAACATAGATTTTACAGATTTTAACTGTAATATAATAATGGACACAGAGAAAAATAATAGGCTTAATATTTTTCTATATTCTCGAAATCCATGTGTGTATGGATCTTCATTGTCAGTAATTGTGGTGACAATGCAAATGTATAAAAATCTAAATTTTGACATGAATGGCGATAAAGCAAGCATATCCGGGCGACAGTTTGTAGGTTTCAAAATATATGCTTCAATAAATTTTACATTATTTTGAGAACAAGTTTTAAAACTTACTTCAGTCACTCCAACTTGTTTATGGCATATATGTACATACAACTTATACCATTTCTTCGATTGAAAATATTTCAGAATGCCGTGTATTTAATTTAAATAGGCCATTGTGTTTCTCTGTCTGTTGAATAGACCAATTTATAACTATTTTAACGACATAAATGGAATTAAAAAAGTTCTGTCATAATGAATTCTGCGAAACTGCTCAAATATGTTCACCTACGTGTTTTAATCATAAAACAAAAATATGAAAATGGGGTCACCGCACTTTTAACAGACATTTTTTTTTTAAACAAATCCCTACCGTCTATGCCAAATTTCATTTAATACAGAAATAAGGCAAAACCCATGTACCGATACATAGATTGCTAGAAATATGCATAAACATTAGACATTATTTACAATCTTAACTGGGGTCGCAAGTTAGTTAAAACACTAACAAAACAAAAACAAAACAATATTTGATCACAAACATAAGACCATACAGTATCAAACTCGACCTTAATCATACATAACTTACAGGGACTTGTTTACAGATTTCGGCATGTTTTGGAGTTTGTTATTTAATTGATAATTGATAAATGTTAACAACAGGATTAAAGAGATCCAGTATAAAACAAGAATGCAATTAAACAAGGAAACAAATGTTAACCGCACCTGGGATCGAACCACTGACCTTTGTATTATGAATAAACTAGTTCATTTGTGATGATACTGATAACAACACTATTTGGTTGTGATAATAGCATCATCGGTGTTGCTATAACTATATCCTCGGTTAAATAAACTGCCGCAAAATCCATTAAACACGTTGATTGTTGCATTAAAAAAGTTGCACGCAACATAAAAGTATTTCAGATTTAATAGACCCTGTCAGTGTGACATAATGCCCGAATTGTAAATTGATTAAGCTGATATGTCAGACACACTACTTCCGTATTGTTGTATGTTTGACCCATATTCACTAACACATTCTCAGAATTACTTATGCCGAAATAGATTGGGAATCGATTGTATTAAATTTTATTCTACAGCTAAATGATTTTAGAGAACAGATTAGGATCCATTGAATAAACATAAGGTTTATTCAACAGGTGCCTTTATTCAACACCTGTATAAAGGGACTGCTGTTTTGCCTTTCACTCCATGTTCGTTTGTTCTTAAATTTGGATTTATACATAAATTAAATGTTTACTTTTCAAATCAATATACCGTATATAAATAAAAGCCGTAAGTTATCAATGCAATGCAGCGTTTCTTTTAAATTCGATTAGCTAAAGTGAAACAATCCTAGTTCCAACGGGGGATTGAACTAGTGTCTCCCGCGTGGTAACCAGACACTCTAACCGCGACGTTTAAGAGCTTGCACGATTGCACAATTGTTGGAAAAGACCTTTTTTTACTACACAGTGACGATAATCACTTGATTGCATCATTTTGGTAATTTGGTTCGCAGTTGTTTTATATATATAACCAATGTGTGTGTTCACAATTGATTAGTATAATACAATTTGAATAACAATGTTGGGATATATTACTCGAATGAAACCGGTGAGACTGCATTTTCGATTTCTTTAAAATGTCGAATGTCCTCGAATAACGCGATATTTTGTTGAACAATTGACGGATTTAATTTAAAAAAAGTGTCAGTGAATTGTTCTTTAACTTTTCGATACAAAATTGATTTTGAATTTAAAGACTAATTTCTTCGACGAATAAGTCGTTCCTTTGTCAGTCGATCAAAGAATGTCTATCCACAAAAAATTGCCTGCTTACACCAAGTGCTGTAAAATGGAAAAGTTGGATGGCAATGAAGAAATGTATATTTTATATTGTGTGAATAATTTTTAGTCGTCATGGAAGTAAACAAAACTTGACGGAAGATCCAGTAGATGTATGACTTTTGTATGCCAGTTAGTAAAAAGTGTGTGCAAGGAAGAGTTGTTTATAGACTAAAATAAACAATATTGGCGGGGATAAATGATGAAACATGCTTAACGTAGGGGTCTACACATTGTGTAAGTTCAAAATGGCAGCCATTTTTGTTTTTGGTATTTGCCAGTGGTGAAACAAGATTTTTAGATTGAAAAAAACTGTATGCGTTCTACTTGAATGTGTTACATTTGGAATGCTGATTTTATTTGAATCGAGGCATATAGCGATATTGTGTCTCGTTACTCTGCTTTTGCGTGGACTTCTTAATAACTATTTCGAGTGTCGTAAACGGGAAAGATCACAAACAATTTTGATGTTACTACGCAATGTTAGATTCAGTTAATGTAATCCGTTTTTGCTTTTGTTTTTAGCAATTAAAGGCAACTATTTTGAGTTCATATACATGAATAAACTAAATATAAAAACATACCGTAGGAATAATAGAGTACTATCCTCTATTTTTACCGACTCGTCTCAGAAATGCTTACTTGGCTCAGCAAGCCTCGCAATGTAAACCTTTCTTCAACGTGTCGGATAAAGTCAAGTAAACAATCACACTAACATAATATTCTCTATAATAAGGTTATTAAAAAATAAATAATGCATTGTGCTTAAGAGCCGGTACTCAAATATTGCAATTGCTGTTGTAATTGATAAGTCGTAAATAAATCGAAATGTCACACATATTTTCCTCATAATGTTGAAATATATATGAAAACGTCAAATGTTATATATTTTATTCTTTAAAACACTTTTTTTCATGCTAAAATATGAATTTCACACATGTGTACGATAAGATTAAAATTGCAATGTGTTGAGTTTTTGAAAGAAAACCAAAAGTGATTGTGCTACTTCATGAAAAAGATGTTAAATAACAGACATCCCAAATGAACGGATGCAACGTATATAAACAAAGTCCAACAGTGTATTGAGCAAAGCAATTTAAACATATGTTTGCACATGACTTTACTTAAACGGCATCACGTTCTATATCGAATCCGCGGTTTACAAATCCACATCCCAGTAACATAGCGCATATTCGGGAAAAGAAAATATTCGGAGGACACACATTTGCATTAAAATTGTATCTCATATGTATTGATATATTTTCAGAAAATCGCTGTTGTGTTGTGTGTATCTGTGATTACATATGCTGACCCGCTCGGCAATTTCTTGCCGCCAGAGATCGTCGACTGTGTAAACAGATTTACACCTTACGCAAACGCCACGGTTCAAAAGGTCTCAGTATCCGTTGTAGACATCAAACAACGGGAAAATGCTGGGCAACAGGCTGGCGTCAAGATAGCGATCGACTACGCTGGCACCAAAGTACCGAGACTGGAGACGCCAGAGGATGTGCACCTGTATTGTATCAGGCGGTTCATGTGGAAACCTGACATGATTCGTTGGGAGGACTACAACATCACGAAGACGGACATGAACTTCATTAATGGTCTTCTTGAATCAGTAAGTATAACGTGTATGACAGCCTTTAGCTTTTAAAGTATGGTAAAACGTTCATTCACATACTTAGACTCTTGAGTAGTACTTGTTATCTTTTAAATTGATCAATTATATGATTGATCGAATCTATATCAGAGACCTATCCCAATATTATTTGATAAATCAAACCAGTTTTATGATTAACAACACATGTTAAAACAGGCTTTGTATTAAATTATATTTTTTGTACTTTATGAATTGTGATATCCACCAATAAGCGTCCTATTTGTTAGTTGAATATGATTGCAATGTATTGTTTATTCAAAAGTGGTTTGTATAAATTATAACTGATGTAATTATCAGGTGACAACATGTATAATTAAGGTTAATCAATATACTTTTTGCCCAAAATCGAGTATTGCGGACATTTTATTAAAACAAGTGATGTTATTACATGTATTAACATCTCGTGGCAAGGACCAGATATTTATAATATCCAAGGTATGCATGCATGCATCCGCATTTTTCTATATGTCATTTTAATATATGCTTGTCAGATAATTGTTTTCAAATAATGACTTAAAATTGCCCATTTATCGTGGAATAAGATGATGAGACCAACAGTCACACAGCAATCAAGAAGCAAACGCCAGACCGGTGGTATAATCCCGCCGACAGGATTTCGAATCCGACGGGAATATAGACGGATATCCGACGGAGAAAGAAATGCATTTCACGGAGCAGTGCGTATGATGAAAATGGTATGGTTATACATGGATGTAACCTTAAAGAAATGTGCAAGTCGCCATCAAACTAACTGATCATACAACCAAATACCTTATATCGCTTCCATTTTGTAGGCAAAAAAGCAAAGATTGTGTAAGCAGTGGAATGAGCGTTTTTTGCAAGAAATTGAAATGGGCGAATCCATCGATTATTTAGCGACTGGTAAATTGGTGCACCGTTTCCATCCTGAATTATGGGGATAGCCAGTTACATTTTTCCTCGAGAGGCATAAACATGATAAATCTCAAATGACAACTATGTTATTCTACAAGTGAATAAATCTCAATAAGACTTTGGCTTCACTTACAATCGCGCTGGTTTCAATCTGTTTAATATTATGTTCAGTACTAAATATTGCTCATTCAAATGATTGATCAAGTATTTATGATGAGTTGTATCAAGACTCAACTCCATCATGTTTGCATACAAGATCACATTCACATATGTATGTGTGTGTTTACATGATATTTCAGAATGGACAGTACAACACGTTCGGTAATCTTCATCGGGGCATTATGGAGAGGTCCGCTCACGGGGGTTCCAACTTTCTTGGATTTCATAGAGTATATCTAGCACTGTACGAAAAATGTATATTAAATATACGTTATGAATTTTCTGAAATAAAATTTATTAAGTCTGTTACGTTTCTGTAAATAACGTTTCGTCTATGCACTTGGAACTAGTTTTGTTACAGGTTCGAGGAAGCAATGCGAAGAATTAACAGACGAGTTTCATTGCCGTACTGGGACTCAACGCTTGACTTCGACATGGACAATCCGGCAACCTCAATCGTATTCTCACCGGCCTTCTTTGGAAACGGTGACGGAGTGGTAACCACGGGACCCTTTGCAAACTGGGCAGCACCTATTAATCCTCTGACCAGAAATATAGGTGGCAGAAGTTCTCTGCTCACCAAAGAGAATATCCGAAATATCATGACCCGATGTCGGACTCGCGAAATCATGCAACCAACTGCGTTAAATCTGTTCGACTTTGAAGGATACCACGGTGGTCCTCACCTTTGGGTTGGTGGACAGATGAGTGGTCTAAATACATCTGCCCACGATCCCGTATTTTTCCTCCATCACGCATTTATAGACTATATTTGGGAAATGTTTCGCATGCACCAGGCCCGTGACTGTCGAGTTAACCCAAACGTTGACTATCCAGACGCTCCAGGTTTACATGCCGCAATGAGACCAATGGACGGATTGCCAGGATACGTCAACATTGATGGTTATCGAAGCTACTGGACGCGAATGTGGTTTAGATACGAACCGTCTCCTAGGTGCCCGAATTGCGGCTCTCCATATTTAAGATGCAACCCGACCCGCGGAGTGTGCGTTTCTGTTCAACGTATGCTTGCTCCTGATGAAGGAGTTCCAGCTATGGGTGCAATGGGTTTCTCTGCTGCTGGAACAGCAGCATCCCCAAGAGCAGCTCAAGCAAGAGCTGAGGTAGCAATGCTCGACCTCGGCAGATTATTCGACGGGCCTCCCTCTGAACCAAGAACTCAGGAAGGCCAGGCAATCATTGCCGGCATGGGAGCTTTTAGACGTAAGAGGAGGGCCGTACCACAGAAAGATATGGTGTCGATCTCATTTGTTGGTGACAATTCAAATCAGCGAAATAGCTCGCAGCCACTTGCAATAGGAGAAATGTTTCTTGGCCCAGAATCCGATGGTCGAACATCCGATGTTTTGGGCAGGAACAATGCTAGCAGTGTACTTGCATTGCAAACCGTCGAAAAGGCCACTCAAGCTGTGTACTCAGGAAATGCATTTCCAGTTGCGGAACCGATGTCATTGCTCCCCGTAGCTGTTTCGGACACACTAGATTCATATCTGGAATACCCTAGCTTTAACACTACCAACTCATCGGCCTCTGACTGACTTTTTGTTCCTGTTCAGGTGACATACAGCGTTGTTGAAACCGACAACTCTGCCCAGACTCCGAGTACAAAATGTCTGCCATCGGACGCAATATCGACTCATATTAAAGTCTCCGCACAAGGTCTAAATTATCTGGGAGAAAACACCGACTACGCCGTTGTAGACACCCGCAATGCTCTTCCTTCCGCCCATGTTATCATCGCCATGCGGGCACCAGAGGTCGGACCGTCTATTTCCATGGTAACTGCAAGTCACGGATGCGGGAAAATGTGCAAACCAGTGTGCATCACCACCGAGACCGACAATTTGCAGTACAAACCATGCCCAGGAATACTGTGGATCAAACCAGAAGACGCAACTGGATACGCCCGATCATACGACAAGGCTGCGGACATAATTGCTAGAGGTGGGGCGAAATTCCCAATCGTGTTCCAATGTCACAAAGAAAGTCAATAACCTTAGAAGAGGCACTTAACCGATGACGTGCATTGTCTATGCTGAATTCAGCATACAAAATTAATAAACGAAAGACCCGTTACTCTCTAGTTTGGAACCTGATGTCAAACAATATAATTACCATACACAAATGTGAATGATATTGTTCCACAAGCTGTTAATGTAAGATGTTCGTAATACACATTGAAAGTAATTCAGAATAAAAGAAACGTTGTCTAAGCTAATTCCTTCAGTCCTGAAAATGCAAGCGTTTCAGATAACTGTATACAACATTATTAATACATTCCAAACTCTCATTATATATTGTGGAATCTTTAAAGATTACAAATTATGTGAACGGCTACGTTGTAATGCATTTAAAACACAATAGGGCTTTTAACATGGACCTTCCGCTGTCTTATAGAAATGTAGAACCATATTATACCCTTATGTTGTTTTTTATGCGGGAATTTTAAAGTGGTTTGTTCATTACGATATAATAAAATTATTCCTAACAGTTAAATGCCTTTTACAAAAGCTTAATCAACTCGGTATTTCGGATTTTTTTTAACCCTATATATATATAT
>VMBQ01000762.1:0-21554 GCA_007657795.1 Dreissena rostriformis | reverse complement strand
TATATATATATATATACACACAAGTGCATGTATTTGTAAATGTTTACAACATCCCTTACGCAATTGTAATTACATAAAAGATATAGCCAACGATAAAACTGCAGAGTGGAGATGTCGGAGGAGGTGCAATTTTGAATTAGATATTGGTTAGGCATCCACATGCAGCAAATATAATGTTAATGATGAATTGAACGTCTGCGCTGGTTTTCATTTATATTGTGGTTTAATGGGTTAGAATTATCCTAAAATAATTAACCTTCTTATAACAACAGTGACCTTTATATTCAGTAAAATAAAAAAAGTACAAAATATTGACACATATTAGCGATAAGTTATGGTTTGTCATGTTGAACATGAAAAGCTTAAATATTTCAAAATGAACTTGCATGTTTTTTTGTTTTTTTTTATCGGATGTACCGCTTGGAAATTTGGTCGCAAGTAATTGAGTTGTTGTTCGTCGGATGTGCCGCATCTTAAAATCATTCGACTGACAAACATCTGTTTGAAGACCGCAGCCCCACAAGCGACTGTTAATGAATTGTAAAGCGACACGTAATTGTTCGTAGTATTGTCTCGCGTACTTATTTCATGAATTAGAACAGCAACCACGTCTAAGTATTCCCGAAGTAGACCTTCATTGATAATGTTTAAGAGAATGGGAGAACTGGTTGCCGATCAACTCTTTGTTTTTAGTTTGCCGTCGGTTATTGACAGGAGAAAAATATGGATGCGTAGTTTGGTTAACAAGATTAACGGGTAATTGACCACAGTTGATAAAGGATATGTGATCGTTTCAAGCAGTGTTTTTCCAAATGTCCAGAATATCAAAAGGCTCTGTATGCTATCTGTCACTTCGTTATGTTTTGCAAATATAATATAAACATTAGGTCACTGTGCTTTTATAAATATAAGCATTTTCAATACCATATATTATTTATTTTAAACATGACCATTTTGATAGTGTATGAATATAAATTGTTAAACTGTGTGAAATATATCTTAAACACCAAACAAAGCAGTAAATTATTAACTGAATAACAAAGCATATTGATTTGTATTTTATGACTTTACAACATTTGAATAAAAACTTTATATATTTTAATGTAGTTAATCAAACATGATTACAAATCTTATTGTCATGTAAACAATTTTTGACATACAATACTGTATCAGCATTAACAAGCTTTTGCATTAGTCATTTATAAAACAGGTATTTCTATTTTCTATTTAGAAATACCAAAACTATCATGTTCAATATGTATCTTTTACCAACAAATATTGATACAAAATGTATGCCCCCTAACAGTCAATGCATTCACAAAAGAGGATGAAAGACGTGTGTTTAAAACAATAAACATGAACAAATATCGGTATTAACACAATCCAATTCAATTAATCGACCCGAAGTTTATCCATATAATAAGAACACTTATAATTACAACACAAATTAGCATACTCAAGTATAACAAAAACGCCGAGAGTATATTGAATTCGTCTTATAACATGAATTTGATGTAGTATTAAATTGACTAAATAGAAAGACACAAGAGGCATCAATAAATAAATAAAGAAATTATTGAAGTATGCGGGGCGAAAGTGTTACTGTCCGTTTTTATGAATCTTATTAAAAGTACGAACCAACAAATTAGCAAGTACTTCATTGATAAATATGATGAACAAAATATGAACAAGGGGAAGTAACCATCAAGATCAATATAATGGGTAAATACACACATAATCTTTTTTCATTCTTTTCACTGGCGATCAATAAATATTCATTTTATGGTGGTCCTTGGTGGTCTTCTGTGAAACCATACATGTTAGAAATATAGATACATGGGTAAACTATGTTCACCTAAATTAAGTTGCTCTAAAGCAAACTTAAGGTTAAGCTCAAAGCGCCTTAAGCTGTTTATTCAATAGTAAAACAATCCTCACATAATATGGATGATATTTCGGGTCATTGCCTTTCCTGAAATTATAGAAAACACTTAATGGCAAATGTGCAAATCATGTTAAGGTTTAAATTAATAAGCAAATAATTGCGTGCCACTTTGTGAGACCGGAAAATTAATAGATAGTATTGGTAGACTATTATTTGTAGTGTTTTTAATATTATTGTAATCGTATTTATTTGCATGTTCATAGAAACATCAAAAACTGCAAAATTTTATTAGAGAAGTAGGGAGAACTTAATTTGCGACCGCTGTTTATAATTAGTTATTTTGCTGTGAATTTGGTTATGCCTGATTAAATCAATAGGTCTGTAATAATTGCGGTCAGTAACACAAACAACTAATGTAAGTTTATTTTGGCGCAATGTATTTGGCCTTACCTAAACTAAAAATAAAACTATGTCAATTACTGCAAACATACTTCCACGGCATTATAATATACATAAACATGGCGAAAAAAATATAATATTATCAATCTTATTTGGCAAAGTATACGAGCGTGTTTAAACACACTAAAATAAAAATAACGTGATTACTAGCTCATATGTAAGATAAAATAAAATATTTAAGTACAATAAAGAACAAACATGTTTATTATTACATAAGTCTTGTATATATACATAACTCAAATTCATTACTCATCTTTATTATATGCTTTCCGGTGGTTAATATAGAAATTTCAGTAAAATAAAACTGGTATTACACTGTTTCAACCGGTGAAAAAAAAACAGTACAAAATATCGATATGACGAAATGACGTCATCATTCCAGCGAAATTTTCTAGTTAAACACTTTTACAATGTAAATAAACGGTGAAAAAAGCATATAATCAAAGAAAATGTATTGGAATCGGTGGAATATCAATTTCAATCCACTAGTGATCATAGAAAAAGGATATTTTCACTCGTGGGTGCGCCACTCGTGAAAATATTATTTTCTATGATCACTAGTGAAACAAAAATCGATATTCCACCGATTCCAACAAATATCCTCTATGTATTTGTATTAAATTCGCGATATTTTTTTTTCATAAATTTGAGCGAAAATATTCTATACGAATAATGTTCAACCCTTTAAAACGCGCTGTATGACCCACCATGAATATGTTTGTGTCATTTGAATAACAGACGACACTACAATACATACGATTAATGACCTCAGATGTTTGGAGTTTACTAGGCTGTAACGATAGTAATTTTTCAGTCTGCGGTTAACATTAGATGTCTAATATCTAGGACGTTTATATAATAATTTACACACTCCTTCAAATTAGTCCTCAATCTTAATGTTCAGGTCACAGAAACAATAAAGTTAAATTGTGTAGCAAAAAAGCAGTATGATTTAAGCTTTTGGAAAATAATAATGATTAATCAAGCATTGAATAACATTGTTCTTCCTTTCATCGGAATGTAAACAATTACTCCTTATTAGCATTCGCGCAGAAACCATTCATTTGTAATTGAAAGTAACATTAATACTCAAACATCAACGCGAATTTCGTAAAGTATTTCGTAAAATAAAGTTACCTAATAAAAAATCAATGTTCCTTATAGCAAAATCCAAAATTTCAAAACGAGATGTTTTCTGGTAACATGGATGTTAGTAGATATAAAATGCTTGTTTTTAATTTTTCGTGTCACAATTAATTCCATTTTAATGTCCCGCGACTATATCTATTCATACGACAAACGATCACTAACATGGTACCATGTTAGTGTTCATGTGTCGTATGGATCACAATTAATTCCATTTTAATGTCCCGCGACTATATCTATTCATACGACGTGTGAAAATACTGTACATACGATCACGTCGATTGACCGAATCACAGAAGAAAGAGATATACGATGTTATTTTAAGCAAAATAACGGGGTACTATATTTGCAGAAATTATCAAGACTGCATATAACATTATTAAAACCCAGTTTAAATAATGATCACAATTGATTATTAACTTTATTATCACTAAAGTTTAAAAGGCTTTGCGTTCACTAAACATGAATAGGAGACGCCTTACTTTCAGGTGAATCATGCATGGGAAATAACCATTTAATTTAATAATTATATTTAATTTGCTTATAGATAGCAGTGGTATTATTCGGTGCTATAACCATACATCTCTGAAATGGGCCGAGTTACAAACATATAAGCACAACATATTACATATTATTGAAAAAATTGTTGAAAGTTAATACAGGAATAGAGATGTTAAAATAAAAAATTAAATATTTATGTTGGTTAAATATTTATAAATTTAGTCAAAACTAATTTATTCTAACAAATGCTGGAGAAAACTATGAACTGCAAGGCTTTTTTCATCACCCTGTTTGGAGTTTACCTTGTCATATCTCTCTCTTTGAATACTAAAATATATAAGCTAATAAGAATATGACATGATGCAATTCACTTCAAATGATATTAATTTTTTAATGATCCAAACAACTTATACCAATCAGACCTAATATTTATTTCTTCTTGGTCGATCATGATTGTGAAAAAATAATTACCTACGTATAAAGCTTAATATTGTTTTTTTATTTACTTTCAATATCAATAATCGTTATTTGATTTTAACGTTCGTTTGTTGCTGTTAGCCATAGTTTCCAGCGAAGCTGCGGCCCTGTATCATCTCCTTAACGCTTGTTCATTCGTTGAAGACCCGGCTAGATACGGTATTAATAAATACTTGAACCATCTTCACGATGGTACAAAATAAGCCTGTCTCTGTAGATTTAATAAAAGTGACCACACATACGGATGTAATCGATTTGTGTTCCATTGTTTCTCCGTGCGAAATTGATCAACCGATTTAACTATTTCGCCCATTTGTTCAACTTTTAGACAATCCTCACTCCTAATTAAATTATTATTACTTCGAATAATGGTAAATGCCGGACAGGATCCTACATTCACAAACACAAATAAACAAGCATATTTATGACAATGCATTTCGCAAAAGAGCTTGTGACACCTTTTATTTTCTCACTTCATTGAGAACAATACTTCACGGAATTTCCCCGAAAGCAAACTAATATCCTGTATTCGCCTATCGCGCCTTAACTGTATTAATCTTAACGTCGAATTTCAACAAAAAGCCATTACGTCGTAAACAACAAGATAAGGTGTGGGCTGATTTATTACCTATAAGCTTGTAATTTTTTTTTGATTGTTTCGCTGTAAAGGCCAAGAAGGTAAGTTTCTCGTAATATATAAACTGGTCCTTTCGTTTATACTTCAATATTGAAATCGTCTTAAAACAAACATCTCCAATATTGTCATGAAATTTTAAGTGCCGAATAACAGGCTTAACGGTAAGGGGAAATTTCAAACGTTCGCGAAGATGCCGACTATTTTGTTTTAACATGTCCACTTTATCTTGCATACGTGCTATTTACTAAAGGGACAATGACACCGGACCGCGTTGATTTAACAAGGCGTTCTTAAAAATGTCAGTACGCCGTAAGATTGCCGCAGAATTAATCGAAATTATTCAATTGTTATTATATGGTACTTTCAGCGTCCCTGAGGCGTCCGCGTTTGTTAAAATTGTTTTGATGCGTCAACATCATTCAAGGCAAGTGAGGCAAGGCAGAGACAACAAGGGCACCAAGTATTTCACCAGAAGAATATATTATAACCTATAGCCCTTGGACCCGTCCAATCACAGCCAAATCACAAGGCTTATTCGAAGCCTGATAAGTACATGCTACAATCTTCTTTGGCTCATAGCTGAAGGGCTAAGTAAGAAACTTACACATTTATATCGTTCGTACAGCGTCCTCACTGCGCACCACGTGCTCATGAAGAGCGTTGAATATACTTTTTTCTTAACCAGTATATTGCTCATCTGCTTTATTGCTAAAACGGCGATCATGCATAAGACGTCATCTTGCATTTATTAATTAACAATCTACATCGATTAACCTTTTCACTTGCGTAACATTGACCTTAAAACCACACACCTTACATGTATTTGGCATAGAAAATTAAAGTATAAATAAGAAACATATTTTATATATGCCAATTAGAAGATATCTGGTGGCTACAAGGTAGAAATCCGTCTTGTTTGCTATTTCAAACTTAAAAATAATTGCGTTTGTCGAAATGGACGTTTACGCCTAGAAATCCTACTTTCGGTTTTAAAAGCGGTACCGTTTGAAAAATAATAAATTACTTGCTAACTAGGCTTTATAATTAATTGAATCTATGTCAATTAGAATATATCTGGTGGTTACAAGGTAGAAATGCGTCTTTTTGTAGCTTTAAAGCTAAAAAATAATCGCTTTTTTGTCGAAATCGACTTATACGTATATAAATCCTACTTTCGGTTTTAAAAGCTGTACCGTTTGAAAAATAATAAATTACTTGCTAACTAGGCTATAGATTTAATTTTATTTATGCCAGTTAGAATATATCTGGTGGTTACAAGATATAAATCGTCTTTTAACCGCTTTAAAACAAATTATCGCGTTTGTCGAAATGGACGTATGCGTTTAGAAATCCTATTTTCGCTTTTTAAAGCGGTACCGTTTCAAAAAATAATAAATTTCTTGCTAACTAGGCTATAGATTGAATGACAATTTTGCACACTTTCAAATTGCATCTATATGTATTGATTAACATGTATTTCATTTCAAGGTGTGTGGCTTTAAACAAAATGTAATTACTTGCAGGACAGATGCATACACGATAACTTACATGTAGTACGACTCTTTGGTCATATAAACATTTGAAACATGTAAATATATATGTAAAGCAATGTGATTTAACTTATGCTAAATATTTCCCTTCAAGAAATCTCAGTTTTCTGTTAGAATTATATAATATTGTCTTCCATATTACATATATTCTAAACATATTCAATCCTTTACCAAACAACAGCGTTGGACCGCCCAGTCCTTAATTTTTAAGAGAATGCCGGTGACACATAACATTGTAATATAATATGGAGAAATTGCTTCGGTAGGATAGACATCATGGGGTGGAAAGATGTTGCTCATTATGAACAATTTTTTTATTACAATGATTGCTAGAGTCGTCGGCAACAAACCCGTATACTCTTGTTACTATTTGGTAATGGTTTAGAGGTTTGTCCGAAAGAGATATCATCTTTAATTATAAAGTATCATATTAATACACTATTCTACGGTAACTGTCACTGACTTTTAGTCAATGTTAAAGTCTTTATTTCAAAATAATAATCAAAGGGAGAATAAAAAGCATTACGTTTTGTGAAGTAATACATGTTTTACAAACACAAAATGCATAATAAAGCAACATATTTGTAATTGTGTTAGCTAAAACGAAGACCATGGTCAATCACTTGTACTTTTAATTGACAATTATAAGTGGTGAGAATTAAGTCACTGGTACTTAAATCTTAAGTTTATCCATGTCTATAGAAAAAGCTAAAAAGAAGATCATTGTCAATCACGTGTATTGTCAAAATGGCCATTATAATGAGAACATAATTACAGTCAAAGATACTTTACAGAGCCATTGCGTGTGCTAAAAAAGAAGATCATAGTCTGTCACTTGTACTTTGAAGTGCCCATTATAATTGGAAGAAAATGTCAGATAACCTTTATCGCTTGTGAAAGTTCACACACATCTTCATAATCACTAAAGACACGCTAGAGCTCGTTAGCCCTTTATATTGTTACTGCTCCATGTTTCTTTTCTCAGACGAGAGTTCAGCTTGTTGTTGAGAGGAACATGTATTGAATGTGGCCCTGAGATTTATTTTGTTTTAGTTTGAGGATTGTTCTTTACGATTGCATCTTTCGCCAACTTCTGACTCTTGCTTACTAGATTCAGGCACAACTCGTCAATTTGCCTGTTCAATTTTGAGAGCTTCTGATTTATCACCAATTGATTGATAGTAAATGTCAGTGGTAAGTCGCTGAAGGCTTGATTTCTGAATCTTGATGATACATCTTGCTATAAAATATGTTAAAGCTTCTCAATTGTGGATTACAAATCCCACTGGATGCAGTTTCAAACACGAATGGAACGCCATTTGGTTAATTGAGTTTCTTTAATTTTATCTAGTGCGCTTCTTTTTAATTCCACATGATCCAGTTTACAACTCAGTCGATATATTATCAAGACTGATGTTCTGATTAAAATTCATAACGATTTAGTTATAACTGTGGCCGTTTAAATGTGCACAAACCTTTCCTTAAATTAAAACAAGTGACATAGTTTTTGACCCTTTAACCCAGTATATAACTCGACCGGGATACAATTAGGCAAGTGCTCTGACCAAGTTTTATGAAGTTTAGGCAATACATGTGGCCTTTTCCTCTTAGATGTCAATTCCAAAAAGGGAATAATATCAGGTTAAAGAGACATGTCGGCGGTGAGTACGTTATTATATTTATACTAATGCGAGAATAAGTATTTGTTCAAATACTTTTCTACAGAAATGTTTCATTGAAAGAAACGCTCAGTAAAATATTAATTATTTTATACCTATAAATATGTTAGCCCTTGACACTTCCCGCAAGTAAAAGGCGTAATTTCGCCAAGAATTAAATGTTCATTGAGATTTATAACCGCTCTGCGTTTGCGAACTGTGTATAAGGCTACTGTTGCGTTAAATATTTTTTTTCAAAATAAATTGGAGAATGTGTTAGTTTCCAAAAATATCAAATTAAGATATCATAGTACAGTAAGACCGATGTATAATTATCTCAACGGGCTCCACCGTAATTATATTGTGTAACTGAGCAAGTCTCATTACAATACATGTTAAGTTCACACAAGCCCAAGTAAGCTTGTGTAATTTGTGTCATAAATGACGGATAATTCATACGTAAGGTTCAATTACATTATGTATAAGCAAGAACTGCAAAAATCACAATCTTTTTTAATCTCGAAATCATAATATAACATAAACCGATACACAACTATATTTCCAATCATTTTTAAAGCAAATATGTTAACACAAATTTAAATGTAATAAACAAGGAATTAATAATAGCTGATTGCCATTTAATTCCGCTTCAGCATAGGCTTCATTAGTGAGGGCCTGTTTTCAAATCTTCTAATTGTACATTCACTTGACCAGCCCGATGTTCTTAGAAGTGTCGCTTATGGCAAACGACATCATATCGACATGAGCGACTGATGTCGATTTACATTTGTAAGGTTTAAACATTTATAAACCGAGCCCTAAAATCTGTTATAATTCTTTAACCCATCTGGATCAATTATTGTTAGACAATTTCCTGTGCCGTTTAATATCACATATGATATGTTATTTCCTGGTACCATTAACATAATTGTCAAGTAGCGACTCATTGTTAATAAAATGCTAGTTGATAAGCTTTAAACGTTTGTTCCTTTTTTGGCGGTATATATTGTTTCGCAAAGCACCGACTTAGATTTGTAAATAATCATCTGCACATAGCAATAATCGTTATTTTTTGTACTTTCGTTTGGCTGTTGCAATAAAAACAAAAAATTCGAAGCGTCGTATTTACGTTATACTCTCGTTACACCTTTTCCATTCGGAAACGAATAGGATATAGTTACGCCTAGACACGGTTATAATAAACCACACAAACTTGCAAAATCTGTAAGATGTTTCAAAATAACCATGACTTTGTAATAATATCAAACAAATATCCTGTATTTATTCGCCAATTGGGGATTTACTGTAAAATTCTAAGCGTCGCATTTTAACAAATAGCTATTACTTCGTATAAAACAAGACGAGGAGTGTTTCGATTGAGATCCTTTTCGACAACGTAACATTGGATTGGTTACATGTTTCAAGCCTGTATTTTATTTGAATGGTTCGCTGTTAAGTTCAAGAACGTACCTTTCTGGAATATATAATCTGGTCTTTTCTCCAAAACATTGCTCTGCCATTGTAGAATTCTGGAAGTAAAACATTATCTTCACTTTTGTCATGGACTTATCTCATGGAAGTATGTTTTACAGTTATCAAAGCGAATAATAACAAGGAATATGTTAGGACAAAACTATTATGAATGCACATTTAAACACATTAACCTAATAATGAAAAGCGTTTAATAAGAATGAAGACCTTTATCTATTATTAAGCATGATACATTAAAATTAGTTTAGCTCATTACTTACGATGACACTGATAATGGCAATTTTGAATATATATCAAAGTTGTAAAATCGATAAGTTTACGGGTTGGCTTCTTATTTAGAAGAATTAGTCTTATCTGCGATTTGTACTATACGATCCTGGGTTTTGCAGTGTTGGCAACAAAAGGGATTTAGCAAGTATTTACCGATTAAAGCGTGCCTCTGTAAGTTCCTATTTTGTTGCTCTGGCGAGTACTAAACCATTAATTAAATTAACATCAAATTGAATGTTTATGATATCTCATTGTAATTATGGATTACTGGGAAAAGTTTTCAGATATTTACTTTTCCGTTCTCCACATAATTTAACACGTTTATGCCTAAAACGGGGACTTTTTAAATATATTAACGGCTTTACAAGCCTAATACTTTATTAAAATGTCATAAACTGAGTATAAGTATACATTTATGAATGGTTAATTATCCACATATGATGAATATAATGAAAATAACGACACATGATTGTTCTGTTATCGTTTTGAGAAGTTAAAATATAAAAAAAGGAGCAACCGTTAACATACAAATTAGACAATATAAAAAATGTATACCCAACCCCGTAAAACAACTACGACTTTTAAATTTTGAAACAAATACTCTCATTTAGAAGACAGTACATACACTCTTTGACAACCTTCAATCATGTTACATATTTATGTTGAAAATACAATACTCTTGTTACAAAGCTTTTTCAAATTAAAACATATTTATTTCAGACAATAAAATATCGAACTTTTCGTGGTTCCGCCATTGAATATTTCGCAAAACACCATCCAGAATTCCAGATGGTTAAACCATTATTTGATTGTTAACGCAGGACTGTATTGCCTTGTTAGCAGTTAAAACATTTGTTATGTTAAATTAATATTTTTTATAGCAAGTTTATACGAATTCAAATAAATATCATCGCAATTTAAAAACCAATATACGAATATGAATGAGTAATATAAGGTTGAATAAATTAACAGTCTTTATATTGCACAAAATATCAATAGTGTTTACTTCATAAACATTTATTAAGAAAAAACTTATGCCGATACCGCCAGGTTAATCATATTTGTTACAGATACAAACTTGTGTCTATAACAGATTTTTTTTAATTGAATAAAACTGTATTTTCGTTTATTTTCTGGTACTTCGTCTACCGAACTGTGATTCTAGTTTTTTATTCATCGGCGTTGTATTTTTTTTTAAAGGATAATACGATCGTATATACTCGCTTTAGCATAATTATCACAACAAATTAACCCATTGTTTTATATGTGAAAATCTCAAATCAATACTATACAAATCCGGTATTCATAATGAAGTATACAAAGTTTTAAGGTCTTGTTTTAAATCAATAAAAAAAAGTTAGATGTCTTTTTGGGACTGTTATAAAGGATTGTATGTTCACATGCATCATTCTAAAAAACTTCTCAATCCTGCATAGTTGAATGTTTCGTGGGGTACCTAAAACAGGATCGGCCATGTTTCCTTTCACATCAAATTAGTCGAGCAGACCGTTTCTGTCACATGCTTTTGCGAATCTGCTGGTTTCACCCAGATGAAAATGCGACGTCCATTAGCGATGCTTCAGGTTAAGCCTTTTAATACCGACAGCCAGGCTATTATCCAACATATTGTCCAAACTACTGGATCGATTGTCGGTTATCTGCATCACCCAAACGTTTTCAATAAAGAGTTTTCGTAGTGTTGTGTGTAAACGCATATATGTCATTTCACTTAAAAATTGCATTTATAATTCTTCGATATAAAGTATATTTCATTTCAGAAAATGCTGAAATATAAGATGTGGTTTAGTTACAGACTGACGTGTTAACGATTTATGGGAGATTAAAACACCAGTGTCATAATATTGTTATAAAAAATCCCATAAATTCAAATACATGTACAAAAAAAAACAATGACAATTACATGTACTAGCTGGTAAACACCACACCATTTGGCTGTTAAAACATTTGTTCGTTCGGCAGCTGTTAGGCCTGCATCTTCCAACTGTGTGATGTCTACACCGGATACTGTGTTTCGACATGTTTTTTATTGAAAAAGAAACAATTGAAATCATTTTTTCGTAGCATTATTATTCAGTGTAACAATTAATGTTTATGTAGAAATAAACAAAACATAATTAAATCCACGATGCCACACGTTCATTTCATAACTCAAATTTAATAGAGGCGCTAATTCTATTCATTTTTACCAATGTTGATTTTGTTAATTTTCAGAAAATCGCGGTGGTCATGTGTGTATTTGTGATCACAAATGCTGCCCCGCTCGGAAATATCTTGCCACTAGAGATCACCGACTGTGTCAACAGGCTCTCATCTTTAGCAAACACTACTCTTCCAATGGCTTCAGTATCCGGTGTATACATCAAACAGTTGGAAGATGCAGGCCTAACAGCTGCCGAACGGATTGCGATCGACTCCGATGACACTGAGGTGCCCAAACTGGAGACGCCCGATAATGTGAATCTCTATTGTATCCGGCAGTTCTTGTGGAAAGAAGACATGGTGCGATCGAATGACTACAACATCACGAAGACGGACAAAGACCTCGTTAACGGCCTTCTTGAATCCGTAAGCTTGCAGTTAGAATAATTAACTTTACATTCAAATTGTTGAATTTTGTATTTGACAACTACACCCCAATAAACGAAGTACTTGATTAATTTTTCGTGATAAGTATTATTTACCAAGTTGGTTGTTCCGTTCCATTTCAATAAATATTTCAGAATATTTAACACTCATCATTGTCAAATAATAATAATTATAAATGTTTTTTGGTATATAAGACAATGCGCTTTAGGTGCATGTATGGTGAAGAATCGAAGTTTCGTAAGCATGAATCGATAAATCTTATCTGATTTATGTATTTAAAAGAAACTAATACGTTAAATTTAAGTTTAAATTTGCTTAACCTTTTCAATTAGATGTTATCACGAACATACGTGAAGCACTCAAGAAGCAACCGTCAGTACAATCATCCACGTCCGAACAATGGTCTACGCGATAGGTTTCCGCCGACAGGTTTCCGAATTCGACGGGAATATAGACAGATATCCGACGGAGAAAGAAATGCATTTCATAAAGTATTGCGTACGATGAAAACGGTATGGCTTTTAATGAGTGTTACAGTGTACACTTTATAACATTGAACGTGTTTTAATACGCTTTCTGCCTTTGTTACAATTGCGTTTAAACCACTACAAACCCGAAGGTTACAGGGATAAGTACTATATGATGTTTCGTTCTCATATATTGTAATCAAGACGGAATATAGTTGACACTTGTATTTGTTTCGTTCCATAGAGCACCAGAAAGTACTTATTCGATTGATGTAATGTATATTGAACCATCAAGCAAGCATTTCAATTGCAGTAAGAATGAACTCAAACTGTTTTGCATAGCTTATACAGTGGATTAAATTTTGAGTACACATTGGCGAGATATAAATTTGTATTAACACATGTGTAAATGATTATTACCAGGCTTAATGTTTAGTACGGCGCGCAATTTAACCAGTTTGCAATTTATTTTTGTTTTGGATTGCATTGTTTTGCATTGACCGTTCCAAACTGTGACCCTATAATTAGTCATTTTGTTAAATGTGTTGTGCCAAATATTTTAAGTTAATGTAATGTTGAAATTTGGGTAAAATACATAGAAAGTAATTATAAGAGAGCTATGTTTAGGTTTTTCGCGATTTCAAACAAGTTTACACCGAAAATGCTTTGCATACACAGTTCCAAGGCGGGCGACATGCTTTAGTCATTTTTAATATTCAGTTAGTTGTTTCTGTTATTTCCTTTATTTTACAAGCAATTGGTCATTTGTCTTAAATAAAAGAAGAGAAGATGAAGTTTAATTAGTATAAATTAGTTCAAACTCGAAATCAGATGAGGAGTCAGTTGCTATCTGAAACCCCATGCGGGTATTTCAACATATTAAAAATGTAATTTACATACCAGCAAATCCTACTCTTCGTAGCCCATGAAAGTCAACCATAACAATTTAAATCCATCATTCTGTAGGCGTACACACATTTAACATTCAAATTTCCCAATAAACACCGATGAAAAGTATGAAAGTCTGCATCATTTAGACACCAACACAAGTCAGTAACATTTGAGTATTCTATAAAAAAACACATCGTTATCTCTTCAGCATGTCTGCAATATAACCGAATCCTTCGAAACAAAATCGGCTTTTCATCGCAGAGCAAAGTCTGTGCCCGTTAACTCTTTCCGTGTCTTATCCTGCTAATTCGGTTTTGTTGCGTAGTTTATACCTTAACCTGTCGTATGCAACTTTGTGAACACATGCTTAACTAGCTTTATGGCTAAGCTCCGTATTTTCCCGAGAGGTCACCAAAAACATTTCTTTATCGCAAAACACTGGGGATGTTGTCAACGGTAGCCTTGAAACCATAGGTTTAACCTGATGATGCCAAGCGAGATGTATTTCTGGTTCAAATTGTTCACCAAATTGTGACGTTTATTTCCGTGAAAACAATCAATGACATCATGTTTTGTGAATACACGATCATATTGACATGTTTAATTGTATGTGTATTTGTTGTTGCAGACTGGAGAGTATGACATGTTCGCCAAGCTACATCAGGGCATTGTGACGACGTCCGCCAATGGCGGTCCAATTTTTATTGGATGGCACAGAGTCTATATAGCAATGTAAGTTACTAGTTAGTGTAATATATGATATAAGGACTTTCTTAAATGTAATTTTTATCGTAAAAACTGGTAACTAATTTGATGTTCAGATATTTAGCACTTGGCATTTTAAAGGTTCGAGGAAGCAATGCGAAGAATTGATCCGCAAGTTTCTCTCTCCACCATCGACATGGATATGGCGAATCCAGGAAACACAATCGTGTTCTCACCGGCGTTCATGGGAAACGGTAAAGGTCATGTTACCACGGGACCATTCGCAAACTGGGTAACCCCGATTGGTCCACTGACAAGAAATGTCGCTGCCAATACTTCACTTATATTAACCAAAGAGAATATCCGTATGATTATGACGCGCTGTCGGACTCAAATCATCACCAGTCCTACTTCATAACATGAGTTCAACCTCGATCGTCTCCACGGTGGTCCTCAACGTTGTGCCGGTGGACAATTTTCCGGTTTTAAAACAGCCGCTCACGATCCCGTATTTTTCCTCCACCACGCTTTTGTCGACTACATTTGGGAAATGTTTCGAAACCACCAATGCCATGACTGTGAAGTCAACCCCAGCTGAAATTATCCAAAAGCCACAGGTAAACATGCCCCCGAAAGACCAATGGACGGGTTACCAGGATACGTAAACATTGATGGTTATCAAAGCTATTGTACGCAATATTGATACAAATACGAACGTGATCCCACTTGTTCAGATTGTGGCTCCCCATATTTAACATGCGACCAAGTCCGCGAAGTGTGCATATCCATTGAATATACATCATGTCAAGACATGAAACACAATACTTTGTCGAGTTGTATGGTTTATATAATACATTTTGTGTTAGTGTGGTGAGGCTTTGAGAGGTTTTTACTTAGATAACGTTCTTGCCTTTAATTAGATGTTGTTATTATGACTATTTACTTTCAAATTGTGATATTTTCATACACACAAATATCATTGATTTTGATTATAAGAAACACTTCAGATGATGCACATGTCTTATTAAAATTCATAATTGCAAAATATATGTAGACAAACAGTGTTGTTACTTGCGTCTTTAACCTTTTTTTGACAACGTTGCGACCAATGAGAAATGATCGTGAACACATTGTCAGTGGCAGTGCAAAAAATCCATGCTCATGGTTGGATATTTATATATTCTATCGATGGACATAAGTATTACAGTTCTATGAACAATTCAAACACAAGCGGCATTCAAGCAATGACCGCACACGACACGCCCGATAGCCACTAACATTCGATTAAGACGACTGAACCGTGGCTCAGTTAGGGTTAATTTTTATTTGTAATACTATTTTATTAATTATCTATTTTAATAACATACATGTTCTCTTTTTATATGTTTTTATATTCATATTCATGACATATTACTAGCATTACTATATACGGACATGCATTTATGCAACCACTTTATTAGTCTTGATTTGACTTATTGGTTAACAAGAGCATTTGTTAATATATGTTATATAATTAAGACACAACAAGCAACAACATTGCAAAACACATTTTTTACAAATAAACAGCGCAAGTGCTATTGATTTCATTTTTAACACATTATACATCAAAGATCATGTTCATTTCCGCACAGAAAATCAGTAAACTGCCTAATCGTTTTGAAATTTATCAGGTTAGGCACATATAAAGTTACAGCTCGTTAAGCCTTATCGTTATGTTCTTCTATTCCTCGCCTGATAAATTACAAAACGATCAGTCTGTTACCTGTGATCCGATATATATTGTATATATTATATATTGCACAAACAATTATATGCTGGCATAGAATTGTCATGAAGAACGTGTTCACAGTTTGGCAAATGATGATGTTCAAAGACGATTCTCATAGAATTAAAACTAATGATTGCATTATATTCAAATAAACGAAATACGACTCCAGGCTGAACATCATGCTAAAATTATGTTTCTCTATTATTAGTCATCAATCGAAATCGATAGTTTCATCAATAGTTTGTAAAACGACATAGCGTTTCAATATATTATAATTCAAATGCCTGAGTGGTAAATTGAAAGCGTGCTCACTTTGAATACAAGCAGTCCATGATTCGAACCACAGGGCAGCCACATTTTGTTTTGTATTTTTGTTTTCTTTTCTTTGTATTATAATTATCTAAGACACAAGAAAAATGAAAGTTTTTTTTTTATTGGAATCATGTAATCCGTCTGACCTGCGTATACTGTGTCAAGGGCGTTACTATAGATCTATCAGAGTTATCAACCAGACACTGCATAGTCACATACATTTCATTTGATGGATGTTCATTTAACAAGAGCTACAACTATTAATACCAGAATTTCACGGGTATTTTCCTTTGTTAATGTTTCGATTTGATTTACACATAACCCTATAAATCAAAATAAAAAAACACAATGTGCAAAGCCGTACTAACGATTGAGTATTCAAGTATTTCACTCATATCACGGCGGTGAACTTAAATCTACTCATATGTTTCCTTGCTCCTAGTTCAGCATGATAAATTAAAAATATGCTAGACTTTATAATAAATCATATAATCAAATGCTCATATGAATTCAAAAATGGAGTGGCTATAGTCTACCTAGATAAACACCTGAAGACTGAATTAAAAAGTTATCCCATTTGCATCGTTATAAAGTACGTAAGGGAAATCCCGTGTTTCCGAGAAGGATCGAATAATTCAATGGACCGTTTGTGAACTTTAGGAAGATTTATTTGGTTGCGGTATAATATTATACTTGAACACTTTACCTTTGGAAATCTCGTTTTCTTTAAAAAAATAATTGAAAAAATATGACCGTAAATGTACCTTTGTGTATTTTTTTTTTAAATACGTGAAATCACTACCTAAGTGACGTAATCACTTCCCTGAGCAATATATGCGATAGGTTTCCTGATGGTATGATAACGCTAACATCGTTAATAAATATCAGCAACGAAAATAACGGTCTCCATAATGCTCTAACACGCCGTGTACAGAAAATACATTGGTTTCATTAACTAAATGTTGCATTAAGGGTCTCTAATATCAGGTTGGCTTCAAAGGCATAGCAAAGTAGTGTGCCAGGAAATGAGAACAACTCTACAGATATAGTTCAGCAAGAAAACAAAATTACCATGTTAAACACTTACACAATCCGATGTTTTCCCTTGTTAATTATTCTGAAGTGAAGGCTAACAAATAATATTTATGTCGATAAATAATTATTTTACGCTTCCATCTATCGTATATGATAAGCAGCATTTTCTTATTAGTACATCGGCCTGTTTACTTTGTTGATTGAAAACGGAAAGGCATTAGTTAATTGGTTATGTTTTTAATAACTGTGATAGATTTATGTCAAATTTAATAGGACGCATAAGAAATACTCTTTAAGTACAGGGGATATTCCTATATCAATTAATACCTTCCTTCTACGTTATGCTAAATGTTTAATTGTATTAAGTGGCATTTTGTCAATAAAACAACTGAATGGTCTTAACTTGATATATTTGAAACGCATACATATATATATATATAAGCAACTCAAAATCGAACCTAGTGGCATTTGGTCCCGCGATAAAATTGCCTCTGTAGCAGTGTGAATCATTTCAGAATCATTTCAGAATCATTTTAGAATGTGACAGCTATTTGTTGGTTCATTGTAATCATGAGTGCAGCAACTCGAAATCGAGCCTATGGGTATTTGGTCCCGCGGAAAAATTAATTGCGTAGGAGTGTGAATCATTTCAGCGTTGGATTGCTATTGCATGCCTATTATCAGCGAATGCTTAAACGTTAAATTTTAACTGTGCTGGTTATAACGTAGATTTGTCAAATAGTTTTACTACATACCGATTAGCGAAAAATTGCTGGTACATTTTAATCACGTACTTAATGTCAATGTGTTGGTTCATTTTTATCATGAGTGTAGCAACTCAAAATCGAGCCTAGTGGCATTTGGTCCCGAGATTATATTGACTGTGTAAGAGTATGAATATTGCAACTGAGCAGCGAGTATTTGTGTTATAACCAAAGCCGGGACTTGCACCCAGATTTCTTCTCCCTCGAAGAAGGAAAAGCGTTCTGCGTTGAACTACTGTGGTTGTGTTAACACGTTTCATACAAGCTACATGATCAAGAGGTGTCACTCAACGTTTTATACGGGCTTGTGACCGTTCTTTTCACAGCAAAATGAAAAGAGCCGCTTTACCACCTTGCAATATGCAATACGGACTAGCATACTAGCAAACCATATAGCCTTTACTTTTGCCATGCATTAACGAAGAAACATTGGCCTTTCGGCGATGGCTAAACCTCAGAAATCCCATTTAAATAGATATTTTTTTCACATCTTGCAGAAATGTTCTGTTGCATAATTTCTCAAAATATCCTAAATCAGATAATATACAATAACATGTGGACATCTGTTCCAGTATCTTGCAAGACGAATAACTATTTGTGGAGCTGTAACATAGCACAACCTTAGATATGTTACTGCCTTTCAACTGTGTTATTTTATCAAATATATTTCATTGATCAGACACGACAGATTTTCATTTCAACTTCACGTGAACAAAACACGTTCGTATCAAACTGCAAAATCGCATTGTAGTGTTTGCAGACCAGCTGCTGCTGAGAATTTTCTTCTACTATACGAATGTGCCTACATATCTGTTACATCAATGCATCATATACTAGTATTTTATCTTACAACCAAACCATAGCATTGAAGTAATACTGCTTTTCAAACAGCNGGTTAAAGTTAAAGTAAGCTATAAGCTAAGAATAATTCACTTTTATTACAGATCAGAAACTTACTAGTGCGCTATAGAGACAATCAACGTTTCGTGGTCTAATTGGCGGAAAGGGTAGATCCTGAGCAGAATGTAAGAATTCGCAGGCTGTTCTGGAGCAACGCTTTCCGCATATGTCCTTAGACCCATATTCGCACGACGCGGCTCATATCTTAGGTCTTTAGTAAGTGCAGTATTGACAATTTACAAATTCTTTCTAATCTATGAAAATCGTTTGGCATACGAGCTTCGTGTGGCACACATCCCGGTTCCACTTTTCTTACAGCCGCTGTGGATATATTCCAATTTACTACATTGTAAAGCATAGTTCTTATGGACAAAAATAATTGTTTATCCGTCTTATTTGAAAAATGTTTACTTATGAAAGGCATTTTATGATAAGTGTGTCAATAAAGTGCTTGATACAGTTAACGAGCGTTCTTTTTATTCAAGCTACATGTACGCCAACCTGGTCGTTGTTTTAAATTCTTAGGAGACGAAGTTTAATATAAAATATGCCAGAAATACTATCAAACACAATAAACACAGCGGACGGACATTAACACATACTATACTTAAAATAACAACGATATAGTTGTGTCCCATTAATGAGAGAATAATGTATTGGATCAACTATACTCTATGTAATATCAGTATGGCTTAAATAGTATACTATTTAATATACTATTTAAATAGTATACTATACTTACTATAGACTACTATAGACCAGGGTAATTGATAGATAACTTTAACACGGTCCTTGATAAAGCTTTTAATATTGACATGTAACATACAATTGGTAAGTAGAACTTTGACTGTTTTATTGTTCGTAGCGGTGTGTATACTGAAAATAATATCAACATGAATCGTTTCACAATGTTTTAATTACTTACCTACAAATTTAAAACATAATAAAACATTTTAATAATTTAATAATTACCGGTGCTCGTCGAGTTGTTACACTAATGGTTTTGCTATCGATAGAATGGATATAATTCGGTAAGCAACATATGTTGATATTTTTAAACTGATTCTTACAAAGCGTTGTAAGGTTATACCTATCATTAAACATCACAAAGGTCGCACATTTTCCTGCACTGCAGTAGCAAGACCTGGTATCCAGGAACAGTGCCCGGTGCGCAAAATCCCACAGCCTTCCAGTCGCTGCATTGGAAATGGATATTCTCCACGTCTACACAAGGTCCTGAGCCAGAGCTGTCCACACCAAGGGTAAAAGCGGTCCCAATGTTGACGGTAACGGCAACGCTTCACATCGTCGAAATATCAGAAATTTTCACAAATTGTCAAAGGTCCATATTTCGAACCCCAAAGTCACGTTTTTTTTCCTTTTTTTTAGAGGAGAGTCAAATTTGAACAAAATCCCAATGTTGCAAAACATATTTTGCAACATGTACGCGGGCTGATTCAGAATAACCTAGGTTGTTTTAAGGCCCAGTTTCAGGAACGCAGTCCCTTCCATATGGTATTACATGATAAATGATGTATCTTTATAATATGAGCCTCGCTCTGGAAAACTGGGCTTCATGCATTTGTGTGAAAAGTGTCATACCAAATTAGCCTGTGTAGTCCACACAGGCTAATCAGGGACGACACTTTCCGCTTTTGATGGTATTTTTCGTTTATAGGAAGTCTCTTCTACATGAAAATCCAGTTTAGGCGGAAAGTGTCATCTCTGCTTAGCCTTTGCAGTCCGAACAGGCTAATCAGGGACGACACTTTCCGCTTTTAATGGTATTTTACGTGTAATGGAAATCTCTTCTACATGAAAATCCAGTTTAAGCGGAAAGTGTCATCCCTGATTAGCCTGTACGGACTTCACAGGCTAATATGGGATGACACGTTTCGCATATCCATTAAATCTAGGGCTGTAACGAATACACTAAGTGACGAATACGATACGTATCACGAATACAGAGTGGCGAATACGAATATCTATTCGCGAATATGAATTTCAATGAACAAAAGTGATACTGACAAC
>VMBQ01000761.1:220344-239089 GCA_007657795.1 Dreissena rostriformis | reverse complement strand
TGACCTGAAAATCAATAGGGGTCATTTTTTCAGTCATGACCAATGTCCCTATGAAGTTTCGTGATCCCAGGCCTAAGCGTTGTTGAGTTATCATCCGGAAACCATCTGGTGGACGGACGGACTGACCGACGGACTGACCGATGCAAAACAATACCCCCTCTTCTTCGAAGGGGGGCATAAATATACTAGACATACCTAATTTTGGAAATAAATTGATCCAATTTAGAAGGATGGGAGAGTCCACTAGGCATAAATGGGTTAACTGAATGATACCAAGTTATTGAGCACAAACAATTATTTACTCTCTACTAGCAGTGACCTTGACCCAAAACAGCCATTATGCACTCCCATGCTAGATATGGATACAAGGTATTTATGTACTTAGTATAGTCATTTCAATAAGGGGACATCGGTAAAGTTTGAATTAAAACCATCAAGCCATTCCTGAGAAACTAGCATACAGAAAACCTATAAGCTGCTTTTATAGTTTATTATGCAAATATGCAAACTAAAACCTCACTTGAACGCCAAGCGAGAAGAACTGCTTGCCTGTTTTTCTAAGTCTATATAAAACTTAAAATCAGAATTAACTTCGGGTCAATTAAAATAGTGTCGACCAATCGTTTTCTTTTACCCTTTGACAGAGACATACCAGTTTTTTTTCATGATTGGCACAAACCATCATATTTATTTACAACAAGATAAACACATGATACAACTGCAAAATGGGATTTGTTTTGGTTACTTTAAAAGACCAAAAAAATGATACACTTTTTTTGTTTACCGAACAACTAAATTGCCAAAAAAACTGACACAATACTAGCAACGACACAAATCACTGATCTTATATTCCCAAATCACTGACCTCATATTCCAAATCACTGACCTAATATTCCAAATCACTGACCTAATATTCCCAAATAACTGGCTAATATTCCCAAATAACTGGCTAATATTCCAAATCACTGACCTAATATTCCCAAATGACTGACCTAATATTCCAAATGACTGACCTAATATTCCAAATGACTGACCAAATATTCCCAAATCACTGACCTAATATTCCAATGGTCTGCAGCTCGTGTCTGGGGAAGTAGAGGCGATCCAGGGATGTCTTGCCAGCGCTACGCTGAGACTGCTGGGAGAGATTCTGGGAGTGCGTAGCAGACGCAGAGTGTGAGGCTGTGGTGTGTGAGGCGGTGTGTGAGGCAGAGTGGGAGGAGTGTGAGGGGTGAGAAGACAAGGCGGACACGTGGGAGCGGTTATCACTGTCACTACGGCAACCGTGGGTGGCGCCAGAGTCGCGGTCTGCCTCTTTCATGAGGAGCTCATGCTGCTCTTGTGGAAGGTTTCCATTTGGTTTCTCGTCTTTTACTGCCAAACAACAACAACAACATTTGAATATAGAATATGGAAATTAAGTATATCACCATATGCTGCCTTTTTACTGCCCCCCCCCCCTTTCCAAAAAGAAAAGCCATTTCCTGCTGAAAAATCACATACAGCACAGGGATGAAAAACATTCCTGGGAAATGGAATACCCAGGATATTTGACTTAACTAACATTTTAGGTAATCACATTTATGAAATGCGTTTCTCAACAGTGAAGAGTGCTCCCATTTTAATTTTATTAACTGTTTCCACTGACGCAACATAACACAGACAGCACTATTGTGAATGGCATTTTGCAGACAAGCGCATATAGGTGAAGGGGATGATATATTTATATGATAATATGCACTGATCACAAGACGTTGACAGACAACACACACTATACCTGCAGTGCAACTAAAGCATGTTCATTCTTTCTACTGAACAATGTGTTTGTCTCGATAAAGTGAGAAAGACATCTTCCATTATCTGCTGCTAAGTTTTTGCTAATCAAAGTTTAACATCAAATTGTTAAATCACTGACAGTCATTTCTCAGGACACAGAAGTTTTATGTACAATGCTCTCTAAGAAAAATGCAAGTAAATTACTTAAGTATTGAAATGTGTTTTTCCTGCAGCAGATTTTAAATAAATTCATTTACAGTTATATTAAAAAATGCTGAGATGTTTAAGATGTTTCCCAATTGTTTGCAAATTTCTGTTTGAAATAATGAACAAAATTGGATATTTATAAGTTTTAAGCCTCAAGATCTTTGGTTAAGATTCCATTGAGGGCTTTGTTTAAGCTTAAGGTTTACATGCCATGTAAAAATTCCACTTTGTGCCAAAAAATGCAATACACATATACTTAAAGTAATTATTATTTCCCAACAAGATATGAACATCCGAAAGATGTGAAGAACACCCTTCTAACAATATTTTCCTGTTTCCCATCTCTCGTAGTGTCTTCTTAAAGACAAAGGGCAACATCATAATACATGTGAAAAACGGCCAGATAACTATATTTTCTTATTTCCCATCCCTCGTAGTGTCTACTCACAGACTGCCTTCCTATTACGACGCTGCATGAGCAGACGGTAGCTGCAGTAGGCAGTGAGGCCGATCACGAGGGCCAGGTACGCCCCCGCGCTGCACACCGCGATGATCACCGTGCGCATCATGTCAAAGTTCTCTGAGCCCTCGCTCTCCGATACCTCTGTGTACTCCGAACCACCTGCAAGAGATAGTAAACCATTAGGATGGTTCAGTTTTAACGTATCAAAATAGAAAATAAGCTGCGGTCTGGGAAACAATGGGATTTAATGCGTGTGCATAAAGTGTCATCGCAGATTAGCCTGTGCAGGCAACACAGGCTAATCAGGGACTTCACTTTCTGCCTAAACAGGATTTTTTGCTAAGAAGAGACTTCCTTTAACCCTTTGCATGCTGGGAAATTTGTCGTCTGCTAAAATGTCGTCTGCTGAATTTCTAAAATTAGCATTTTCTTCAATTTTTTTCAAAGAATACTATCAGAATAGCAAACAGTTTGGATCCTGATGAGACGCCACGTTCTGTGGCATCTCATCTGGATCCAAACTGTTTGCAAAGGCCTTCAAAATCCGGTTCCAGCACTCAAAGTGTTAAATTTAAACTACAGTAAAATTGGAAAGTGTCGTTGCTGATAAGCCTCTGTCAACTGCACAGGCTAATTGCGGACAACACTTTACGCACATAAATAAAACCTCTTTTTCCCATAGCTCAAATAGAAAAAGGATTTTGTTACAATTGGTCAATTGAAACATAGTTTTTTATGTAAGTTTACAAGTCACCAACTTAGTTAATAGTCAATTATCAGTCATGAAAAATTCTCACATAAATGCGTTACTTTGGTAAAGGCAAAGTAAGATATTGCTGATCGAGGGTACTTTCGTATGTGCCTTGTAATATGTATTGGAATCCTATATACTCTTTGGAAACAGCATTTTTAGTCATAATTATTTTTTGGTGCATGCTTTTATGACTGGAAATAATAATATTATCAGTTTCAACCCAGACTGTTCCCCATAAACCCCAAAGGGTGCCGGTTCTACATGGAGGACATTGCCCTAGAGGAGTGGGTAAATTACTCATAAATCTTTACAGCTCATTTATGCAATTTTGCCCTTTGTAGTCCCCTAGAAAATCAAATTAAATTGAAGAACTGTGAGCAACTCGCAGACTGCTCTGGTTTTATGCTGGTTGCATGTTGGCTATTGCACTATGCTTCTCAGCAGGAAAGGGTTAAACTAACGGTAAAACAATACATGGTGAGGTTTCAACATGTTTTATTCTAAAATTACATACCAAACCATATTATTTTTATGGCTTGTTCATTAACAGTAAAATATGAAACGCACATCTGTACAATAAATAACTTCACAAGAATTTACTCTACAAATGTATTAACATTAGGAGCAGCAACATAAATGACAATGCACAGTCGCTGATTGAAATAAACCCTCAATAAACCACATTCTTCAAAGAGAATCATTCCGCTAAGACATGTTAGCGTTAAGTTGTCTTGTAGTAAAACTTATTAGTTTTCACATAAAAACGCAGTGGTACATGAAACTAAAATTAACTGCGTTACTTAACAACATCCCGACAGCGTAATAAACTTTTCTGTCATCTGCAAGTGAATAAGCAGTGGGTTGACCAGCCAAATTGTGCAGGATTTGACTAATGAGCAGAACAATTCTGCCATTATGTAATTTATATCTAGAGTTTGACACAGAAGAAATATGGCAGTAGTCTTACTAAGTAGGAGGATTTCGATAAATGGAAGCAATGTATGCACAATATCAAAATTTGAATAGAGGTTACATTTAATAATATTTTGTATGTTGTCACGCAGAGCTTAAATAGGTTTTTGTTTGAGAGTTATTGATAAAATACATATTTGCCATAAATTCAGTATTGTATTGATTAAACCCATCCAGAATATTGTGTTTGGTCATATGTCTGCTAAGAAGTAGCCAAGGATTTCTTTCATAATACCTCAACCTTTCTTTGCCATAGGATTATACATGGTACATTTGTATTAGGCATTCAAAGTATATAACACTCATACAATTTCAACAGCAATTCATGCAAACAAAAGAATAATTTTATTGTTCGATTCAAATTTTAATTTTGGCAATAAGTAATACTGAATCCAATAATAAACATGACTTGAACATCGTACAAAATAGTATGTGTGGGTCATAACCTATATCAATGGCGGGCAGACTTCAATGGAGTTTTAACTCGTATCTCTCTTAACCCATTTAAGCCTAGCGTCTAGAAAAAAGGCCTTGGCAAACAGCGTAGACCCAGATGAGACGCCGCATGATGCGGCGTCTCATCAGGGTCTGCGCTGTTTGCTTAAAGGAATTTCTGTAAGAAATATTCTAAATATAGAAATAAATATACTAGACATCCCTAATTTTGGAAATAAATTGATCCAATTTAGAAGGATGGGAGAGTCCACTAGGCATAAATGGGTTAAATTGCTTAGAATCACTGTAAATCAATTAGCAGAAGAGAACTAGAAATTATCAGCAACAAAAGGTAAATATATGAATCCCTGTGAATACAGTAGGATATTGTGATATTTGTAGACATAATGGAATGATTTGTCAGGTTTTTGTCTTTATTTTGTATGGGTTTTGTTTATTATTATAAATTATTTATGAGTCTTTTAGTCTTACAAGTGAACCTGTGACACGTTAATAACAGAAGTTTGCTACTCTTCATATTATCCGAATATTCCTAGTAATAATGTGTTGGCATCTATGACAACTAAGTGTTTTGTAGTAATAAATCCTCCCCCCAGATTTCAAGTATTACATAACACAATAAGTGACACAATCAGTGAAATTTATAAATCTCACACAAGTCTATGATATGGAAATGAAAGGACAATACAAACCAGAATAGTGAGGCCCTTGGCAGCATGACACATTTCAAGAGTAATACATGTATATGCTGACACTTTTGAAAGACTTCATTTACATAATAATTTAACCCTTTGCATGCTATATTTGTCGTCTGCTAAAATGTTGTCTGCTGAATTTCTAAAATTAGCATTTTTTTCGTTTTTTTTTCAAAGAATACTATCAGAATAGCAAACAGTTTGGATCCTGATGAGACGCCACGTTCTGTGGCGTCTCATCTGGATCCAAACTGTTTGCAAAGGCCTTCAAAATTCGGTTCCAGCGCTCAAAGGGTTAAAAGGTAACAAAGGGTTGAAAATAAAAGATTGTGTGCACCTGTCAACCATGTTATAACAGTCAGGAGAAAATGGACCATTTGTCAAAGTTAGCCATTATAAACAATAATTGGCATTCTGAGCCGACTATTTGTAGTTGCCGCCAAACTTATGTTAATTATATTTTGATACCAAATATAATTTTAAGTCAAGAACCCATACAATTTTATTTAAATTCAATTTTTATTAAAAGCAATCAATGTGTGAGATTTTTCTTGATAATCACAATGTACCACCTCAAATAAGTGAGCCTTGTTCTGGGAAAACCAGATTAGCCTGTGCAGTCCATGCAGGCTACTCAGGGGGAAGTGTTGTCCCTGATTAGCTTGTGCAGACTAAGCAGGCCAATCTGGGATGACAATTTACACACATGCATTAAGCCCTGTTTTCCCAGAACGAGGCTCAGTTTACTCCCATGACAAAGAAAAACATTTAATTACTTAATTCCTCCCTACCACATGCATTTATCAAGATGTCTGTTACAGATGTAATCAACATACACATTAACAAATAAACGCAGCATGATCCAGCAATTATTTCAAATGTAATTTTCCAATTAATCCTCCATTAACCATCTAGACAATAAAAAGTAAAAACCTACTTAAAAATGTCTTTGACTGAAGCCGTACTAAAACTACTTCAATTATTTGATAAAAAAAAAATTCAAGGAAACCTTCCAAGAGATGCTCGTGGTTTTGGAATGGAATTAAACAAAACAAATAAAATGAACTAAGTCAATGGAACGAAGAGTTAAAATAATGAATGAATGCCAAGTTGGCATGTAGCCCTTTGCATGCTGGGATATTTGTAGTCTGCTAAAATGTCGTCTGCTGAATTTCTAAAATTAGCATTTTCTTCACTTTTTTTCAAAGAATAATATCAGAATAGCAAACAGTTTGGATCCTGATGAGACGCCACGTTCTGTGGCGTCTCATCTGGATCCAAACTGTTTGCAAAGACCTTCTAAATCCGGTTCCAGCACTGTAAGAGTTAAAGACAGGGCACAGCACGTCTTCCTGTTCCAGTTATCATTCTATGCAATATGTCAACACGTGCTCAGCTGATACTCCGCCTTGCCAAGACCAGTTCGGGGAAGTTTCAGATGATTTTTACATCCTACAGAAAAAGTTGGCAAAGGTTGCAAGATGTTCAGGGGTTGTTTTTTTCAAATGGGTTCTAAATTATTTTGCAATGATGAATGCAAAATATTATTATCATAAAACTGTCTAATAATACATCCCAAATTAATGGAAAACTCCAGGTGTGTACAGGTTTAATGATTACCGCTAGTAGTGGCAGGTTTCCACTGATTACAAATGTATTATGTTTACATGCAGAATTGTTCAATGTCTGTTGTAACTTTGCATAACTGCAGAAGCAGCAATTGCAGCCTGAAGTTTCAATAATGCTAACACATGATGTTCATAAAATATCATATCTTATTAAACACCATATTTAGCTCCATATGGGGTATAATTATTTTTTGGTTATAAAGGTGCCCTGATTTACCGCAATCTACTTTGAGTTATTTACCAATCATAATGTATTAATAGATCATAAAGGAAGTCTGAGACTGCTAAAATTCACACATGTAAGTTCACAGTTCTCCCACAACTATGTTCATTGTGTACACATTATTTTGAATGCATATCCTGAAAGATGGCACACACATATAATGCGAGCCTGGAAATGTGGAAGTTACATGAAAGGGGCACCAGAAAAGACAAAGAAGTGAGCTGCACTCTGGGAAAATGGGGCTTAATGAATGTGTGCGAAGTGTCGTCCCAGATTGGCCTGTGCAGTATGTACAGGCTTATCAGGGACGATACTTTTCGCCTAGAAAGTATTATTGTTTAGAAGAGACTTCATTTAAACAAAAACAATTCTGTAAAAGCAGAAAGTGTTGTTCCTGAGGACTGCACAGGCTAATCTGGGACAACACTTAGTGCACATGCATTAAGACTTGTTTTCCCAGAGCACAGCTAAATTATAATTTCTTACATAATTGAGAAACATAAACCAGATACACAGAATGCAGACGAGGATGGGAGATTTTATCAGATTAAAATTTATTTATTTGTTATGAAATGTATTTATATGAAAATTCCAATAGGAAGAGTGTTTTTCTCTACTTTCATGGTATCTTTGTTATTGTTGTGTAATATTTCCTTCATATTAAGTCAATGGGTTTAAGAGAATTAAATTTAACTGAAATTGATTAAAGGGAAATACTAACATCAAACAAAACAGACAACTTGTTGAGCATGTAAAATGTGTCAGTTTACACTTGCCATACAAGAATGGTCAGTCTGCTGTTGTTACTATGGCGATTCATCCAAACCATTCATGCTTATTTTAGCCAGCCTAGAAAGCAACCTTCATGCACGGTCTATAGTTTAGAAGCTGTTACAGCCAGTAGCTAAACACGTTGACATAGTTAGGTATCAGTGATCTGAGCTTGAACTGCTATGCACTAAGTCTTCAAACGAATGTTGATGAGATTATGTTGTGTTAATTTTACTAATGAATTTCAGATTTCACATTCATAATTAATATAATTTTAGTAAACCACATAAAAATTTAGTAAACCACAAATTGTTTTAGTAAACAACAGAAAAATTTAGTATCCACAAAAAATATAATGAGCTATCCTAAAGAAAAATATATTTAACTGCACAAAAATGTCCAAATATGATATGATTATGTCCATTAAATCACAAACATGAATTTAAGTTAAGCGACAGTGCATGTAGGAATGTAATGAAGGAGGATATGTCCAAGAAAGATAAGCATGAATGGCTTGATGAACTCCGTAGTCGACACACAAGGTCCAGCAGAACTGATGCCATCTTGTATGTAGCTCTTGTACATGTATTCCCCCGCTGTAAATAATGGAAGACAAATGTGGGACTGTCACATGGAATGCTGTGATATTTTTGTGGGCAGTGATATTTGAACGGCCAATGGTTTCCAATAACAAAGGTAGTAAGTCTTGTGATTAACGTACATGCTATGTTCGGACAAAATGTGTTGTGTTACGGATACTTGTGTTTGTAATACTGGTAAATGGAAACCCATATTTGTATAATTTGCAGACAGTTTGGTGATAATCCCATAATGTATTAATAATCTTATAATAAATGAAGTTTTCCTATTAATTGACATGATTCAAGTGCTTTTATTAATACTTTAAAGCAACTGCAATAATTAAATGGTCATTTTTTCAATGCCATTACTCTATTCTATGGTACATAATTATTTTATGTTGTATGAATAAATGACTTTTAGTGACCTACTTGCTACGTTGAGGTATGCGGAGGCATATATTGCGCCTGCCGTGTTATTGGCTACACATTGATACATCCCCTGGTCCTCCATGTACACCTTGGATATTCGCAGCGTCCCGTTCGGGTATATCTGCAACAGAGTTAGTCAAATATTTGTTAGTAGTTTGTTGTAATTGTTGTTTAAGGCGTATTGTTCTTCCACGCCAAAGGCTGCATTATGAGAGGACTTCCTAAAAATAGTTCTATTCATTATGAACTCACAACACACCTAAACTCAACACTTTCAGTGCACCCAATATCATTGACTAATATTTTTGCAAAGAAATCTTATAGGAGATGCAGTGCACATACATTATTTTGCTGAATATGCTGTGAAATTTCTGACTACAATCATTGGCACAGCAACTTTTTCACAAATCAGTTAGAGGCAATGTTTTACTTCTAAGGATTTTCAAATCATTAAAGAAAGAAATGTTTCACATCTAAGGATTTTCAATTTGAGTAATTATTGAAAAACTCTCGTATTTAAAAAAAAAACAAGGGCTGTTTGTAAAACATGCATGCCCCCTATATGGGCTGTCAGTTGTAGTTGCAGCCATTGTGTGAATACGTTTTTTGTCACTCTGGTGGTGGTGGTGGTGGTGGTGGTGGTGTTGGTAGTGGTGGTGGTGGTGGTGGTGGTGGTGGTGGTTTTACACTTAGGTCACTGTGACCTTGAACTTTGACCTAGTGACCTGAAAATCAATAGGGGTCATCTGCAGGTAATGACCAATGTCCCTATGAAGTTTCATGATCCCAGGCGTAAGCGTTCTTGAGTTATCATCCGGAAACCATTTTCCTATTTCCAGTCACTGTGACCTTGACCTGTGACCTTTGACCTAGTGACCTCAAAATCAATAGGGGTCATCTGCCAGTCATGACCAATGTCCCTATGAAGTTTCATGATCCCAGGCGTAAGCGTTCTTGAGTTATCATCCGGAAACCATTTTCCTATTTCCAGTAACTGTGACCTTGACTTGTGACCTTGACCTTTGACCTAGTGACCTCAAAATAAATAGATGTCATCTGCGAGTCATGATCAATGTTCCTATGAAGTTTCATGATCCTAGTCCTAAGCGTTCTTGAGTTATCATCCGGAAACCACCTGGTGGACGGACCGACCGACCGACAGACCGACATGTGCAAAGCAATATACCCCCTTTTCTTCGAAAGGGGGCATAAAAATCTTTGATACAAAATTTAAAAATTATTTGCTTTTAAATGAAATGGACTGAGAGCAACATTTTTGTTAAAATTTTGTTATAATCAACAATTAGTTAGACGAAGGCATCCACAGCTGTACATACTGTGAACCTATTTCGGTCCCAATTGTCTCGAATCTGGTTTTTCTCCCACGTTATTGAAGGTTGTGGGTCACCCGAAGCCCGACAGTGCAGCATCTCCGAATGACCTTCATAGGCCGTTTTGTTGGTAGGAAGGGTCTGAAATCTTGGTCGTTCTGAAAAACAGTTTTTGTGTTTCTGAACAACAAAAGTTGTTGAAATTAAGAGAGATTGTTATGTAAGGTTATACAATTTCCTAAAAATCCAAAATAAATTTTACATATATTTGACATGAAATGCCTTTTTATTTTAAGAAAGTACTTTTAACATGCGAAAAAGTAAAATACTTGAAAAAGTCATTTTAAAAAGCCATTTCAATAAAACATTGAACTTATAATTAATTTCTTACCATACTTTTATGGATTGATTGGTTAATTGATTGGTTTATTAATTTATCTATTTAATAATTTATTTATTTATTTACTTATTACTTTCTTTCGCCACAGATCTATGACTTGATTATCACATCAATTAGCCAAAATCAAGATGTGCATAAAACCCATGGCTTGTACCCATAGGTTATGTGCATTCTCCAACCTGAACAGCAGGAAACATTCTTTCACTTATAGATATGATATCATATAATTGAATAATTCAATTTTCAGGAAAAAAGGAATTTTATTTATTACTAATATATTATATTGCACTAAATAAACTAAGTGTAACCACATGCAACGTTTAAAACATAGCAATCTATTTACAAATTGTCGGGAGCATTTGGAGCACATACAGGAAAAGGGGAAAACTTAACAATGATTGCACAATAAAACTGTCTAACTTTGAAATAATAACAAATAATTTATAACAACAAATCAACAATAAAAATGATGTATTACAACCTGATGTGAAAAATTTATCACAACAAATTTATCATAAAAAAGGATTAATTACCGACAACATAGATATTTATGGTCTTGTTGATTACGTCTTGAGAGGCCCCCCTTGACACCACAGCCACACACGTGTAGGGTCCCTCGTCTGACCTCCGCACCCCACGGAAATACAGCGTGCCGCCCGAGTCGATCACATGATCAGCGAAAGTGAGGTCCGCGTTCTGCGCCGAACCGTGCATCCAGCGCACCTTGGGATGGATCTCGGCCTCGGCGCGACAGTGGACCTCGGCGTCCGAGTCCAACTCCAGGTAGCTGTCGCGCGGGACAGGATTGAACTTCAACTTCCCTTTTGGATACGAAATATTGCACATGACTTTAGAATATATGAAAATTAACTCAAACAGATTTAACATTAGGATGCTGTCCCCTGGAACTGCATTGAATTTCAAACATTAAATCTAGCAATACATTATAAATGAGCCGCACTCTGTGAAAAGGGGGTTAAATGCATGTGCGTAAAGTTTCATACCAGATTAGACTGTGCAATCTGCACAGGCTATTCAAAGATGACACTTTCCGCCTAAACTGGATTTTCGTCAAGAACAGCCTTTCTTTAAACCAAAAATACAATACAAGCGGAAAGTGTCGTACCTGATGAGCCTGTGCAGACTGCACAGGCTTACCTGGGACAAAACTTTAAGCACATGCATTCAAACCCTTTTCACAGATTAAGGCTCAAATGTTTCTTACGTTTCACTTTCAGTTCCGCTGGTGGTGACTGTACAGGAGCCTGACCGGTTGTCATGACAATACATGAGTACATTCCTTGGTCATTCTCGGTTACCATGGATATACGAAGCAATCCAGACTCCTGGTTGACGTAATGGCGAGAGGAACCCTGTAATTTGTTGGAAACATGTCACATATGCTAATTTTAGAACTTAAGGGAGATAATGGAATTGTGAAAAAGTAATCTTAACTGTTTTTATTTTTGGCAGAGAAATCAATGTACAAAGATCATTGGATACAAATAAATCTGCCAGCTAATATATAGCAACAAGTTATGTTTTATAATCTAATATCAGTTATCTAGAGTTATTCAACCACTTGGATAAAGATAACATCTCTAGAATGATGAAACTTCTGAATCAGACTTCTGACTTGATTCTGAACTTATCAACAGAATGATCATGATAAAACCTATTCTATAACCATTATACTCAGTTCTCATTACGAAAACTTAGTGCTAGGGGATTACTTTTACACATCTCATAATTCTAAATCAAACTCTCCCAAATCCTCAGCAGGATGCACAATAATTTCTGTACCTCCAACTGAAGAGCTAGAAACAGATTTCCGCCCAAAACATGTTGAGATTAATTCATATCTCCTAAAGTATTATTTCTTTCAGTAATTGCTTCAATTAGGACTCAACACAAGGCCAGATAGATGGTTCTTGGGAAGTAATGGCTCCTGGATTATGTTTTCATGATTCAATTTAAAAAAACATAAACATGGATATGAGGAAGCCCTGACTGACAGGTTTAGATTGTGCACACTGGGAGGCTTGTAAACACAATTGTCAGTTTTATTTAAAAATATGCCTGGCTGACTACCGATTGCAATTTTATGGACATCAATACTTTTATTTTAATTAAAAATGACATAAAAACATTACATGTTGTGACATCCCCAGCTGTTAAAATCTTTTGCAGGAGAAAATACAATTATACTAAACAATGCTTTAATAACAGAAACTAGAAATGTGTTCGAAAATAACACAGACAAATTAAACAACGATATCTAAATTTATTAATTATTTTGAATATTTTTGTGGCGTAATACAGTCGAATTAATGTTGCGAAAAGGCTATGAAAACAGCTAGGTATAAAAACCTCTTAAATGCGATTTATCCAAAGCCGTTTTTTAAGATTTTTAGCACGAAGCCTCAAATGAAAATAACAAATTCTAATGCTACAAAGTGTTCCCTGTTTATGAAATGTCAACAAAGACATTTACCAAATACCCTGCAGCACTTATCTTTATGTAAACATTTGTATGAAAAATGCTTTTTAAAAATCAAGTTTATAAACAAAGTGAAGTGGAAATACTTAGAAAGGGGTTCTGTATTTTAACGTTGTTATACAAAAAACAAACTTCTTAATAAACCTTTAAAAGCTTAAAATATTTAGATCATCTTCAACAAACATGTTGTTAGATATTCATATTCATTGCATATTTGATTATTTGTCATTAATATATAATATCCAATCAGGTATTTAATGCAAACATGTTTAGTCAAAGCAGATGATATGTTTTCACTTCTGGCACCTGGATGGAAACACATTCATCTGATACTCACAAAACATGGAAGCATAAAAAAGCACTGGACTTGGTCATTATATAATTTCTATTATGTTCCAGTATATCAACAACAAGTTAACCCTTTGCATGCTGGGAAATTTGTCATCTGCTAAAATGTTGTCTGCTAAATTTCTAAAATTAGCATTTTCTTTGATTTTTTTTTAAAGAATACTATCAGAATAGCAAACAGTTTGCAAAGGCCTTCAAAATCCGGTTCCAGCGCTCAAAGGGTTAATCATACCTTAATAATACCACAACTGCAATATTGTATGTGGAATATTTGTGCACCGATTTAACAATAATCAATTAATGAAACAATCAAAAAGATTCGTACCAGTTTGTTATTAATTTGTGCACAAATATTCAACTTTCGGGCCAATATTCAACTATCAGGCCAATATTCAACTATCAGGCCAATATTCAACTATCAGGCCAATATTCAACTATCAGGCCAATGCATTTGAGCTTTAACAGCTGAGTTTCTGATCAGAAAACCTGACAATCAAACTTTAGCATGCTATATCTTACCAGTCGTATGTTCTCGTTGTTCATCTGCCACATCACCGTGGTAACGGGGTAGGCTGTCCCGGATACCTGACATGTGAACTCGACATCGTTCCCCTCCGACACCTCCTGAGACTGGGGCCCGCGCCGTATCACCGGTGGCACTGAAATAACATTATAAACCAAAGATTGGAATAAGTTTGTCCAATATTCCCCAATCATGGTGTAAAATTGTTGTTGTTTCATTTAGCTGCGTGGCGCCAAGACGCAAATACCTAGTGGCCATGATGGACAGGACATGACACAAGATGTTTAACCATAAATTTAGTTATTTTTGGCCAATACTTGTAATCATTTTCTATGTTTCTATCTTTTGTTTCATCCTATATATGATGAGTAATGCCTTATGATTTGGTTTTCTGAATCTTGTTAGAAAAAACTTCATGTGAAATTTAGTTATTTTTTTGTCCATATCAATGAATAACATCCGCGTATTATTAAAAAGCTTCATTTTGATATTGTTCAATGCAAAAATTGTGAATACATAATTTCAACAAAAATTTAAGTTCAAATGTAAACAAGGGACAAAATTGTCACAAAACCAGGTTTTCAATGAAAAAAAGTCTGATAAAGGGAGACAACTGCAACTCAAATTGTGCATTGCTACTGATTGTTCATCACAATAACCCCCCTTGTTTCAAAATCAATATGTTTTTCAACCCCGTGACCTAGTTTCTGACCAGGCATGACCTATATTCGAACTTGACCTAGATATTGTCTAGATACAACTTCTGACTAAGTTTCGTAAAGATCGGATGAAAACTATTTGAATTAGAGAGCAGACAACATGCTCAATGTTTAAAACGCACTAAGTGACCCCATTACCTAGTTTTTAACCCGGCATGACCCATATTCGAAATTGACCTAGATATTGTCTAGATACAACTTCTGACCAAGATTCGTAAAGATCGGATTAAAACTATTTGAATTAGAGAGTGGACAACATGCTCAATGTTTTTAACGCACTAAGTGACCCCGTGACCTAGTTTTTAACCCGGCATGACCCATATTCGAACTTGACCTAGATATTGTCTACATACAACTTATGACCAAGTTTTGTAAAGATCGGATGAAAACTATTTGAATTAGAGAGCGGACAAGCTTGTTCCGCCCGCCCGCCAGCCCGCCCGCCCGCCCGCATTCGCCAATCTAATAACCAGTTTTTGCCTTCGGAAAACCTGGTTAAAACAAAACTCTGGTTAAGCTTACCACAGATAACACACTCAATTTAACACCAAAATCAACAGAATTCATTCCTTAACTTCAGTGTATGTGAAGTATTCAAATACATCAGCCGATAATGAACCAAAACTGCAAATTAGGTCCACATTAGTTAATATTTGGTGGGAAGAAGGAGCCCTGAAAGATAAGGATGCCCTGCTACCTAAGAATTTATCATCTGAAAGTCACACAGGCCTATCAGTCTATTTGCACAACTGCTTATAAGCTATTCTGGCTTTCTCCATCCCTTCTGTTTTGCACCACGGCAGCATTGTGGACTGGGGAGGGAAGCCAATGTCTAGTGTCAGTTATGAAGTAATGAAGTGGAGCCGACTGATAAAAATGTGTGCTGGGGATCTGGTAAATGTTTGTCAACACTTTCTCCAAGAATACCAAACCCATTTCTGCTTCATTATGCCTGCTCCTTCAAAGCCAACCTCAAGAAATGAATGATGTAATAGTGTTGTCTAATGACAGCCAAACAGTCCTACCAGTATGTGTGCACACTATGAGTTGAAATGCTGTTATGACTCAGTAAAAAAAAAAAATCCGCAAACAATTTTTTTATTCACTCATTTTATATCATGAACATTCTTTGCTAGGATGCAACTGTTTTTAAAAAATAATTTTAAAGAGTAAACATTTGTTTACATTAGGTATTATATCAAAGAGATACGATATGCATAGTATTAGTAATACTCTGATATTTGAAAGCCTTTGCCAAATTGAAGCTGGATAAGTTAAAATATGTGAAGTAAGAGTTTATATTAAAATTTAAGTAATTATTTCCTTCCAGATTGTTATAAAATAATAATAATACAATTCTGTATTCATTTTCCTCATTACAGCTTACTTGCATATAAAGAATTATTCTCGTTGAACTTGAATAGACAAGAGCTTTGGGCAACAATTTACCCCATTTTTTTCAATATTCTGTTGAATTTAAATGTTAATTAAATTATGTTGAGTGGGATTTTTTATTGACCAATGTCTAATATGGAATTATACAAGTAACTATTAAGAATGTATTTTAAAAGAAAATTATTAATTTTTCTGTCAGTTGATAAAATTTCTCACAGATGTTTTACAAATATTTTTTGACATCTTAAAGTTGAATGTATGAACAATAAAAAGTTTTTTAATATAATTAGTTTTTTATTCAATAAAGCAGTTATATTTTTGTTTATTTTAACAAGCAGCTTAAATCTGACACACGCAAATTAAGAGGAGCATTCAGCATAAATTAGATACAATTTCAAGACATTGTGATATAAAGTGTCATGCAATTTGATCAACTTACAGCCAGCCTGCTATATCATGATTGTTGAACTGAATATTTGACATCTCTCACACATTTTTATAGTGTTTTACTTACACCACTTAATCCTCTATCATGTCAGTTTTCAGACCGCGATGTAAGAACATGTAACGGTATCACTGCACGTCAATCAACCTGGTACCCCGTGCATTAAGATCATAAAGTATATCAGATAATATACAAAAACTTTGGCAGGTTGCACTCTTTTCCACGCAATGTTTTAAGAAGTACATTTCAAACACGAGAATCAAGTTTTTGTGATTTATTTTTTTATTTTTATCAAATTAATGGCATAATTTCTGACGCTGAAAATACACTTAAGAAATTGGATTTTGGCAGATTGTTGTCTTTTCAGAGATTGTTGATAATTCATTTTCTCAGCAGAAATACTATTATAATTAAGAATGTATATAAAAATTGGGCTTCATGCATGTGCGTTAAGTGTCTCCTAGATTAGCCTGTGCAGTTTGCACAGGCTAATCAGGGACGACACTTTGCGCCTAAACTGGATTTACACTAAGAAGAGATTTTCTTTAAACGAAAAATACCAAAAAAATGGAAAGTGTTGTCCCTGATTAGCCTGTGCATGCTCACAGGCTAATCTGGACCACACTTTACGCACATGCATTAAGCCCCGTTTTCTTTGGCCCCTCTCTGAACCAGGTAATAAGGAGAGAAATCATGAGCCTTGGATTGATCATCCTGCATGCCACCAACTGAACTAGAGGGCTTGACATGAGTTTTAAACTGGCTTAATGCATGCACGTAAAGAGCCTTACCAGATTAGCCTGTGCAGTGTGTACAGGCTTATCAAGAACGACACTTCCCACCAACACTTTATTTTCATTTAGAAAAGACTTCCTTTAAACGAAAAATTCCATAAAAAAATGAAAGTGTTGTCCCTGATTAGCCTGTGGGGACTGCACAGTCGAATCTGTGACGACTCATGCCAGGCTCATATTAAAATAATCACTTTTTTTCACTTTAGTGGAGCTAGTTTACTCTCACATATACATACGTTAAAAAAACAACAAACCCTTACTATTAAAACATTATTTTGTTTCCCCAAGTTTGTATTTCAAATAGCTCCATTAGCTTAACTAGGATTCTGGAAAACAAATGATAATAATTCATACTTTTTTAACATGCAGTTATTTCATTTACAAAAACAACAGTTGAACAAAAAGCCAAAAAAATGAAAACCATAATAGCCAGATACCCAGATGCTTAAACTGCACCCAAGTATTAGATTTTTCAAATTCAAGATTTCAAAACCACTTATCTTATCATTACAGAAAAACATAAAAACTTGATTCTCTTTCAAAACTCAGAAACCTCTGTATCTGCAGGAGACCTTTCCATGTCATAATCTGCAAACACTGAACTCCGCTTATCAACAACAGATATATGCACACCTGAAACTTTCAAATTCTTCTGTTGTTTTTGTAAGAAATTACGCCCTCTAAATTAATATGAAATTAATTGATAGAGGAGGCTAAATATATACAAAGTTGTGCAAAACACTGCATATACCTTGCAAATATATTAAAGCACGTGCAAATATTCCTTTCAAACATTCTTGTGATGTAATGTCATGCACAAAAGGGAAATGGTCTGCAAATCTTGAACTGTTTTGAAGAACTGCACTTCAAAAGATTAAACGCTGTACATTAAATAGACAATGCTACTGTTAAGAGTCGATTACATCATTAAGAAACATGACATTTCTTTCAGCATTAACATTCTGTACGACTATCTATAATTAACACTGCTTGAAAAACATCCATTAAAAATCGTTAAACATTCCAAAATCTACAATATTCCGTCCATAATAGCAAAGATTTGGCATCAATTTTGTCAAAATGTAGTTAACCCTTTGCATGCTGGGTAATTTGTGGTCTGCTAAAATGTCGTCTGCTGAATTTCTAAAATTAGCATTTTCTTCGATTTTTTTTCTAAGACCACTATCAGAATAGCAAACAGTTTGGATCCTGATGAGACGCCACGTTCTGTGGCGTCTCATCTGGATCCAAACTGTTTGCAAAGGCCTTCAAAATCCGGTTCCAGCGCTCAAAGGGTTAATACATAATGGGCTATTGTCTCAGTCACCTTCTTGT
>VMBQ01000761.1:203143-219170 GCA_007657795.1 Dreissena rostriformis | reverse complement strand
ATTTTATTTTTACATCTCAGAAACAAAGAAAAACTCATTGGTTAAACTTTTTGTCATTCAAATTTGACAAATTGTATTTAACTCACATTAGATAATATCAGCCGAAGTATACTGTATCAATCTATGGTGATGTTTCTCATACTCCTCAATTTGTGTTTGTTCCAATGAAATTATTTTTTCTGAAGTTTACAAATTAAATTTCGATGCTTTTTGTTACAAATATTATTATGTTAAATGAAATACCAGTGTAATATTATTGTTTAAAGTTGATCGACAAAATATCAAGCAATACATCAGTGTTATTTCATTAATATGCAAGATGTTTCTTTAAAAATGAAAAAACTATTCATTTCATCATAAAAATATTCATAATGCTAGGCATGGCAGAACCCGAGTACTCATAATTTTGCTTCCTACATAAAAATTGATGTAATTATTATTTTTGTTTAATATCCTTTAACATTTTATTCTTGGTTTTACAACAAAATCAGTAAATTGTTTAAGGTTGAACAATAATAACTTACCTAATTCAGTTATTGCACAAAGAAAGTCCAGTGCAATATAGTAATAAGTGCACTTGTTACAGTATTGCACTAAAAATATTTCAGTGTCAAATGAAATTATGTGCAAATTCATCAAATATAATATTACTTGGTAGCAATATACTGAAATACATTTTATCTAATATATTTTTAGTTTTAAAACTGTATAAAATTGTTAACAGTGTTAAAATCAAAGTTCAATCTTTTATAACAATCAGTTTTTTTACTCTCCTGTAAAATTTTGAAATATGGACTTATCACTGTTTTGCATTAAGGTGACGATATGTAACATTATATGTTTTTTATTGACTTCGTTATTTATTAACTGTAATATTGGACAATAACCTTGTCACTTTGTCACCCCTATGCAGTGAACCTTGCCTGAACCTTGCCAACAAATATATAGAGAATATTATGTGAGTGTTGGATAAAGATCAAGTTTATCATGCGAGGCTAAGAACCATGGAAGCGAGGCTTGCTGAGAAGCCTCACGCTACCATGGTTCGAGCCGAGCATGATAAACTGTATCTTTATCCAAAACTCACATAATATTCTATTTATCCTATTATTTCTTCCATTTTTACATTAATAATGTTCAAATATCGCATTTTAGACGATTTTGTTCTTTCGCAGTTGACAAACGCAGATTCTCCAATTTTTGGAAAAAACCCACAAATTATCTAAAAATAGCATGCAACAGGTTTATTCAACAAGGTGGGATAGAGGCTAGTATATTCCATGGGGTGTTATGCCGTCAATACACGTCTGATAATGGGATAAAAAAACTTGCCCAATAGGAGAAAAACACGGCCAATACTGAAAAACTGCGACAACAAACAAGATTTAACCAATCAAAATTCATCATTAATTCGACCTATACACTATACCCAGTTTAGATCAATCAAAATTCATGATAAGCGTGAGAAATACGAGATGGCATTTTGGACGCCATTTCGAAAATGCTTATGATAATAAATTGGACTCAAACTTAAGGTGATTACAACTTTTATTGCATTTTAAACATCATTAGAGCTGACATTCATCTCCAAAGTGATGATGTAAACAGGCGTATGACACAGTATCCAGACTATATTAACAATCCAATGAAGTTTTGTGCACATAATTTAACAGGATATTAACATGATTAACATATTAAGAAATGAAATACAATCACTGAGAAACTTTAAATAGGATGCAAAAAAGGCCAAAACAGGTGTGAACTTTACACATCTATCATATATTAAGCACCAAAAAACATCTTTTAATCGTTGAATCTTATATGCTGAAATATCTCCTTACACTACAATCCTTTTTCACCAGCTGTGAAACTCAAAGATGTTTATCGCCAATTTGTGGACAGACATTTTAATATCCACAAGTTGTAAGACTGACGGCAAAATTTCTAGTCTTACCAATCTACATCAGATGCAGGAAATTTTATCGACGCCACTATATATTTATTTCACTGATAATATCTTCCTGTGTTCAGTAAAATAAGCATTTTAGATAAGTGAAATCTGTTTTCCTATCATTTCGGCTGTTTTTTTTTGTTTTTAAATTCAAAATCATTTTGAAAAAATATCACATTTATAAGAGATCTGACAAGTTTTTGCTACAGGTTATAGACAAACCACTATCAAACCTTTGTTAAATGTATATTTGTCATGAAATGCTTTGATTAATGAAAAGCTTGGCAAACATAACTATATGAAGGAAACTCAAAATAGGTTCATGTACCAACTATACATCCAGATATACATGAAGATTCTTGTAAACAAATGAAAGACATTGTATTTTTGAATTCAGAATTAAAGTAATGAATGCAAAACACTGATGCCTTAACAACCTGAGCTTGAACAAACAAATGTCCCCCGGTTGGTGCTGGATAGCCTCTATAAACACAAGGTCAAGGTTAAAGTAAAAGTAAGTTGATATTGCTGTAGGCAATAGTCATAAACAACAATTGTTAAAATAATAGAAGGGACAATCACTTTACGCCTTCACATCAGGATGACAACTACATCAAAATCCGCTAATTAAAAAAATTATACAATTTTGAAGAAGTCGTGTAAGCTTTTATCAGGTTTTAATAATTACGTTTTGAATATACCCATTTTTTAACAAATGAGCCTCAATCTGGGAAAACATGGCTTAATGCACAGATTAGCCTGTGCCTTAACTGGACTTTCGCAAAGAAGAAACTCTTCATTCCTAAAAATGAAAAATTCCATTAAACTGGAAAGTGTCATTCCTCATCAACCTGTGTGGACTGCACAGGATAATCAGGGATGAATTTCTACGCACATGCATTTAACCCCATTTTCCCAGAGCAATGCTCTTATGCTTTTGACATGGCCATGTACCTGTAGCTTGGCGCTGGTTTCCCGTCCGGCAGGTAGACTTTCACGGTGAACTCCTGGTGCACCGGGATCACCATCGGGAAACTTGGGATCAGGCGGGGCTCAAACGAGTTCACATTGAAGTCATCCAAATCTAAAACAAAACATAAAGTGATTGTAGCGACTTGTGTATGGTATATTAGGACATTTTTTTTTAAATATTACAGGTATTTTTATTAATATTAATATTATTATTATTTTTATTATTATAAGTATTATTATTATTATTATAATTATTATTACACATATTATTATAATGAATATAATTATTAATATCATCATTATTATTATTATAACAATTATTTATTAGGAATTTTTTATTATTATTAGGTGTTTTTTTTATTATTATTATCATTATTATTATTTTATATTATTAATATTATTACAGGGGTTATTATCATTATTATTTTTATCATTATTATAATTATTATTGACTAACTGAGTTTTGTGTCAAATACAAATAAAATCCTTCTACATCAGAATTGTACATGTGTTTGCACATATAATATACTCTCAAATTAAGTTTCCTTTCCAGCATTTAAATTTGCAAGTTTTACTTAATATTTAAGCTGACACAATTACCATACATTCCCTAATAGTGCCGCCAGGGGCCTCACATTTTCCTAAGGGAGATGGGGGGGGTGACAATTAAAAATCTGAATATGACAATATAAGGGATAGAAGTGTTGTTAGAGAATGTACGGTAAGTATGTTATACTGATTTCATTATAATTCTTCCTGGGTTTGACACATAGACCACCTGTGTTCACATTTTTTTTTCAAATGTGGTAACAAGGTGTTTCATTTCAATTAGAAGTTGAAAATGAACACACAAAAAACAATTAAAGAAAGGGGAGTTATGCGGCATCTTATGGCCAGATGGTGTCACAGTCAGAAGCTGGCATCAAATAAGATATGTTATAGACCACCAGGGACAATATATTTACATATATTATAATTGTTGAAAGTTGATTCTGATTCTTAAGCCACATTGTCAATGAAAATACTGTTTAATACATTGCATACACAAATTCACATGGAGCAATAGCAAATTAAAACTCTATGTATTTGTTGAAACATTATTTACAGTCTAAGTCACCCATACGCTTTTAATAACGCAATTCCATTATTTCCACTTTTATAATTTTTGAGGAACCTTGCATGAACAACTTCAATGGACTCATTTTACTAACCACAGTATTTTGATATATCAATATCATTATTTTATTCTCATGGTAGTAATGACCACAGTATTTTGATATATCAATATCATTATAATTTTATTCTCATGGTTTTCAATGAATTTCAACATGTCCATGTCCTTATTTGAAACATATTTTTAACTTTTTCTCACAGCCAAAACTTCGGCATCATCCATCATACACTGATCAATGCGTTAACAGATTACCGCTGCATTTAGAAGTCATCATTCCTAATGGATTTGCCAGAACTTAACGAAAGATTTCTGCATTTATAAACAAGCACACCATTGAAATGAATTACGTAGAAAGTGGCACTTGGCAAGTGTTTTCACTCTGATCAACAAGCAGCTTTTCAAACAAATGGAATGACAAAACCATGCAAAAATGGCACAGTGAAACATGACTACCCCTTTGAGTGCTGGAACCGGATTTTGAAGGTTTTTGCAAACAGTTTGGATCCAGATGAGACGCCACAGAACGTGGCGTCTCATCAGGATCCAAACTGTTTGCTATTCTGATAGTATTCTTTGAAAAAAATCGAAGAAAATGCTAATTTTAGAAATTCAGCAGACAACATTTTAGCAGAAGACAAATTACCCAGCATGCAAAGGACTACAACCACAATTTCCATGATGAGACTATCATTATTTGTCTATCGCTCAATTGATGACAATCAGTATTCCATTATTCTGAAATAGGTATTTAATTACTTTCCATTTAATATGAAAAATATGTATTTAATTACTTTCCATTTAATATGAATATTAAAATATCATTATATAATAATTATCTGCATTGCGTTTAAGAGATTTAAAGTAGGAACTCCAGCAATCCTTTATTTAAGCTTAAAAAAGTTACAACACACTTTTAACATTTTTCTAATCAATTGACCACAAAACCTCTCAGAGATTGAATATTTATATAGATACACTAAACTTTTTTTCAATACAGCTAGTAAAAAATTCAATATAAAATAATAATTTAAATGCTTTATATTAACAAGCATTTTGATACATCATTCAACATTAAGACAAAAGTATGTTTGCTACAATTAATTTATTATATCACACCTTATACAATTCTGAATTCTGCTTTAAGGCATATCTTCTTTCAACGAACAAGTCTGACACCTAATTCTTTAATCATCTGTCACTAAATACAAGAGATGATGAATATAAACTGTATGTAAATCCCATGCTAGAATCGTATTTCCAACAATAGCCTACCGCAAACTCCTGCTCAAATAAGGCTCGCCATGCAAGGTGTCGTTAAAACTGCATTTATCAAGTGATGCGAAAGGAAGAAAGAAAATAAAGCCATAGTCATTTGCGTGGAGTGTGACCATCTAATGGAAAATGTCAGTAACCGCGGCAGACTTGTTAAATGGTAGGCTTACACACTCGAGGCAAATTTGCGTGTCATCCCACGATTAGAAAGTGGAAACACAACATTCTGTTTTAATTGTTACATGAAGTTTGTTTAATGCTTCATTAAGAAACAACAAGAGAGATGTTATTTTATCAATATACAATTTTCACTGAATGAATCTAGAAAGATCACCAAAAGATTCCAGAAAGATGCACTTAAGATTGATTATCAGGTTTAATTTGGATGAAACAGTTCATTTACATTACGATGTATGTGCTCTGGACAAAATGAAATAGTTCCTTTACAACACTATGGTTATGTTCGGGACAAAAATGAAACAGAATCCCTTACTAACAAGAAGCACATTTTTTCCGGCAATATTTGCCACACGCCCTAACATGAAAACCTCCAGAGCTGTAAATGACTAAAAGCTACACATAACTATTAATTACTTGATAAGAAATAATGACTGACAGTAAAGAGTTTTTATTAGAGTATATTCAATCAACGAGCCATAAACTGACATGAAAAGAGTTAATAAGTGTTAAAAGGCTATAGAACACGAAGCCTTGAAACATTCCTACCTGTTTCTTGTTAGCTTAGCGACAGTCACAACTGAATAAAATTAATTCCTAAATGTTCCTCCATGGTCGTTTCTTTGACAGATTTCCTTATAATGAAGTATTTTTATAATTTATAAAAGTGACATTTAAAAAAACTGCTGTTTTAGATAAAATAAAAGGTAAACTACCAAATGGGTACAAACATTTATTCATCTTAAAATGAGCACATAATTGACATTGTCGGGGGGGGCAGTTTTTGATTGAGCATTTTCATTATCAAACTGGAAATGGGGATTCCCTCTTCAAGACTAATGTAACAGCAGGATTTCACTATAATTATATAACACGTGTTTTAATAATTTAAACAATTAGTTTTCTTCGTAAAGCGGTTTCATTAACTGTGATATCGCTGGTAGCTGGAGCCTAACAGTCTGACAAGTAACCTGCGTATAAAGTATAAATTAAAACTTTAATTAAAATTTTAATACACAGCATGCTGAACATAGTATCAGGGGCGTAAAAATCTGTTCAAAGCTCCTCTCCCTGCGGGGCTACCAGCTGACAAAGTCAGGTCGCCATGACGTTGAGTAGTTGCCCCAAATTTCGCGTTTTTTAACAGGTATCCCTACCAAGACAGAATTTTTCTCCAAATAAATGGAAAATATCAACTGTTTTTTAATATATTTATTTTTTGGGAAAAATAAATGCTGTTACAAACAGTATGATCAATTGATTCTATAATTGCCAGCATCGACAGTGTCCAATCATGTTGCTCATAGACAAACACCTGATGTATAAACAGGTTGCCCATTCAGTATTTCAGATAGCATAAAGGCCCATATCAAAATATTAGTCGCATATTTGAGCGGGTGTTTGGAATTTGACAACGCAGAGTAAAGAACACTTGCAGCAGCGTTTAACTGGAATATGTGAGTTATTTTAATTCCCTGGGCTTGTTATGTAACTTACCTAGTTTGGTAGAGGATCTAACTCACAAATATGACTGACATCAATAATTGTCCCAGCGACTTACCTCTACATAATGACAATATACATTTCAGACAGTTTTTGTCATTTTCTTATATCAAACAAGAATCTGCTAAACACAAATTTTAATCCTAGAGGATTAGATTATGACCGGTTAAAGAATTAACTTGTCTCAAACTTGTTATTTTGACAAGTCCCAATCTTTCAAGATGTTTACATTCGTGCATTACCAAAGAGAACACATACTGACTTACGACAGAGTCCACAAAGTAGACAAAATTAATGACGAAGATACTTACGTTGCACCGGAGAGTCAAACTTGATGTATCCTAATATTTTAAGCTCATGTCAATCTCACAGATTACATTTTGTGTATAAGTTAATAATACATAAGCCAACATCATTTAGCTAGTAATTTATTTCCTTACATTTCAGACATGTAATTTAAGATAAAACAACACTCTGTATTTATGGTTGCAGTGTTTTGGTACCGGAAAACTAAACCATTCCCAATCCTTTTTTTTAATTCCCCAAATTGAAGTAACATTTTCCCAAATGAGAAAGGAAAAGAAAGCTTTCAACCGATGCTCATAATTTAGACTCCATTTTAAGCACCCAATTGACATGCATGTGTCATTGAGTGCAACAGTTTGTGACAAAGAATAAAAATTCACTATCTATTAACATTTGCATATGATGTCAATTGCAGCCGATCGGTAACTTCTTACAGAATCCAGAACAGAATTGTTCTGTACTGCATCTGATTATTTTGACTTCCATTAATGTGGGGTGGAGGTACAGCTTTCATAACCCTTTTACAGTGTCATGAAGGGTACATAGGAAAAAAATAATTAGCGACATCTCTTTGGTGCGCACTTAACAAGTATTGTATGCGCATGCAATAGTAATAACTTGTGCAAGTAATAATTGAACAAAGATCTGAAACATATTCTCACGAGTCAGCAGATGTAATACTATCACATACGCATGTTACACGCACATCTATCGAGTGCCCATGTAAAAGATAATGCTAAAAAAATATGCTCTATGTCCCCTTAATGCCATTGTTCTGTTTTTATCTTAATGATAGAACATTATTTTTTCCATTTTAAATTTCCTTGCATCTTGGAACAATTTTTACTCTTAATTTAATGTAATATTTCAAATAGAATATGAAAGTTCTAAAAAAAGAATCCATTACACAACTCTGACCTCACCGGGTTAGTTAAGAGAGCAACTAGACAGTAATGTGCCTGATAAAAGTTCCCTATCAATCGCTATCAAAATAAAATACATCCCGGTGTATCAGAATGTTCAAGGTAATCAAATCTGGCATGCACTGTATCTGAACTGTAAATTATACACCCAAACATAGGTACCTTGGCCAATACTTGTGTAATATTTTAGACATTTCACATTTATTTCCTGTAACTATGGTATGCAAAGAGAATATATATTCAACAAATGGCTAATTATAAAGAAACATTATATTTTTTCTGCGCTCACATTTATTTATTTGAGGTGTTTTTTTGTTTGAGCAGAGAAAATTTCTGATCGCAAACAGACATCATTTAATACCATTGAGGGTATGACTGTATGGTATAATGATGACTGTCAGACATGAATCGACACACAAAAGGTTGATCACATACATGATAAACATTTTACCATGCGAACCAAATAAACACATATTTGTGTTGGTTTCCTCAGACACAATGTGACTTATTTCTATACTTTTGACTCTGTTACTGCAGGGGTGAATTGCTACTTTCTGGAATCACTTCGGGTTATAATGACAGCATAAAAACAGTCATCCAAAGAAATATAAGCAACAGGGTTGCAAAGATCAGGATTTCATTTAAATGTTGATACATAGTTCAATTATAACTGTGTTACCACTGTTTGTATGATCTTTTAAAACTGAGAGCAACATAATGGTATAATAATTTACATTTACCTATACCATAAAGTAATTTGAAAATGACCTAAATAGTACAAAGGGAGGTAATCAATCTGTTTTTTTATTTACAACTAAATAATATGTCCATGGGACTAAGCTAAGTTAATGGATGGGCAACACATTAAGAATAATGTATAAATTACGTTTCCCAGACAGTTCTTAAATTTTCTATTTCATGATATTAATTGTACAATCTGCTTTTGCTCCTGTGCAATTCAATGCCAACAAAAAATAATGCAGACACCAAGTATGCCACTTATAGCATTAATGATGAAAAAACTACCTTTTATCATGCATGTCATTTTAGGTAAAACAAAAAAATAAAATAAACAAACACCATAACATGTGTAGATTTTAACCCTACCCACCACAGGGGTGAATAAAACTCAGCAGATAAGTTTTTTCCCTGAAACTTCAACTAACCTCAGGTTTATTCTTGTAAAACATTGATAGTGATCTAAGGGCAATAACAAGTTTATCTTGTGCAGTTTGCAGTTTTAAAACAATATCGTCATAAAAGAGTCATAAAATCAACAAGCTGTAACAATCTAATCTCAACAAGAAAGCTCTAATCTTTGTTTTATGTTCAGGAAATTTGGGAGAACCTTTTTTGTACAAACCTTAAATATAAAATATAAATAATTCTTCTTNCATGTGTCATTGAGTGCAACAGTTTGTGACAAAGAATAAAAATTCACTATCTATTAACATTTGCATATGATGTCAATTGCAGCCGATCGGTAACTTCTTACAGAATCCAGAACAGAATTGTTCTGTACTGCATCTGATTTTTTTGACTTCCATTAATGTGGGGTGGAGGTACAGCTTTCATAACCCTTTTACAGTGTCATGAAGGGTACATAGGAAAAAAATAATTAGCGACATCTCTTTGGTGCGCACTTAACAAGTATTGTATGTGCATGCAATAGTAATAACTTGTGCAAGTAATAATTGAACAAAGATCTGATACGTATTCTCACGAGACAGCAGATGTAATACTATCACATACGCATGTTACACGCACATCTATCGAGTGCCCATGTAAAAGATAATGCTAAAAAAATATGCTCTATGTCCCCTTAATGCCATTGTTCTGTTTTTATCTTAATGATAGAACATTATTTTTTCCATTTTAAATTTCCTTGCATCTTGGAACAATTTTTACTCTTAATTTAATGTAATATTTCAAATAGAATATGAAAGTTCTAAAAAAAGAATCCATTACACAACTCTGACCTCACCGGGTTAGTTAAGAGAGCAACTAGACAGTAATGTGCCTGATAAAAGTTCCCTATCAATCGCTATCAAAGTAAAATACATCCCGGTGTATCAGAATGTTCAAGGTAATCAAATCTGGCATGCACTGTATCTGAACTGTAAATTATACACCCAAACATAGGTACCTTGGCCAATACTTGTGTAATATTTTTGACATTTTACATTTATTTCCTGTAACTATGGTATGCAAAGAGAATATATATTCAACAAATGGCTAATTATAAAGAAACATTATATTTTTTCTGCGCTCACATTTATTTATTTGAGGTGTTTTTTTGTTTGAGCAGAGAAAATTTCTGATCGCAAACAGACATCATTTAATACCATTGAGGGTATGACTGTATGGTATAATGATGACTGTCAGACATGAATCGACACACAAAAGGTTGATCACATACATGATAAACATTTTACCATGCGAACCAAATAAACACATATTTGTGTTGGTTTCCTCAGACACAATGTGACTTATTTCTATACTTTTGACTCTGTTACTGCAGGGGTGAATTGCTACTTTCTGGAATCACTTCGGGTTATAATGACAGCATAAAAACAGTCATCCAAAGAAATATAAGCAACAGGGTTGCAAAGATCAGGATTTCATTTAAATGTTGATACATAGTTCAATTATAACTGTGTTACCACTGTTTGTATGATCTTTTAAAACTGAGAGCAACATAATGGTATAATAATTTACATTTACCTATACCATAAAGTAATTTGAAAATGACCTAAATAGTACAAAGGGAGGTAATCAATCTGTTTTTTTATTTACAACTAAATAATATGTCCATGGGACTAAGCTAAGTTAATGGATGGGCAACACATTAAGAATAATGTATAAATTACGTTTCCCAGACAGTTCTTAAATTTTATATTTCATGATATTAATTGTACAATCTGCTTTTGCTTCTGTGCAATTCAATGCCAACAAAAAATAATGCAGACACCAAGTATGCCACTTATAGCATTAATGATGAAAAAAACTACCTTTTATCATGCATGTCATTTCAGGTAAAACAAAAAAAAAATATAAAATTAAACAAATACCATAACATGTGTAGATGTCCACCCCACCCACCATAGAGGTGAATAAAACTCAACAGGCAAAAGAGTTTTTTTCCTGAAACTTCTATGAACCTCAGGTTTATTCTTGTAAAACACCGATAGTGATCTAAGGGCCATAACAAGTTTATCTTGTGCAGAAACTTTAAAACAATATCGTCATAAAAGAGTCATTAAGTCAACAAGCTATAACAATCTAATCTCAACAAGAAAGCTCTAATCTTTGTTTTATGTTCAGGAAATTTGGGAGAACCTTTTTTGTAGAAACCTGATATATAAAATAAAAATAATTCTTCTTACAACTATTATATTATATTAAATTTTGATATTTGGAATGTTTTTTTTTTACCAATCTGCAAAACACTTAAACTTAAAGTCAAGTACCAAAAACTTAACTTTACAACAAAGTAAAAGAGTGCAAATTACCTTTAATTACCTTTATAACTTTGCAATGAGTCCATTAATTTTAGTTTGAAAATTTAGCCCACCTAAATGCCATAAAGTTTTTGCCAAAGGGAATCTTCGAAATGCATGCATAATTTTTCATAATTATTATATCCAATATTACTTACAAAAAATGTGGCAATAAATTAGAAATATTATTTCAATAATTATTTTGCATTCACAAAGTTGTTTGCTCCAACACCCCATTTCGCAAAATATTTATAAATCCATTGAAATTTAAAAAAAAAATTACTATAAAAACTATTATGAAGAATTCTTATACAAACAGAATCGAGTCAGTCACTTAAAACTAGCATTCATTAATATGTGGCGTGTTCTGAGAAAACTGGGCATAATGCATGTGTGTAAAGTGTCATCCCAGATTAGCCTGTGCAGTCCACACAGGCTAATCAGGGACGACAATTTCAGCTTTTATGACATTTTTCGTTTAATGAAGTCTGGCTAAATTGGATTTTTGCTTAGAGAGTATCTGGGATGACAATTTACGCACAAGCATTATGCCCAGTTTTCTCAGAACACGACACATATATGAAAATACGGCTAAAGTGAATACTTTATCATCAACACTGTCTAAAACAGACACTGGACAGGGTTTTTTCTACTTAATCACAAAATATTAACAGAACAGAAAATGCTTTGAAAAATGTTTCAACAAAGATTAATGTGTAGATAATATCTGAATTTCTGAACAAGTTCTTTTAAGCAGTACTCTCATGGTGTCATACATGTGAGTGTTTGCAGACAACCAAAGCACCTCTATGAACCAGAAACTTTGTTATAGCCATACCATTATAAAGCCATTAGCCTCTGTCTTTGAGGGCGGTGCTTGATTACCCAGAATCTGTAATAATTTGGTTTAACCGGCTTCAAGATTGGTTTCAAGATTGTATAAAAACATCTATAAAAAGAATCAAACACACTCTTTATCATCCTTTTTGAAGGTAAATTTGTCTGCCCCATATCATGACCACAGAAATAAGAACTTCTAATACCTCCCTATCAAATTGTAATACTTTTCTCTAGCTCCCTGTGCTAACACTGCAAACTTCTGAGCATTCCCCACTGAAACATGGTGTGTAAGAAACAATTCTGGCAATCCTAATCACATCATGAAACAAATCGTGGGTTTTAATTATAAACTTCTTTTAATGGTTTCCAAAGCTCAGCAATAGCTTGTAATTCATTAACAGTGGATTTTCAAATGGGAGGTTCATGCTCAGCATTTAATCTCCTCAATATTATCCGAATCCTTACCACCGTGATAGACGTTTCAGATTTTGTTATTTATCGGGTTTTTAAGATGATTGTTTGACGTTTAGTGCTTCCAACGTTTCTGAGCATGATCATGAACAATAATTGGACTCCTTAAAATGCAATGAAAACTTTTATTAGAATAATCAAGTCAAGGACTGTAAAAAGACAGAGAGCAGTTACTGTAATTGTTGATAGATCTTTTTGTAAATTTTATCCTTGACCTTTGGATAAGGTTCAGTTTTTTATTACAAAATGTGCAATCTTTTATTATGCACTTGTATCACAATTTTAAATCACTTCTTTATTATGAAGAACTCCAACAATAAAATTGGCTGGCAAACAATTTCATGTATGCAGGAAGCAATTTTGAAATAAAAGAGACCGTATTCCACTTTTCTAAATGACAATTCTGTAAGTACCGTGCATATAAGATGTAACAATAATTAGATTTTCAGTCATTAACACAAGTTTTCTATTTAACGGTTGTGAAGTACTTTCTTAAATGACAATTTACACTGTATTTTGTGAATTCTGAATAAGACATCAAACTGGGAAACACATTTTGGTGATTTTCTCAAACAAAACTATTCTTTTCACGATTTGAATTTATTTTTGTAATATTTTATCTATACTTTAAGTTTAATAAGCAATTTTCCAGTTTTGTAGGAAAATCAATTTAAATGATGCTATTATATATGCAAGTATCTATTTTCATTATAATTTGTCAAACTAAAAATATACAACATGTTAAACTGCATCTGATGCCACGTTGAAAAATGTATTCCCAAATTGATGTCTTACTCCAACTTCACATAATACAGTGTTCAATTAAATTATTGCAAAATAAACCCATTCTGAATATTTGAACTTATAGCATTAATTATTGGGATGCTGATTATTGATGTCAAAATTAATATCTGATTTATTAGTCGAATTTTATATTAAATGCAAAATTGTATTTGTTTTTTTATTTGTCTTTAAATTCATTTATTTATCTAACATCACAGCAGTTGAAAAATGATTTGTCATACTTTGTCTGCTTTAATAAACAGACAGCTTAAACTGTGTCAAACTCTGTATAGGCGCTGAATTGCGATTTTATCGCGCATTAAGACTTCATTTCCTTTCCCCAGACGAAGGTCACACACATTTAAGACTTTCAATATATCATTAACATTTTTGAAATATAATACACAATTATTTTAATATGATACACATGTCTTAAAGCACTTACAAAATACAGATATTTTAAAACGATTGGAAAACAGTAACTGTCCGGAAAATACTCACCAAGTACTAAATAGATTTTGCTCCTTTTAACAGAATGATCTACTGTCTCTCAAAAAACACAGTGTGGAAAAACAATCATCAGTGGTTTGATTAATATCTAAATAGACAAAATTGACTAAATAGACCCCAAGAGAAAGTGTTGTTCCTTTTCTGGGAAATCCAGATCTCCTAGATGGTAATGAAAGCATCTCCCAGAAGGATGCATGCACAATTTGTTCCCAGCACAGCTCTTTTCCCACCGCAAACAGGATATTGTACTGTTCTTTCCAATTGTCCAATACATTCAAAATGATGTGGCAAAACCTACACTTATAGATTGAACCAGAAAATACTGGTTGTTCAGGGTTTAAATGTGTTTTTACCTGTTCAAGAAAGTAATTTAAATATATATTTTGTAAGATAACTTTAAAAGCTCTGCTTTTGTTTGGAATTGTTGAAGACTATTTCAAGTGGTGGAAATGGTTAAGATTACAAACAAATTCAAGATTACTAGGAAAGGTTATATTCTTGGTAATTTTGGTAGTGTAACGTTATATATCTTAGTAATATGAACTACTACTGCTTCATTATTCCACCAAACTATGCATCACAGCTGTAAAAGCTCTGTTATTTTCAACCATTAACTTAGCCTCACTGTGTAAACTAGCTAGCGCTTTCTTCAACTCATCAGATAAATTCAAGTATGCAAAGACGCTTGCATAATATTCTCTTCTTATATTCACAGGACAACTACTGAAACACATTCTTCTATATACCTATTTGTTATTCTTTCAAACTGTCAAAAGCAAACAAGCCTTTAAATTGGCAACCATTGCTCATCCATGTGCAAGTGCTTAAAAAAACATGACATGATTGACTGACTAACATCTATCCCTTGCACATTGATTTCTTCTCCAAATCGCAGCCAGACAGATCATATATAATTTTTCCAATTAAAGTTATCTCATCGTGAAGGTATCAGAGGCACCAAAAACCCAGTAAATTACTTTTAGTATTCATATTTCATCTTATATCATGGCAAACATCAAGGAATCATTTCGTGATGAATTTTAGACAACTCATCATAGAAATATTGCAGCTTTTAATGTTGCAGATTTATATTCATTAAAAAGCTTTTACACAGCCTTAATGACTTTCTCTGGAAAATACATGCCAGGAGAAATTCCCATTCCTTGAACAGCAAGTGAGTTTAAGACGTTTTAGACCTCTTTGATACAATGTGCACATGTTGCAGTAACTACAATCTAATTGAAATGTCCCTGTACTTGCTTCAATATTTCCCTGGTGTTATTTCAGTCAAAAATGTAAATGCAGCTTTGATGGAACCCATTACAAGAGAAATTGCCTGCTAACCAATCTCTGGTTTTATGGAACAGTTTTCACTGTTTTTTGGTTTCTCTCAAATACCTTATTATGTTAGTTACAGAATATTGACTGGATCTTCCCTGGACTTTACTAGAAAATCAAGTGCAACAGCTATAAATCTTACAAAATTCTTTGATTTGTAGATTTCTGTAACTAATATAAAACTTAAAGGGAATTTGCAAAATACATAGCATATGTAATACTGAATTTGTTTAACACAACCAACTTATATTTCAAACAAATTCACAAGTTATGTTATGCGAAATTTATTTCTTTAGTTTTGTAATTT
>VMBQ01000761.1:137459-197815 GCA_007657795.1 Dreissena rostriformis | reverse complement strand
CCCCATCTGACCCATTTTATGAACTAATGGTTAAAAGTTAAAAAAAATAAGTGATGTGTTTGAGAAACGCTATGCCCCCTTTTGAACGTTTTGGACCCATATATTTGACCTTTGAACTTGAAGGGTGACCTTGACCTTTCCCCACTCAAAATGTGCAGGTCCATGAGATACACAATCATGCCTGCCAAATATCAAGTTGCTATCTTCAATATTGCAAAAGTTATGACTAAGGGTAAAGTTTTGGGACAGAATGACGGACGGACGGACGGACGGACAGACAGACAGACAGACAGACAGACAGACAGACAGACAGACAGACAGACAGACAGACAGACAGGCCAAAAACAATATGCCCCCTCTTCTTCGAAGAAGGGGGCATAAAAACAATAACAGTTGATAGGTTACATGATTTCAAAGGATTTACAATTTTTAAATGGCTGAGCTTTGTTTGTATAGGCTGATTTTCAAAAATGTCAAGCCCATTCGAGAGTTAGTCTGACATGGGTCCTAATCCAGGAGTATGTATTTTTTTAAAGATCATTAGAATATGAATTGCTCCCAGATCAATACATCAGAGATTTTTTTTTGCTTTTGCAAACTGATTATTGATTTTATTTTATTATCTCCAATCTGGCTTCATAAAGGTATTTAATTATGATGTTAACTGATTATTCAAAATATGCCCATTTCCTTAATGGTTATTAACATTAAAATTGCATAACAAAGTAAAAAGTTCATTACCGTTAATAGCAAACTAACAGTCAAAATAGTACAGGTGACAATGATTTATTACACAGTGCAATCAAAATGATATTTCCAGTGTTTCAATCATAAGTTTTTGTTAGAAAATTGACACTTTCTGAACAAAGTTTGGGTGAAATGGGAATGTCTGGAATCATCTGCCCCAAATCACAGGTTGTCCCAGGCTTTGAAATATTGGATTTGAGAGCACAAGACACTCACTAAATAAAAGATGCAAGTATAATCAGGAATGTGGGATTGAGGTTTGAACTAATGATACCAACACCAATATGAACCTAGGTCTGGGAGCAGTCTGCACAGGCTAATCAGGGACAACACTTTCGCAGTCTGCACAGGCTAATCAGGGACAACACTTTCCCCTTAACTGGATTTTTGCTAAGAAGAGACATCTTCTAAATGAAAAATACCATAAAAGCGGAAAGTGTTGTCCCTGATTAGCCTGGCTTATCTGCTCAGGCTAATCTGGGACGAAACTTTACGTACATACATAACACCCTGATTTCCAAGACCAACGCTCATATCTTACCTTTGACATTCAAGAGGAAGTTGCTGGTGCTATCAACGGTTCCCGCCACGTTCTCACCTCGGCACGAGTACACTCCATTGTCGCTGGCAGTGATGTTGAAGATACGGAGTCGTGTCCCCTTGTCCAAGATCCGAACATTTTGCTTGTTGAACACGCTAGAAACAAAAGATAATACATTTACTTAAAAAAAAATGTCTTGATAGTTAACATCACAATACTATTATAAGCTCTAATAATTTGCTAATGTTCAGTATTTAAAGAGAATTAACAGTAATAATAAATTCTGTATTCATGGGGTGTTCCATTGGCTCACAGGGTATATTCTTTCAAGACTCAGACAGCTCTTCTTCCGCCTTGTTAAGTAACCTTTACAAACTCAATATTGCTGGGCCTTTTGTATAATTTTTCTTATCATACAAAATTACAGTGAAAAGAATGCAGTCAGGCAATCTATTATAAATACATCAAAAACTCCTTTTTACTGGAAAACAGTTAGAAACACTTGCTGTGCAGTCAGGTCATGTTAAACGAAAATTTTCAACTAGACGCTGGGTTCAATAAATGCTGGTGCCACCAGTCCAAGTCTTGTCAGTTTTGATTCATTGGCCAATTTGAATACTTTAAGAGCCTACTTATCTTTCAGGGTACTAAAATAAATTCATTAAATTGAAACCAAACCGCACAAAAAGATATTGCGTACTTGTATCACAGTAACATCTGATATATTGTCTTTCAAATAGAGAAGACAGATAAAAAGAACGACTATCTCAATAAGAACCTGTTAGATCTTGGTATCAGTTTAGACTAAATCTACTTAGATTTACAAGATGCTGCCTTCAATAAGCGCTGCTGCCCGCGTTGAAAGACTTGTCAGTCTCGATTCATTGGCCTATTTGAAAAAGCCTTAGTCCAAAATAAGGTCAATGTCAAGGTCAAAATGAGGTTAAGAAGTGTAAAAGCTTTTTAATAAGCAATATTGATGTTTATTGAACAGTCTATTAGGGCAAACCAGGAATTTTGACCCTAAGAATTACAAGTATTCAAATCCCTAAATAGGTCAATGTCAAGATGAAAATAAGGTAAGGTAATGTGGATGTGTTTATATTGTTCAAAGACGTCAACCATAATAGAATAGAAGCTTTGTCCTACAAGTCCACAAGTAGGAAATTGTAGCAAGGGTGATGTGGATGTGTTCATAGATATTATCCATGCAAGTACCAAACCTTTGCAGATTGTGGTATTGATGTTAGACGAAACATATCATTTTGGGTTCACCAAGTTTTTGGACTTCTGATTTAGTTTAATTGCAAATAAAGGTCAATGTCAAGGTCGAAATGAGGTCAGGTAATGTTGATGTGTTCATAGATAACATCCAAGCATGATGTGGTATTGAGATTAGACAAAACACGTAATTTTGGGTTAACCAAGAATTCGGACCTTCTAGAAAAGTCCAAAAGTAGGTCAACGTCAGGTCAAAATGAGGTCAGGTGATGTGGGCATGTTGAAAGTGTTCAAAGATATCATCCATGCAAGTATCAAAGAATAGGGAGCCTCATAAATGTAAAAAAACAACGTGTTGTGAAATGTTAACCACGTCCTGACAGAACAACGAACAAACAAACAAACAAACAGACAGACCAATGGCTTTATGCTTCTAGGCATTGGTAGATATTCAGGAAATAATTTATTTCTGGAAAAAGACTGAAAAAAAGAGTAAACTGAGAAGCCAGCATCAACATTTTAGATTTTTATATTCAGTCTGCAGACTGTATTGCATCTACATTCATTCTCTCCAAAACTAACTGAAAGAGATCATTTATCATGTACATTATAATATAATTTAAATAATATAGATGCTATAGCATTAACTCCCATTTTTATTCAATATATTAGAAAGGATTCCGCCAATTATTTAAAGAGGTAAAGCGCTAAGAGCAAATCAAATTAACCCAATTGACCCCAAAGTACCTAGAAGATTCTCATTCACCCACAGGCAGTCACGCACAAGAGTTTTCTCTCATTAGACAACCAGACCTCATTAAAATTCTATTAATTTCAGCGAATAAAATCACCTTGGCTGGTTGTCATCATTAAATGGTTAACTAATGATGCTTGAAGGACCTTTTCTCTTAGCTACTTCATATCTCTAATGTTATCATCCAGTCTGAAAGTTGTCCCTCTTTAACCCTTTGAGCGCTGGAACCGGATTTTGAAGGCCTTTGCAAACAGTTTGGATCCAGATGAGACACCACAGAACGTGGCGTCTCATCAGGATCCAAACTGTTTGCTATTCTGATAGTATTCTTTGAAAAAAAATCAAAGAAAATGCTAATTTTAGAAAGTCAGCAGATGACAATTTAGCAGACGACAAATTTCCCGGCATGCAAAGGGTTAATAGCACTTTTTGTCTCTCCTTTCCATTAATTTGTAGACTCATTACTTTTAAGTGCGGTAATCACAATCTCATCTACAATATGGCGGAAGATATTTCTGATATTACAAATGGATTTTTGAGATTTAATAATTACAGTAATCATGTTCCCAAGGTGTCAGGCAGTGGAGAAAACAAGCATTCTAGTGCCATCAGGAGCATTTTATTTAATGAAAGATAAAGAAACAATTTGGCAGGATTCTAAGGTGCTATAGGAAAGTTAAGATCTAATTCACCTCATGTTGGTCTGGTAACACAATGACAAAAGCCAGGCAAGGAAAAATATTTAACTTTCAAACAACAGAAAAATGGCAGTCTCTCCTGCAAGGCATCAATGCTTGCTTTCTGGATCACTTATTTGCATAATTGAATGAATGGTTTATTTTCCACCAGAAAATTGTTTAATTCATCAAGGAATTGACTTTGAAATTGTTAAACCTTATAAAAACAAAGCTGGGCAAAATGTGCAAAAATTATTAACAAACAGGGTCCTCCCAAGGTTTGATGTAGAAAGCAGACGTAAATACTGCGCTGTAACCTGTGTTCAGGGGGTGTTCCGCTGGCTTACAGTGCATCTTTCAAGACTCAAACAGCGCTAATTTTGATTGCAGGAATAGTGTCTGATTTTGGAGGATTATTTATTAAGCTAATTTATAAGTTATGGGTGCTCACCTGAAAAATTAGCTCAGGTTGATTAGAAATTAGTCACATTATCCCTCATTAATTACCCATCACTGCTGCATCCCCATGGAGTATAAACTGACAGATTAGGGGAAGCCAGAAGAGGTTACTTGAGAACATTTTTGGCTAATAAAATTCCAGGCTTCATGTTTTTTGCATATCAAGAGTTGAATGTGAAACTGGTTTATCTGAATTAAATATTGCTGTGCGAGATCAAATAATTCCACCCCTTGATATCCGCTGCTTTAATACTGTTTAATACAAATATTTAAATATAACAGTGAAAATATTTTGTTAGTTATTAATATCTCCCGTATCTTCTTTTATTTTTATTTAAGTTTATGCATTAAGTTCAATTATAATTCTGATCAATAAAGTATTCTTTAACATTTCATGAGTTTTTATGTTAATATTCCCTTTTTATTTTTGTCTAATTCTAACTTTGAAATTGTTTGCGTACAGGCATATTATTTTGAAATTTCTGACAAAAAAACAAGTTTGTCTATTAAATAATATATGCAACATTAGATTAACATCAAATGTGAAGTAATATTTCTATTTACCATTTCTAATCATTAAATGAAATATAAAGTATAATGAAAGGAATTTAAAATATCATTAAAATTCACTTAAGTACTCACTTAATTGCATAATAGTGTTACCAAACACTGATTAGTGCAGATAAATATGTAAACCAATATCATCCGACAATAAAACACGATATTCTAAAGCCATTTAAACATAATAGCTGTCACAGTTCGCAACTGCAAAAGTCAGTGATTTATTCCACTCTCTCCAGTTTCTAATTTGATAACAAGAGATATTCCTTCAGTTGACATATATCTTTGTATACTTTGTATTATGCTTTTATGGTACCAAGATTTATTGGGTAATTCCCATGATAAAGTGTATCCTTTTGTACCAATAAATTTAAAATCATGGCCGATTGGACCAACACGTTTGACAATTATGAGTCAATTTGCTAGTTATTTAACACAGCAGGGTTGGCTCATAAATTTTAGCAAAGAAAAGATCTGTTAGCTATTACTGATATAAGGCAAAAGGTAAAAGGAGCCAGAGATAATAATCATAAAGCAAAACAGAAAAGTTAAACCTAGAATCATTGATTGTAAATCAATAAAAAATTTGGTTTGCATGATTATAAGATTGATGAAATATGACCTTAGAAGCAAATAAGTTAATGATAATGATAATTATTACCACATAAACATGAGAAACAATAATTTTATTATTTTGTGAATAAAAAAATGCCTCACTATATTTCTTACATGATAATTACAATAAACAACCCTTATCTTCTGAGTTCCAATAATTATGCTGTCAATTATGATTTATACAGCATAATGTGCATGTTATCAATACTGTTGTTGATGTAAAGGAGTCATATTTATATTTATCATATCAAGGCAAAAGATCATCAGATTAGTGGCTGCAATTTGCATGGGTGGGGAAATGCAAAACTTATCACCAACTGCATCTACAGTTTGATAGCAATTAGTTTATTTGATCTTACAAAACATTATCAAGTTGATCAGTGGAAAGATATAGCGTTTAGATGATCTTTGTACAGAACATGCACACTTTCCGTTGACATGAGTTATTTGCTGTGAAAACTTCAAAGTGTCTTCCTGTAATTTGAGGACCAACAACTAAATGTCAACATTATCACTAGATGACATAGGTCACAACTAAATGTCAACATTATCACTAGATGACATTGGTCACAACTAAATGTCAACATTATCACTAGATGACATAGGTCACAACTAAATATCAACATTATCACTAGATGACATAGGTCACAAACATACCCTTTTTTGCATGATGGGAAAAAAATGTGGCATGTTATTATAGGTAAGCAATTTTAAATTCAGAAAGACTGAAAATGATGAAGCACAATTCATTTTGAAACACAAAGACGTATAAACTTGTAAGGGTATGTATGGTGTCCAATTTTTTGAATTTATTCAATAATGATAAAACTGCAACATTAAAGCCAAGACATGACTCGCAGTACAGTTTTACAAGTAAAATCAAATGAGCTTCACTCTGGGAAAACAGGGCTTGATGTATCGGCATAAAATGTCCTCCCAGATTTAAGCCTGTCGTCCACACATTTAAAGAAAGTCTCTTATAAGCTTAAATCCAGTTTAAGCAGAAAGTGCCGTCCCCAAGTAGCCCAAACTGCTGTGGCATCTCATCTGGATCCAAACTGTTTGCAAAGGCCTTCAAAATCCGGTTCCAGCGCTCAAAGGGTTAAGTGTAGTCCTAGATAAGACTGTGCAGTCTGCACACGCTAATCAGAGACGACACTCTCCACTGCTATGGTATTTTTTGTTTATAGGAAGTCTTTTCTACATGATGATCTTCTATGGATGACACTTTACGAACATGCACTAAGCCTAGTTTTTACAGGGCGAGGCACAAAATGTTTCCCACACAGTCATTAAAAGTAATCGCTTAACTCACCGGAACTGATTTTGGTACCAGTAGAACGCGGGCTCAGGGTTTCCCAATATTTCACACTTGAGTTGCAGCTCGGAGCCCAGGTCCAGTACCTCATCCTGGTTCCCTGTTCTCTCAACCTTCGCCACCGGGTCAATCCCTGCAAATACAGGAAAGGAACATTGAAACAGCTGAGGTTAGCAGAAACAAATTGATTAATTAAGGGTTATTGGACATACAAACTGACAAACCAAACTACCAACAATACAACCTCACTCAGAGTCTTCAAACCTCACAAATCCAAAGACCACAACATAAGGTAATATTGTATCTATTACTGGCCCAGGCTTAGTTTAACTTGTAAGTTAAATACAAATTAGACGAGTTCTGAGAAAAGGGGGTTTAACTTATGTGCGTAAAGTGTCGTTCCAGATGAGCCTTTTTACTGTATTTTTCGTTTCAAGAAACACTGTACTTGGCGAAAATCAAGTTTAAGCGGAAAGTGTCCTCCCTGATAAGCCTGTGCAAAATGCACAGGCTAATCTGGGAGGACACTTAATGCACATGAATAAAACCCCCTTTTCACAGAGGGAGGCTCAATTATTTTCTCTATAACAAGATGACTGGCCATCATGACATGCTACCAGAAAGGTTCAAAATTCCATTCCAAATCTTTCATCAACTACCACAATCATGAAATACGGGTCGGAAAATGGACTTCTTTATCACGATCAATGAGACAAAAACTATTTTTGAAGGCAATTTTACGGCTCTGTCTAAGAAATATATTTGTTTTGCAAACGAAAACAAACGCCCTAAGTCTCTGCACATTTCTCTGGATTCCAAAACAGATCATTACACATGTCGAGATGTGTTTTCCCTCGTGCTTATTATTTATGTCTGACAGGATCCACACTTCAAACCAAAATATTTAAACACCATATGTCTTGAAATTCACTTTACCGCAAAAATGTCTGTTTCGCATTCAGTCATTCCGAATTGCGTGATTTATGCACTCCTTATGGGCCGGAAAACATCCAATAAAGCATGAATTTTTAGGAATATTTGTCTGCAGATTTTTTTTTCAAACACAATAATTGTTACACATTATTTTTGATTGAAAATAAGACGAACATTTGTATATGTCAACATAAACTGAAAACAAAATAAAAGAAATTAATAATGCAGTAACTTAATTTGTCAAAATTGTAAAAAAATTAAAAAGTACAATTTGTAATTCATTATAATTGCAAACAAAATATAAAAAAAATTCCTTAAAGTAGCCCAGCTATTTACACAGTTAGTTAACATGTTGAATATAATTACTAGAAATAATCTATGTCCAAGTGACATTGGCTAATAAATTATTTACCTACATCAATCATGAACGATTTTCCGAAAGACTGAAACCATTTTTTTTTAAATAAATTAAAGTAAAAATAGTCTCCGAACATCACTTTCATACTCACTATACTTTTTTGTACATGAACAGTGGTTTGTTTAGACAATAAAACATGTGAATAATGACATTAAAATTCACACTTAACATTTATATCCCCTTAAATGTCAGAAAGAACATGACAATTAGCCCTCAGATAATTAATACACAACATTTCTATGTACAGCTACATTTCAAAACTCATGACACTGAACAATTACAGCATGATATTAATGTATGAACAAAATGAGGAATTTCGTTTAAATGCTTTATTACAATAGATCTGATATATGTGTCGTGTTATGAGAAAACTGGGCATAATGCTTCTGCGTAAATTGTCATCCCAGTTTAGCCTATGCAGTTTGCACAGGCTAATCAGGGACGACAATTTCCGCTTTTATGGTATTTTTTGTTTAAATGTCTCTGTTTAGCGAAAATCCAGTTTAGGCGGAAAGTGTCTGCACAGGCTAACCTGGGATGACACTTTACGCACATGCATTTTGTCCAGTTTTCTCAGAACCTGACACATATGGTGAATAGAAGGTTACCCTATTGTTTTGTAATATATCAGGTAAGGCCTAGAGCAAATAAATGGCTAGGCTCGACAAGCCATTATTATTATTTGTGCCAATTTGTGTATTTGAAACTTTGCACAGATAAACAAACAGACTGCTAAACAGTGCAACTACTATATGCTGCCTTTTTCGAAGGGGCATACAAATAATTATATGAAAATCATGTTGTAAGACGTCAGCATTTGTATCAACATGATCTTGAATAATTTAAATAAGTTAGGAATACGATTAGTATGTTATGACAAAACACTTATGAGTTTAAAAAAAATAATCTAAGTGTGTTTTGTTTCATAAAATACAATAATTATCCGGTCACAAGATAAAATACACTACTATAATAAGTGTCATATTACCAATGTATTATATAAAGATAGATGAGCATCAAATTATGCAACAAATATACGCCAACCTAACAACATAATGATAGGACAGAGTTTAAGTATTTTATTGCACATAAAATCTTACCATAAAACCTGCTTTTGGTTTACCTTTGACATCAACTAACATCCCGCTATCATGTGAGCATTATCAACAAAACCACACAATAGCATTTAAAATGTCATAAAGTAATCAAACATAATTTCACATTTGAATACACTATATAAAATCAAATACCTTATTTAAAATTTAAATAAATTTACTATCAGAATAGAATGTGTTCTTAAAATCAGTTATAATTTGACAATTGTGTACAATTATTTATTAAAGCTTTGCTCAAATTGGGTGACAAAGCAATTATCAAGCTGCAGAAGATGTTATTTCAACATGTTTAACAGTGGTTTATTTACTTACAATTACAACATATTTATTTTGTTAGTATGTAACAAAAAAATAAGATAAATGTTGTTTTTGACATACAAGATGGATTGCTTATAACTGGAACCAATTTGTACACTCATGGCTAATTTGTCGTAATTTTTAATTTATTATAAGCTTTAGGTACAAAATGGTACCCTGATACTTTGTTGACCGATTTTTTTACCAATTAGGAAACCTGAAGCATAAAACTGGTAATCAAATATGTGAAATGTCACTGGTAACCAAATATGTGAAATGTCACTAAGCTGAAAAATTAAAACCCTAAATGGATGTGATACAAAAGTTGCCTTTACTGTAAAATATTAATTTAACCCATTTATGCCTAGCGTATACAAAAAAGGCCTAGGCAAACAGCGTAGACCCAGATGAGACGCCGCTATAATGTGGCGTCTCATCAGGGTCTTCGCTGTTTGCTTAAAGGAATTTCCATGAGAAATATTCTAAAAATAGAAATAAATATACTAGACATCTCTAATTTTGGAAATAAATTGATCCAATCAAGAAGGATGGGAGAGTCCACTAGGCATAAATGGGTTAAAATGGCATCGTGAGGTACACTGAGTACCATGGCAATTAGTTGGTGTCATCAGAGCATGATGAAGACATCATAGTAAATTAATTTTTAATTTAGTAGGATTTGGTCCTCTGAACTATAATTCATATGACTGTCACTGTGAAATGCATTAAGTCTGACACTAAATTAAAAGCACCTGTCACAACATCGGCAAAAAGCTTTCATGCCATATAAGATAATTAAGTAACATTCAACTATTAATGGAATTTTTATCCTATGAAAGTTGCAAATAGTCACAATCTGAGGTGTAATTGGTTGATAATTTAGTAGTCATGTCACTGAAATATTACAAATGTTACAAATCTTTGAATATTTTGTGAAAGTGCTTTATTTGAAGATGTTTTTGGGAAAACAAAGTGTAAGTTAATAAGTTTTACAACCACTGCATTAATTAATTAAAATTCTGAATAAAGTACACAAATAATGCAAATGCACATACATGTATACCCATTAAAGAGCCAAAACTATTATTACAAAAACAATTGCCACAATTATTTCATAACCTTAAGATTTATTATTCGCTATTACCCACCCATATTTCGTTCATCAAATGTAACAATGACAATAACATAACGAGATATCAACATAAGTATCAGAATATACCTCCCAAGTTTTTTTATTAAAGTGCCACATTTGGCAAACGCATTCCCGTCACACAGAAAAGAGGGATGAAAGACCATAACAAGTGAAGTGTTCACTTTCTAGAACCACCTGGCCCAGTGTCATCTGCAGACCAGAAGCCGTCCAGAAACGATGTACGTGCCGGACACTTGAACATGACAGAAAACAGACCCTTGCCGTGGGTATAAATCTGGCATAAATCGGGGATAAAGCTGGGCGATGTTTACATACCCAGCTTCCTAATGGAACATTAAATCATAATAGAGGTAACTGTGCTCATAATCTTCTGTATGAAGTTGTTTTACCACTCCAAGTTCCAGATTATTTCCAAGCATTCTGTTGGTATATCATAGTTTATAATATGTGTGGTACATTGAATGATATGTTAGCTACATTGTATGATAAGTGAATTGGAAATGTTTTGGCAATAATATTAAATTACACAACAGCTCATTGAATGAATATGTGGTACGTTGAAGGATTTGTGCAGTTCATCAAATGACATGTGTGGAAATGTTTTGGTTTGGGGAATCATTTCTTCTGTGAACTGTGTACAATCATTTTTCAATCACACACTAACAAAACTCAGGACGCTGCTTCATTCTTACTTATAACAACCTGTCAAGAAATTTGTTTTGGCTTCATGTCTTACAAAATTGCATTTTTGATGAATTGTCCAAACCAATGAAGCTTAAATCATAGCTTTCTCATCCATCAATTGTTTCATTTCAACAAATGTCAGCAATTCCTATAGTCCACAAGATCTTCCAATACCTCTTCACTAAGACCACTCAATTAATTATTGGATTGCCAACAACTTTAATTCTATGATATTGACATTTCTTGTATACATTCTGCCATAGACTCTCCTATAAACTTAAGACGACAAACTCTCCCAACTCTTCAGTCATTTCGCTAATGAAACTTGACCAGAAGTCATCAAATACCACCTCCATGCATTCAAAATGCCCATCATTCTCTGATCAACTTTCTATACATTTTGCGTACCTTTCGTTCCGGTTATTTTAAAGAAAAACAAAAACCTAATTGAAGTGTCAAAAATGTCTAGCGTGATAAGACAATCTCTTTACAAACACTGACCTATTGTAAAAATGTTAAACCCCATAAATTAAATGTTTGCAGTTATTCTTCGAAGACTGACCATGACTAGATGACAATCTGACCCGCCATAAATAACTCATAATCGTTCACAATAAAACGTGTGACGTTAACGACTCACAATATTTGTGAAATGCCATAAAATGACAATAAACAACAATAATGGTCATTACAAGGTCTGTGGCCTTACAGCAGACAGTCATAATGTTGTTGGTACACCTCACAATTGAAACTGACATTTATGATTTTATGATGCTTTTAATTCATTTAGACATATCATTTTTGGGGGCAGTTTTTGATCCTTCATGAACAAAATTAGTTTGAAAACAAACCCAGGATTAGAGATAAAAACAAACCAATATAAGGGCATATTACTATTCCTCGGGAAAACAGGCAAGGGCTCTTTTGAAGGGGATTTTGTACTTGGAATACCTTGACAGGGTGAAGTTAACAATATTTGTTACTTTTACTTTAAGTATTGAATATTAAGTTATTTTAAATAGAAGCATNTTGGTAAGTATTTCATCTGCAATTTAGAAGATGGAAACATGTGAAAAAAATACATGTATGTGATGACCTAATTATCAAGAAAGAACAACAAAATGTTTAACCTACAAATCCTTTATTGCAAAAAACGTGTTTAGTGGTCAGACACCTGCGACTCTTAAAAAACATTGAAAAGAACAAAACAAGTACACTAGACAAACTCTTACAGAACAAAGGCAATAAGGAGCATAAATCTGACACCGTTCAGTGAATAACAAGAATGAGAGCCTGGTCAGTGAATAACAAGAATGAGAGCCCGTGTCCATCACCTGGTGATCTCTAACTCAGCAGCCATGTTGGGTTACACCACACTAGTTTAGCCGCACATTATTGTGAAAACTGAGCCATGCCATTAAACAGGCTAACCACCATGTAAATCAGCTCAGCCCACAAATCATATCCCTCCCCCACTCACAGCTACTGGGATACTAGCTAGTTAGCATGAGGAACTTTTATTGACCTTGAAATTGCATATTTTATTTATTTATTGAATTTATATGAATCTGCTTCATTTGTAAATATTCCCTTATAGTTTGCATCATGATAAATTTTGTTATAACACAAGTATTTCACACCAGAATACAAGTAAATGGTGCTTATGTTACCATATATTACAAAGTACTAGTACTCAGTACAAAATATTTGTTATACAGTGATCCATAATTATGCGAATCGTAAGTTGCCGTTTCAGGCTGATGGAAAATGAACAAGTATTATGTGTTCGCTTTGAAAATGACAAATGCGATTCTGACATCACTTCAAACTCTTCAAATCTTCATCATAATATCCTCACTGTGGATTAAAAATCATAAAATGAGGAAAAATCCAATTAAATGATGAAAGTTCATTACTATTTTATTACCACTGTTCATCCGGATGCTACTGATAATACATGGCTCGAACTGAATTACACTTGTTAGGTCAGAGCGACCTGAAATCTCAGTGTTATTAAAATCTAATGAACTGATCGTTAACTTATGATAACAAGTGATTCTTATGCAGACTGGGAATAAAAAATGAAGACAAACCAATAACCTTTATCACAGCAATTTACAGCTGAGCATAAATAAGGTGGGTTTTAAGTGCTAAACATTTCAAGTGAATGTCTGCCCAAACATTTTCACATCATTACTTTGTTGCATCACTACATTATTTCTGTGTTGCATGCAATATCCAAACAAAAGGAGAGAGCACTCATAAATGCTAATCTTAAAAAATAGTAACATTTGTCTAAGTGGCAGTAAAAGAAAAATCAATTATTTCAGTGTCTGTTTTAAAATAAAATACTTACACAACATTTTAACTGATTTTGAAATGCATTTATATTTATTTGTTGAAACAATGCATTTTCAGTATTTGTATTTCAAATATCTTTTTTTTCAAAAACAATGTGTCACTTTCAATGTCTCATTTTGCATTCAAAATACTTTACAGCAGATTGTCTCTGGCACGATGACCCACTGGGAATGTTGACTTAAGATTTTGTTCCATCAATTACATGGTCAGCAAAATACATATGGCATGCTGCCATGCACTCCAATTACCCAAAAGCAATCACAATGGGACTCCAAGATTCCTCAATGGAACCCAAACAATTTAAAGTGCTGGAAAGATACCCCCACAGAGCTTAGCAAGAGACCAAAATTGGCTGTGATTGCTTGATTAGGACTGACAAGGCACCGTGTAATTAGAGAACAATGTCCAGCAGCTGAAACCCTGGCTTGACCAATGGTCAAGATTGACAGAATTTCAAGCAAACTGATTACACTGGACAAAGAGCATTTTGACACTGTGGTCAGTGCAGTGGCCGGACTGATGACTGACCCCAGGTCAGTGGTAATGCAAACTGACCAGCACAATGGAAGTAATTTTAGTGAACATGATGAATCATTAATAGCCTTAATTACAATACCTTTCATTCAATAACTCTGAACTAATTAAGATTTAGTGTGGCAGTCTTTCTCAGTGTGCCTAACCATGTGTTTAATTTTTAGAACAAGCATTACCCTCCAAGGAATTACAGAGGTGTCACTGTATTTGCATTTCATTGACAGATCAAAACCTTTCGGGGATGGTGAGTTTTTGCAATTATCCCAAGTCATCAGCTGAATTGGTCTTTAAAAAGGTAAACACAATTAGTATACCCATTGTGATCATAATTATCTGACAAGGGTCAGACATTAACTCAAACTCTGTGTTTACCTTAAAGGGGCATAACTCTAGAACCAGAACATCAAATCTTTCAAAAACTGAACATACCAAACCTTGTATGCTTAATAAAACATCCATAAGTATTGCACAAAAGCTTCATCTTACATACAAGTTATAATCTGCAAGAACTAAAGGGAATGAGGCTGCCACCAGCACAACCAACAAAACCCCTGTTAGTTTCAAATGGTAGACACAAGAAATTGTGTTTTGGTTTTCTATTGGATGAATTAATCAAACCATGACCACTATATATTTCATCTGGTGAAATTAAAGAAGACAACATATATTGATGACAATTGCTGTTGGGAAGTAAACATTTCCTTATCAGTTGAAAACAATTCAAATCTAAATATAAAAAATAGAATCGTCATCAATACAATCCCACTTATCTCCCCATAAAAGTGAATGAAACTTTAGAAGCACACGCTGAACACGCTACTGGTGTTGAAACTTGAATCCCCACAGTATGAGCAAGACTGGAATGTGAAAGGTGAACTAAATATTGAGCGATTAATTTATGAGTTAACCAATGGCATTGGCATAAATATACGATCTCGACATGATGTACTCCTGAAATATGCAAATTACGCCATTAAATAACATCAGCTTTCCAAATTTGAGCAATTTACTCCACGGGAAACCGGGGACCACAGTTACCGATAAAAAAACATTGAAAGCTGAAACCTGTAAAGATGGACATGTTGAACAAACAAACCCACGATGGGTCGGTAATAAATGGACTTCATCCCGTCTCTATATCCCCTTGTTACAGCTCTGACTGCTTTGGCTGGATGTATCGCTGGGGGAACATGGAATTTTGTGTATGTACTTATCCATTATAACACGCAAACATCTATCTTGTTATCTTCAAACAAATAAAGGGCATGGGTAACACAGCATTACTTGAAAATACAACAAACAGTACATTAGCTACATTGGCAAATTCAATGGTCAACAATAATACATTATATTCTATGAAAACAAAATGATATTTTTACACAATAATCTAGGAGCATTTTATTAACAGGAAATATTTTATTGAGTTTCTTAAATTTTTTAAATACTCCTTCTTATGTATGAGGATCCGTTAGTATTGAAAAAAAAATGATATTTTTTTCTGTTAATTCTCATAAAGTCGTACATCCTGCTGACAGATGCAAAATCTATCGCTACATTTTATTGTCGATACAAAAATCCCATGTTGTAACTGAAGAAAATGGATTGCCAAGTCATAAAACGGTGCATATAACTCTCTCCTTGATGTTTTACAGATTGTTTATCAAAACAGCGTTTCAACCTCCCTAATAAAAGGCTTCGACTTATGTAAAAAGCACTTGTGTTTACGAGCAATAACATTTACATTAAAGTCACACACAGCGATTACCATGGTGTGATACGGCCATAAGCTAAACACATTCAAACAATATAATGGCTATTTTTGTCAATTATTGCGATCTTTTGTAAAGGATTATCTTAATGCTTTCAGATGTGGCTGCCTGAACTTTACAACACACAGACAGTAACAGATTTTTTTTAGTAAATTGTGTTGAGTTTTAAGATTATCATCCAACTTATTCACAAAATGATTTTAATTAATCCTCTGAATCATATTTGCTCAGACTTGTGTGATCTGATTAAAGTCATAAATAGAGGAATTGAAAACTGCATCCTTAAACGTTGGTCTAACTGTAATGCTATATATGTGTTTTAGTCCTTACAAGAGCCTAACACACAGGGTTCAATAAAATATACATTTCTATATCATTAATACTCCACCGTCAATGGAATCTCAAGAATGCCTCAATAAGCATTTGGCTTTCAACAACTTGATAAGGAACCAGAATCTGCATTGAACGATTTCCCTCATCTTATCCGGATATTGACGAGTGAAAGATAAAAATGCTTCTTTTTTTATTTACAAATATTTCCATTAAAACATTTCAAGCCAATTATTATTTTCATTCTCAGACAGGTTTCTAATTTTAAGACAAACTCTTAGGTTTTCTCCTCAACATGCATTTACTTAATTAGCCTGTGCAGACTGCATAGGCTAATATGGGATGACACATACAGCACATGCAATAAGCCAAGTTTTCCCAGAAGGAGGCTCAAATGTTAAAAAGTCCCCTTGCAATATGAAAGAAACCAAAATTATGCAAATCTAAATGCTGCTGTTTGATAAAACCCACCGTAACTTCTCAACTGATCCAAGCTCTTCTGACCCAAAACCCAGACACAAAAACAGACACAATAATTCTTCCTGACAATACATACATAAGTATTACATTGCATAGAAGTCGTATACCAATCAATTCGGTATTTCTATTGTCTGACAATCTCGTTATAAACTCCCATCAAGATGCACAGTTTTTGCTTTCATTCCCTAACATCAGTCAAGAATGTTACATACTTGGTACAGATTATTGTTTCTTTCTCTCTCGTGTTCTAAGGACAGTAGCGTACAATCTAGAGAACTAGCTAGAATGAAAGAGGCTCTCACATGTGCTGTATTTTGACAACAACCATTTCATGTTGATAATTGGTTTGAAAGAACTATATTACCTGACATTTTTTACATCAGTAATTAGTTTTGTACAAGTCCTTGCTAGTTACCAACAGAGAAAGTCCAAGAACATTTATTTACCTGTAATCTTCAGTTTATGGTTATTTTTTAAATCTTATGTTATCAATGTGCTTGCAAAATAAATAATATTTTAAAGAAGCTTTTACGTTAGACAACCAAATAATGCATTGAATAAGACTGGAAACATTTTAATTAACTTATTAAATACAGTTCAATCTCTGCATAGCTTAATACCCCATTCTTTATTTACCAGAGTTTTGCAGCCAGATTTCTGCCATTAGCTAAATATTTACTGCAAACTGCAATCGAATTAACGCCCTGATGATAATGAGACATTCAAATCACTTTTTAATTGACTGGGCATGTGGAGGGAACATTAATGGGACTCTTGATTAACCCGTTTATGCCTAGTGGACTATCCCATCCTTCTCAATTGGATCAATTTATTTCCAAAATTAGGGATGACTAGTATATTTATTTCTATATTTAGAATATTTTTTACAGAAATTCCTTTAAGCATGCGGCGTCTCATCTGGGTCTACGCTGTTTGCCAAGGCCTTTTTTCTAGACGCTAGGAATAAATGGGTTAACAAATTCATTATGGCGTGCAGACAATTAAATTACGTCAGTTTTTGGAGCTTTACTAATATGATTTAAATTTTATGGCATTTGAAGCTATGATAAATAGCAAGACTGTAATTCTCAAGTTAAAAATACATTTCAAGTTTATTTCCATGGAAAAAGGGCAGGGTTCGACAAATCCACTCGCCCGCTCGTAATTTCGAGTGGAAATCAGCTCCAGACGAGTGAATATTCCGGCAGCGCTCGTCCTGCAGGGCGAGTGGCATTTCTGGCCGAAAAGATTAAAATTTTCAGTTTTAACACATCTTTATTAAACAAAACAACGTTTTTAATCGGCGATAACAAATTACCCGGATGTTTATTATTCACACTGCGCTAAAATTAGTCCTAACAACCGGTGTCGTGATAAAAAAATCCGCGCACCTGCATTTTCAAGTAAGAAATGTGAAAAATCGAGTGTTGACACATCAATTTTTTAGAGCGTAACAAATACGATGATAAAAAATCACGATAAAACATATTGGTTACTGATTTATTGCATCTTTTCAATAAATTGCAGGGCAAGAACATATTTCAGCAGGGCAAGTGAAAATTCTTAGCTACTCGCCCTGCAGGGCAAGTTGCTGAAACAAAATTTGTCGACCCCTGAAGGGAAATAAAGTTATTTAAGCAGGTTAAAGTCTACTATAAATAAAGGTTGGTACCGAGTCTTGTACTGCTAAGACGTTTGCCTACCTTTTTATTTCAAAACACAGACAATGACATCATAAATTATCCTGGCTTGTTTGTAAGCATCTATTTGGTAGAAGGTACACATGTGGATTGGATAAAAACCATTCTTTTCTGTTAAATGTCAGAGGCAGTATTTTAACAGTTAATTCTAACCAAAATCTTAAAATGATTGATTTCTGAAACAACATACATGTTGAAGTGAATGTTTCAATGCCAGCTTAATAGAGGGGCAATGACCGCTTATTGACCAACACATGTGACTTCATTAAAGAAGTTTTCACTTCAACACTCATTCCTATCTGGAGGTATCAAACAGGAGTCCTGATCTGCATTATCTCCCCAGCACTATCGGAACTCTGACAACAGTGACAACAGACACACTAATGAACATTCATGCTCATGACCCCAGTGACCTTTCTAACCTAATGATACCACGGCAACCAGTCTTTGACATGACCTGCATTGTGACTCAATGCTTGGAATTGTTTATCAAGAAAATTGTTACACTCTTCATTCTTCACTGAAATCTGTTGAAATATTTTATTTTATTTCAAGTTTTCTTTGATGAGTTTTAATAATTTATACCAGGATTGCTATTGTTATAAGTATTCTTGTGTTTAGATGAGTAGATTGATTTTGACATTACTTATGTTGTTATTTTGATAAATGGCTAGCAATGTCAAAATTAAATGCAAAACATTTTTTGAGTAATTTTCATACACATCTTAAACATATGTCAATGGAAACACCTGACTTTCAAGTCCTTGAAAAAACGGCCTTCTCTCTGATTTTACTTCTTTCTTTCCAAGCAAGACCACAGGGACAGGAAAATGCCTTAATAACAGACCATTAAACAAGCAAATTCGTTGAATTGATATAACCCGCCAAACTATAGCTTTGTCACAGAAAAAGCATTTTTTCAAGATACAAATGGCCATAACTCCGTTATTAACAGATGGTGTACAATGCCATTTGGCGTGCATCATCCTCTTGTCCATATATATACTCATACCAAGTTTCAATGAAATCCGCCAAAGCATGTCCAAGATATGGCTCCGGACACAAAATTGCCAGACGGACGGAAGGACGGACAGACAACGCCAAAACAATATCCCTCCGCCTTTGGCAGGGGATAATAAATATTTAGCAAAAAATTATGCCATCTGAACTATCAAAGAACATTTTAACTTCGAAACATTGCATAATTAACATAGCACCAATCCAGGTAACCCTGCAGTTTACTGATTGAGAGTGCAGTCCAATCTTTCATCAGGATTTATCAAGTTAAGCTCATTAAGATTTCAGATAACAAACATCTTTAAACACCTTAATCTCTGTGGGTTAATGATAATTGTCCCCCATACTGTGTTTCCAGCAAGTATTTTAGACACCCATGATTTATCATTGGGTTCCAATGGTATCTTTGGGTTCCATGATTTATCATTCTGGTCCTGCTGGCCGACCATGGTAACCTCTCACCTTGCTTCTGGTTTAATCAATCTTCTCTAATCTATTCAGACCTTCAGGATTACCACACACTGATATACATCAATAATACATACTCAGACAAGACAATATGCATTATTAACACAAATACCCCTAATAATTAAATCATTCTGCTTAAAAAATTCATGGAGCGACATGAAGAGCAAAATATGCCAAAGCTATCAACCAACAATGCAGACTTTGATAAGGTTTCTTAGAAAGCTGGGTGGTCAATGGAAAGTTAAATGAAACCTGCTGTCTAAACGAAAATGTCTGAAATGTACTAGCCATGATTGGCATAAATGGCGGAAAATAATATTTTTATGACATCTACTGCTGTTAACTGGAGCAGGAAGTCTTTTGGCCCAAGAGGCTTCTGTAGCATCAAGTTACCATGGTAACACATGTCCTCTTCTGGCTCAATTAATTCATGTCATTTCATATCTGATAAGAAGCCATATCCACCCATTTGACTGACACTTGTTAGAATCAGCCACAAACTGTTTTACACCATGTTAACCACACAAATGTTAAATTTCTTCTATCAGAGGGAGACCAGAAATTTATTAGCAAAATCCCTTGCTGACTGGGATGTCAGACAGAGTTTGTTACAAGATATGTTACAGTATGATTAGTCACTAAGCAACAATTGTGAACTTCAAATATTTTTGCAACAAGGAAACAAGACAAAACAGCATGATGCCATTGGACGTAAAAATGGTATAATCGATGTGGAATAATTTTTGCATTAAAGTCCTCACATTCCCCACAAATCACTTCATGCCCCTTCATTAAAAATACATGACACCCATCAGTCAATTTGTCACAGTCACTGCAGAAGAAAATGTGAAATGAAACAATAGAAAATATCCCCGATAATCACTTCAGCCAGCTGAATTCATGTTACACCAAACCTGTTATTTTCCGCACACCATTTTCATTCCTTTGCCCACATAATACCCTACTAACAAGGCCAGCCCTGCTTCCCAATTCCCTGGACCACTATAAAATGAAAGAATATTGATGATGAACATGTAAATCAATGCATTAGTGAGTCCTCATCAACTTAGGCCAATAATACTGATTAGTTTAATGCTGCTTTTCCTGCAGCTGAGGTCCAGATATAGTCATAGCTGGGAAAATTCTAAAGGCGGCTTACAAATGGTCATGGACACGTCCATTTATCTTTGGTAATTGGTATGACGGAAATCATACAAGCTTATTCGACATGATATATGTGGGACATGCTAGTAGCAGAATCAGCCTGGTCAATACTGACAGTGGAATTTGCAGTCATAGTAATAATATAAATCATCCTCATCAGCCATTTTGAAAATGTTTTAGCCCTTTGCATGCTGGGAAATTTGTCGTCTGCTAAAATGTTGTCTGCTGAATTTCTAAAATCAACATTTTCTTCACTTTTTTTCAAAGACGGCTATCAGAATAGCAAACAGTTTGGATCCTGATGAGACGCCACGTTTTGTGGCGTCTCATCTGGATCCAAACTGTTTGCAAAGGCCTTCAAAATCCGGTTCCAGCGCTCAAAGGGTTAAATGCTTAAAAATGCAAAAGATTTTATTAACTGTGACTAAAGTCACAGTCACTGCATGCAGATTGTAATACAACATTTAATTAATTGGTTCAGGAGCTGTAAGAATGATAAAATACAAATAAAGGTGCCAATAAACAGGAAATATAGGTGATTGCTTGTGGGCAATTGTTACGTCTGGTTACATGATTGGCAAGTTTTTTTTTAAATGCTGCCTTGTGACTTTAGTTTGGTACAGTTAATCCTATAAATGCAAAGTTAATCAACTTCAGTATTCTAACACTTTCTAATTAGTTTCTAAAACAGGACTTTTTATATCTTGTCCGAAGAGGTAAGTAATTATGTAGCATGCAGGAAGTTTTGACTTGTTAGAATTACCACATCAAGTTGGCATCATGTTGAATGACAGCCCCCAGGTGCTTGAATGTTCAAAACCAAGCCTTTAACACATCCTGATGAAGCAAAAAGCTTCTGGATGACAAAGATCAGCAAGCCCCCAAACAATGTGTGAGAGCCCAACACATGTGGTGGAAGCTGTTTTTAGACAAATGTCTGAAGAAGGGCAATATCAAGAATAGAATCCTGTGACCAATATTTTACTTGGTAGGTTGCAAAGTACTAACAATCAATACGGTACCCCACATATACGCTCCATCGGCTGTGTGGCCCTGTTAAAATTAGCCAACATGTAGACGGTATGCAAATAATACAGTTGGAATTGAGCAGTTTGCATTCAAACCTAAATTACCTCCCATTGGTATGACATATACAAAGGAATTAAGCAATGACTCAGTTGAATTGTCCTGCGTATAATAGAACGTGAACAAATTTCTTCATTGCATCCTGTCTAGCTGAATATTTGGTGCTTTTTGTTTCTCTTGATTTTGGTTCCTTTTTACACTACACATATCAGCATTTTGATTGTTGAAGATATTGAAAAGAAGACAAGAAGGTTACAGCAGACCACTATTTCATGTGGCATCCTGTCATATCATTGAATGTTACTTTTTCTTTAAGCTTAAAAGATTATGGTCCACAGACATGAAATTAACTTCTGCTTCATTCCAAGCTTGTCGATTCCGATGATGACTGACAGTAATCCACCCAAGAATAACAGACCAGGGTGTTTACATGATGGTCAAAGGGTCAGGGAAATCTGGTCCTTTGCCACTTTCCAGTGCTATTCATGGGAGAACCTTGCGGAAAATTGAAACAAACAGAGGCTCTTTCACCTATAAATGGTTCTGACATGTGTATAAATAAATGCAACAGTTGGTGGGGTGTTTCCACTTCAACACTTCCGCGGCGGCTATATGTCAGTCTTGAAGACAGTCTAATAATGTGCATGCATCTTTGCAAAACAGTGGGAACATTCAGTACAACCTCTTTATATTGGCTAAGACTACATCAAATTTATCAAATCTGGTTATCACAATAATTATAATGGTTATAATTACGGTTTTATCAATGAACAACCCAACAAACATTTTTCATATCTTCATGCTGAATAGAAAAGCAAGTTACTAATTTTTTATTAAAGTAATATTTTATTGCCTGTATAAACTACTACTTTTTAGTTATATCTCAATGTTTTTATTATATATTGAAACAAATAAGGCAAAAGACAATTTTGAACTTATTACTGACTCTGGATTAAAATAAATCAAATTATTGGGACAATAATCTATTAACAACCAACAAGTTGAGTCATGATGAAATAATTATACGAAGGGCTGTCAAATATCATCAAATCCCAAATGAAACAAGGCGTCATCATAAACAGATTATTATTGGCTCCAGCGATTCTGCAACTCAGATCCGATAAAAATGATTGTCCAACTATTTGCAGTTTCATAAACTAGGCAAGATTCGGAGGTTAAAAGACAAATGGAGTTCAGAAAATAATGTTTATCAATAATGAGAATCAGTAGCATTTTTTTTGCTCATTTATGGATGGGAAAAATACTAGCTTATCTTCATCACATGATGTCCCTCAAAATCTGAATATGATGATGTTGAAGCATGTAGAACCTATGTAGTTGTAGCTGTTTGCGTTTAACTCTTTCAGTGCTGGAACCGAATTTTGAAGGCCTTTGCAAACAGTTTGGATCCAGATGAGACGCCACAAAACGTGGCGTCTCATCAGGATCCAAACTGTTTGCTATTCTGATAGTATTCTTTGAAAAAAAACGAAGAAAATGCTAATTTTAGAAATTCAGCAGACAACATTTTAGCAGACGACAAATTTCCCAGAATGCAAAGGGTTCAGAAAAAAAGAGCCATAGAATGATGCAGTAATGGACACTTTTTCATTATTATTAACTGCATGTTGAGAATCTAGGTATCTCAAAACTAAACTTTAAGGCACATAAATTCACTGAATCATAGATAAAATGAATGGAAGGAAATCAACAAGCAAAGATGTAGACAGAGTGATCTGTATTTATTTTATGGCTAAACAATTATTCTAACAATGAGCCATAAAAAGTGAGAAGAATCTGTCTGTATTGGTAAACGCTTATCATCAATATTTTACCATCAGCATCACGTGCATTCTGTTTGCCGGCTTTACAACTTAAAACATCTTTCAGCCTCTCATAAATGTGATGGGAGCCTCTCGAAACATGTAATATAAGAGTCTATAAAACACGATAATTGGAAATCCATCCGAAAACTGTTTTATGTTCCCACTAAACATGACGATATGACATAATGGGATATAGAATTTCTGTTTTGTGAATCAATTGTTTGGAAATGCATTCTGTCATCTCTGTAAGCACTTTCGATTATCTGCCGTTGATGAAACAGCACTTAAGAAATATATATTTACATAAACTGAGCAGTATTGTCCATTTAATATCATCTCAGCAGACATTAATTTCCTATCAAATGCAAATGAATTAACCATATTGACAAATTAATGCTTTTTAAGGGGCCAATGTTGATTTTTCCCAACATAATGAATTGTTGTATAACAAATTGACATCAAGTCTAGCCAGGGGAGACTAGATGAAGTAGGGGCGCGACAAAAAAAATATCCGCAAAAATACTTTTAACGGAAATTCAAACATGAGCTCTCCTGCTGAAGTTTGAAAGTTTGTTTTGTTGTTGACGAACAATTAAATCTATCATTGAGTGTGTTTTGAACACTATGAAGTTAAAACTGTCTCTGAATCAGGATGTGAGATTGCATTGTGGGTAATAGTCTTCTGTGAGACAGGATATGAGATTGCATTGTGGGTATGGTCTTGATTCAGCTGTATGCTGCACATTCTGTCAACACTAGATGGACATATCCTGTGTAATGTTTAAAATTGTGGGTTTATTGAATATTCTTAAACAAAGGTCTCTACAAAATATTTGAGCAGAGCACCCTGTGAACAGTAGAACAAATGTTGACCAAGTCATTTCAATGATATCAATATTTAAGAAATGAGGTAACCCAAAGATAAGATAAAGAACTTCACCAAGCAGCCTATGTAAGAGGGTAAGAAACCACTCTAACCAGAAGAGCTCTGCTGACTTCAAAAATACTTCTCTTGAATTACAAAGGCCAGGGAGAGTGCCATCTTAAAACAAATCTCTACAAAATAAATATATCAAAATGGCATAGCAAACAGTTCATATCAATTTCTCCAGGTAGGTTGATTCTCATATTTGCATAAAGGATTTCTCATGATCCCAGACTCTCCAATTATCCTGTCACACACGAGCCTCCTAATAATAAATGTCCTCTACATCCTGCCAACCAACCAACCAGTCAATGTCTACTAACACGCTCCCCACACTTGAACATTTTGCATACAGCTGGTGCGGTCAGTGATTGAAAACAATATTTTCAATTATTGTATGTTGCATTCAGCTGGTTCGGTCAGTGATGGATAACAACATTTTTATTTATTTTATGCTCGCTATGTAGTCAACCAATCAGTGATTCTGTTCCTAAGTAAACACTGTTTAAATGAATCTTTATGTGCCATAAAATCTGATTGATAGAGTGGTGACAAAATTGTTTATAAACATTAACTTCACATCTGCCGTTAATGGTGCAAGACAGTTAGTGGAGGTTAAATGATTTGAATGTCTCCGAAAATGGCCGGGTTATAATTAAACGGGAAAATAGGACTGGTTCTGTTAACATTACAAAGAAAAGTCCTTCAAAATGTAAACAAAAGTGTTTGATTGTATTTAATGTCCCGGATGTTAAAAAGCAAAATATGTATACATTAGTTATGAGGTAATTTTCAAAATATTAAGCTTCTCCCTATATATTTACCCAGTGCTTAATTAATACAAAAAAAAAACAACAACTAATTTGACTTCCTTTGGCTCAATATTTAATTTTCCCAAAAGTGACTATTCTGCAACATTATGGCTATTTTAAAGGATCCAATGAAGATAACATTCTATTCTTTAATTTGCCAATTATGCCAAATTGTAGCCAATCAGTGGCTAATTGGATGAATTACATGAATATTTAAATCAGACTATTCGGCACTACTTCTCAACACTGGGATTTCAAACCTGATAACGAATAAATGAAGCAAGAAATGATGATGAGGTCCAGGTGAAGGGGTCTGAATCCCTAGCTTCAGGGGGCAGGACCTGATAAATCAGGCCTGACAGGGCCCCTGCTTGCCCTCTGATAAAGGAGCCTAGGACCAGTGGCCCCTTGGACCCCTATGATGATAAACAGGCAGCCTTCAAAGTAAGTGGACACCTTTGAAAATGGGATTCAAAGGTGTCCTTTTCTAATCATTTCAACAGGATTCTGAGACCATGCTACTTGAATTTTCTGTCTGACTTGGTCTAGCTGATTCACACCAAATTCTTTTGAAATATTAAGAAAAATGGTTTATGTCAGGCATAAACTGCTCAATAAAAATAGTAATATTTTGTTAATCTGTCTGTCCCGCAAAGTGCTTTTTTCCATATATTTAATGAATGGCCATCACAGGAGAACTGAAGATAATTGTTTATTTGTACTGGTCTTTCACACTTTCTGTGCAAAATGATATTTATCACATCTAGGCTTTGTGGAAAAGTGATTATTTTGAGAGATGGCTATGGACATGGTAAACAGACTTTTGTTATCAACAGGAATAATCAGTCATTATCAATTGTAGACAATCTCTCAGTGACCGGTAACCCTTCCACTGTGACCTACCATGTTACCATAGCAACCAGGTATTAAGTTACTAATTAAGATTTATTTGTTTTCAATCCTACCAGTAAGATTTAAAAATTAACACTATGGCAGACATGTCAATGGCGCTTAAAGACAATAATGTTATTTGGAGATAACAACATAATTACCATTTCAACAAAAATCCACATAAAACTAAAAGAATATCCTGCAATTGTATGTCGGAACTTTTGTTCGACAGAATTATGGTATCTTTATAATTATTACAATATATCTCTTGCTATTCTTCCTTACATAATTAGATTAGCATTATGACTACGTGGCATGCAGAATAATATTATATAACAATATATTACATAACTTTTATATATTACCAAATATTCAAACTGTCTCAATTACACTTCAACTAAACCAAAATCCATCATAGTGATTGAAAATGTGTCCAAACACATGCATTCTTAATAATAAGTCTGTCAAACAGATTAAAGAAAACATTTTATCACAGATTTATTTCTAAAATGTGTTGTATTACAATAATAGGTATTTTAAAATTAATATAACAATCTTACAATAAAGAATTTGCTGCCCATTTTACATCGGTAAAAAACCAAATCCATAAAATGTATCTCTTTAAGAAACAGATTACCATTATTTGTGTGAGCCATAAAACTGAGTGCCGTAAACATTTAAACATAGATATACCCATGAACTCTCATGACATTCAAATAAAACTGGACATAAACAGCACCCTGTGAAACTCACAAAGTGATATACAGTTACACTGGCAGATGATCTGCTATTAAGAAATTGTAGGAGTCAACATGCGTGTACAAGAGGGAGATTGTTAAAGTTATAAAAAGCTGACTTTATATCGGTATAATGGTAGCTTTTTTAATGACTTTAGATAAAACCATTGGAAGTAGTTAATTCTTTAACAGTATCTCGATTAAAATTCAATGATAACTGTCAAATGTCTACCCTACCATTATGGATGTAAACATTTAAAGTTTGTGAAATGGACAAGGTCATATGACACTGTCACATGACATAAGGTCACATGACTAAGACGTCCATTAAGTCTGTGTGTGGTCGTCAATGCACAACAAGATTTGCCCAGCATACCACATCAATTTTACATTACAGAGTTTTATGGGGGTTAGAAGAAAGCAAATGTTTCTAAATGATTTGATAAATGTTTTACGCCTTAACTGATTAAATGCCAATTATGGACGGAAGCATTGGTCTCCATTTGTGTACAAAATATCACAATGATGGGTGGTAACAACAACCCTAAGATATTTACATACTTGACAAGCACAGACAGCATCAAAGGTCCCTGAGAAAATCTTATTTATAGGTAACCTCAAAAAAATAATGTAATGACAATTGAAGTCAATGGTTTCATCATGCTTAAATAAATATAATTCCAAGTCAACAATCAAATTATATTCTGAATTTTGTGATCGTCAAGTGGACAATTATTTAACAATCGGGCAGATAGGTGTTTTAAGCTGTTTTATATTCAGCACATAAGTAATTAACAGTAGCAGGTGTACCATAAATTAGCCTATACTTGTGTATGCATGGTCACCACTGTATAAGGTGAATGTTGAAGTTAGAACCAGGATTATCCCTTTGCATGCTGGGATATTTGTCATCTGCTAAAATGTTGTCTGCTGAATTTCTAAAATTAGCATTTTCTTCGATTTTGTTTTCAAAGAATTCTATCAGAATAGCAAACAGTTTGGATCCAGATGAGACGCCACAGAACTGCATGCTGGGATATTTATCGTCTTCTAAAATGTCGTCTGCTGAATTTCTAAAATAAGCATTTTCTTCGATTTTTTTTTCCAAAGAATACTTTCAGAATAGCAAACAGTTTGGATCCAGATGAGACGCCACGTTCTGTGGCGTTTCATCTGGATCCAAACTGTTTGCAAAGGCCTTCAAAATTCGGTTCCAGCACTGAAAGAGTTATATCTCACAGCAATTTGCCTGCAATCAGTGTAAATCAGTGCATGACACAACTATTCTTGTCCTTTGAACTGAGAAATATGAACAACAGTGAGTTCTGTAAAATACTTCTGTACCTTGAGAGTGTGAGGATGGAAGGATGGAAGAGTGCCTGAAAGTCAGCAGAAAGTCAGCGGGAATTGCTAATACAACGGCTGTTTCACAAGTACATAATCAGCCATGTTATTGTAAACCATGGAGCTAGTCTGATTAGCTGCAGTCTGTCTTTTCAATCAGACTCTTCAAAAGTAAGTAATTGATGACACTCGATCGTTAAATAGTGCTGCATATTCGAGTAAGCAAACAGTGCAAATCGAAGAAGTCTTTGATTGAATTGCAACTTGTTGGATTGGAAATAATTAACATCACTTCTCCAGTTTCTACAAACATATTAGCTAAAGGTTTGTTCAGGGCAATTCAAGAAAAAAATCAACTTCTTGGTTTTTAATGTGCTGGAAATGTAAAAATATGCATAAGACTGCATATTTGATCATTTTAATTACAGAAGGTTTTGCATGTTAAATACAGGCCTATACAGTATAAAAAAAGATATTTTACCAATATTTCAAACCTAATAAGCAAAACTGTATTAAATTAACGAAGATAAATGCAAAATAAACAAGTTAATAAATCCAGTCACCTAGCTGCTTTGTGAAAAACTAATTCTTAAAACAAGCAAAATAACGCCGTACTTAAGCTTAAAATTAAAACCTACGTCCCCCATTTTATAAGAAACTGTTCCATTAAAAAACGTTCTTTCAGTATTCAATTAACAGAAAAATATATAATCTGTGTGTCAGTCTTTAACGTATGTATGCGCTGGGGCTGATGCACAGGCATTTAACAAGATGGAAATATGAGTCTGCAGACAAGAAACATGGCAAAGGAGTTTATTGGAGGCCAGGAAATATTATAAATCAGTCTTGCAAGAACAATTTCATGTGATTCTTTCCTCCAGATGGTAGTCTTCTCTCTGGAAGCTGTAAATCAGGTACTTCATATATCATGTACTTGGTATATCATGTTTTTCTACTGTTTGCCCACTAATTATAAACAAATGGGACCCAAAACAACTCTGCAAACACTAACACAGAGGCCAAAGGTCGTTAATTATAAACATTGATTACAAACATTGGTGGACTAATGGGTATCAACTCATGTAAACAACGATAGAAGTGTGTTCCTTAATTACCAATCCGTGTTATGATTCAACAAAAATCTTCTGTAGCATTGCCATTTTTTTGGAAAAAGAGAAACTTTTTTCTGCAAAAAAAGGCATTTTTTCTGCAAAAAAAGGCATTATATACATTAAACAATTATTTTTAAGAACAAATCTGTGACTCAAATACTGTGCAATCTCTTCATTGTATTTCAAGTATCATAATCATGTAAATTTAACCCCGATAATCCATGAATATTACAATTACAACCCATATTTCTGTTAACACTAAAAGGGATATAAATTGTATAAAATTACATCATTATAATCTTCTTACACAACACGAACTAAGCCATAATTATTTGGCTGGCAAAACAAGCATGCATATTGTTTTCATAATTTTTCGAAAACAAACCATGCTGATACTTGTCTTTTACAAAAATTTACTTTATTTTGGCTTTTCTTGTGTACTTCAAAACACACAAAACCAAAATGTTGGAAAAAAAATTAAACAAACATAAAGCTGACATGATGTGCCTTTAGAAAACATTAGTGTCATGGCATACTGTTGTTACTGTCTGACACCTTTATAGCTGTTGTTCAGACGGAATCTTGTTTCTAGTCAACCTTTATTTATTTTGTAAAATTATCCACACTTTGATGTGTCATTGAAACAAAATAAAACTAGAAGACGCATTTTCTGCTTCACAGAGATGATGTATATATAGTGATGGTAACTGTGATCTCAATGAAGTTTGAATAAAGAACAACCATGAAAATAAAACCCCTACAAAAATGAATATTTATGTTGAGGATAGTGCAATAAAAACGACTTTAATAACTGTAACTTGAAATAAGAAACTAATAAGATTAGAAAATATATGAAACAAGCAAATTCGTTGAATTGATATCCCCCGCCTAATAAATTTTGTTAATGGATGGGTGCAAATCCCTTGATATATGGTATAATCCTTTTAAAAAAAGCATTTTTTCAAGATACCAAGGGCCATAACTCCGTTATTAACAGATGGTGTACAATGCCATTTGGCGTGCATCATCCTCTTATCCATATATATACTCATACCAAGTTTCAATGAAATCCGCCAAAGCACTTACAAGATATGGCTCCGGACACAAAAGTGCCTATAGTAAAAAGCATTTTTTTCAAGATACAAAGGGCCATAACTCCGTTATTAATAGATGGTGTACAATGCCCTTTGGCGTGCATCATCCTGTTATCCATATATATATTCGTACCAAGTTTCAATGAATTCCGCCAATGCACTTTCAAGATATGGCTACGGACACAAAAGTGCCCGAAGGACAGCCGGACGGACAGCCGGACCGAAGGACGGACGGACAACACCAAAACAATATCCCTCCACCAGGGGATAATTAGTGAAAATTTACACATTGATAATTCATGGTGAATTGATATTTTTCTGTTTTTGCAACTTTTTATTTGCAGAAACAACTGGGGCGAATCATTGCTGACTGTCAAAATCTATGGCATTCAAGGTATTCCCTTGGCTGGGTATATTTTTTTGTCTCCGACAAGAGATGTCTGCATCTGATTACCATGTCTGTATATAAAAAACGTAGAAATATGTTCAATAAATCTATCACACATATTTTATTAGTCAGAGACAACAAATAAGTGTTTGTTGACTATATTTTATCAGTTCGTTTCACGGAAACAATTCAACACAAACACATGCTTCAATCACAAAACTTACACAACTATAGTAAAAACATCAACAGATTACTGATAGGCATTATACACCATGCCATAACCTTTCTTTATCAATTTAATGGTTTCTTTTTTCACCAAAAAACATTTGCCATGCACATTATTCTAAAAGGATCAGCTAGAGTTGGCACACAATCAGATGAACATGGTTAATGACTACAATAGCTAATGTTGCAATAGTAATTAGGGTAACGAGTCTTATCAGCAATTATCTTCTGCTGTAATTAACCCAAAGAATTTTATATTTCAAAAGTAAATACAAAAACCTGAAGGGTTATGCATCACTGACTCTCTAAGACCTGTTTGATTGTATAAGTACTTTAGACTGATTTTGCTTCTTTAAGAGTAAAATTCAGCAATGATATTAACATCACCTAATGTTTATTTAATGATGACATGCTCACCATCCTTTATGTTTTTGTGAAATGTAAAGCTGAGAGTACTATCTAATTACATGTATCAGCGTAAACCAGTCAGCACGCATTTTAATGCGATTTTTGACAGGTTACTTAAAGAAGAAGTGTAAATCAGTGCATAGCTTCTAGCTGTGAATGCATTGAAAACTCTGTGCTCATTCACTGAATGATAAGATTATAATGCCGCAAATGGGTTTTTAATTCATAAACGCATAAATGATACAAACATGAGCATTGGGACGAAGATTTTCAAACGATTTGTACAACCGTCACTAAAATCCATGCACAAGGGGTATCGTAGCAAGACTGATAGTTTCTGAAATTAATTTCGTTTGATTGGCAAACAACACAGGCTTCTCTGCAATGTGCGAGGCATACATCTAAGTTATGGTAAATTGTGTATAAATGTCTGGCTACATCAAAAGATATGAAAGGGTAAATGATTTTTGGAACGTTTGAGATCTCACGGAATCCATGTAAACGCCAACATATCTGGATAACGTATCAAACCTAATAGCATACAACAAGTTTGTTTGATTCGTCTTTGAAAGGTGTTTTTTGCACCAAACCTTCCATTACCAGAGCCTAATAATTCAAGGATTCAACAAGTATTAGGATTATGTTTATTTAAATAGTGTACGTGTTTGTGCACGAGTTTTTGTTCAAAAAGGCTTAAACACTAAATAATCATTAACAAACTTCTTTACTATTCTCCAGGCTTCCTTTGAAGTAGGATGGTGCATCTTTAAACATCCTACTTTGGAAAACAAAATTTCCCATTGAAACTTCCAAACTTCACTTTCTTTGAGATAATGTCTGCAAAGTTTCTGTGGGGTTTTAAGATAATGAGATCAAATAGAGTGACCTCAGCTGGAATAAAACAATTGGGCTGCGCTCTGTGAAAAGGGGGTTTAATGCATGTGCGTAAAGTGTCGTTACAGATTAGCCTGTGCAGTCCGCACAGGCTAATCAGGGACAACACTTTCCGCTTTTATGATATTTTTCTTTTTAAGAAAGTCTCTTCCTAGCAAAAATCCAGTTTAGGCGGAAAGTGTCGTCCCTGATTAGCCTGTGCAGACCGCACAGGCTAATCTGGGACAAAACTTTATGCACATGCATAAAACCTCCTTTTCACAGAGCGCGGCTCAATTTTATTTCACTTTCATCCATTCCAGGTGTGAAGTTTAAAAAGATAAAAATTATGTCACCATGACAACTTAAAAACCACTATACAATTATAATATTATGGTAATTTGAAATTAACATTTAACGATTCATGAAATTTTCTGTTTTGTGCAAGTAATGCACTGCAGATGCATGGATAATTCAGATATTTGTCATAGACCACCTGGGAATAAAGCACTTATTTATGGTAAGTAATATATGTAAATGACTGAAGACATTTACATCCCAAATGTATCATGTTCCTTAATAAACATATATAATCAGAATACTGACTATATTTTGACATACACAATATTTCTCTTAACTGCCAAAAATCACCATAATTAGAAATATATATAATACTTTTACAAATAATAATAAATAGTGCAATAGAAACACAAAACATCTCATTCAATTACACTTTTTGCCCATAAACAAGCCAAAATATAACCTCGTACATCGATACAGTAATATGTGTCATGCAAGATTGACAAAAACTAATTTTCCTCCTTCCACCTAAAAAAACAGACATTTGGGAGGAAAAGCAAAGCAAAAATAATTCCACGGCTCATCGGCACTTTGCAAAGAACTTGTGTTCACATGCACGGTTGAAGAATAAGATCACTGGTTATACAGGTGAAAGATATGTAGATGGGAGCCGGAATTGAGGCGAATGATGAATGGAATGGAAGCAGCACTTTGCGTGCGTTGGGTTGTTAGACGCCACTGATAGATTCAAACACATGCTTCCTGCTGACAGACGCACTATGCGCTGGCTTCCTAACAATGTTTGCCTTGAAAATATCCACAGTAAATAATAAAATGCATTTTAGTAAAAATAACTAAAATATGTTGATAAAACGCATGCTGATTTTTTTTTAATAAATGGGCACATATCAGAAGTTTATTTTTTTACCACTAAAATAAATTATGTAACAAACACATAAAGAACCTAGATCATCGCACTGTTATCACCAATTGGCAACTAATTATTTCAATTACAATAATAACCAAGTACACCCTCCTGTAATTTATCTCCTACAAATAAGCATTTTTTCTTCATCTCTCATCTTTCAAACTAATAAGCAAACTTCCTGGCTGGCTCCAAACCCTGACAACCCATAAATCTATGTCCCTTTGTATGAAATGTCAGAACCTTGTTGCTAACAAGTATGTTTTTGTTTCGTGGGTAAATGTCTCTCCCAAAAATGTAGGACCACCAATACACTAACTGGCCATCTCATTAATTACAATTAAGAATTCACCGCTATCTTGTATAATGTTCTTTCTAGTATACTTATTGATATGTTTTTTGGTCATTGGTGCTAGGTACCATCTGTGTCAATTAACATAATATAAAAAGCAGATAAAATTAAATGTGAATACAGTTAAGGCAGATGTTGTTACTTGAACGTAAAATGATTAATAGTATTTGTTCAAACAGGTTACTCTGTGTAAAATGGCAAACAGACATTTAAAGTGATGAGAGGACTAGTTTGATCATTTGATCTTCAGGCCATTTCAATCTTATCATATTATTTAAACCCTGAAGTTTGTTTTACGTTTAATTAATTGCACAATAACCACCTAAAGAAAATACAATTTATGAATGAACATCTTGGGAATCAATAATCAATCAATTTATATTTTTAAACTTTATATAATTTATTATATAAATAATCTTTGTAAAAAATAACAAAAATATAATTTGCCTTTTTAATGCAGATAATGGTATTTAAAAAATAATTTGACATCATGAAGTAGAAGTAACAAAAGGTTGTTGATCCTACAGCAATCTTTATTTAAACCAATGTGTCATATTAACCTAATTACTAATTTTTCAAAGAGTCCCAGGCGAAACGGTGACCATGGTAGACCATGGTTACCATGGTTTTTGATGGTTGACCATGGTATTTGATTGTCAGCCATCAAAAACCGTGGTGGAACATGATCAGGAACATGGTTGACCATGGTCACAAAAAACATGGACCATGGTCGGCAATGGTGACCATGGTCAACCATGGTTGGCAATGGTGACAAAAGACAGACCATGGTTGGACATGGTCACACAAAAAATGGACCATGGTCGGCAATGGTGACCATGGTCAACCATGGTCGGCAATGGTGACAAAAGACAGACCATGGTTGGACATGGTCATTGCTGTTTTTACAAAGGAAATATTGTGCGCACAGGAAGTTGAAATGGGCAAGCTGAATGAAGACACATGGTTTATGTTATATTTGGAAATGTAAGTCTTTAATAAATTACCGGCTAAACTGATCAGCCATTGGTTCCATTTTAACTTCTTTGGCACTTGGTTCACCTATGTTTCCCAATTTTTGGTACATTGTATCACTTTTTCCTCTGCTTTATGAATGTTTTTGTCATCAACATAATCAGAAGCATAACCAATCATTTCATACTCATTAACTGTTCGCCAACATGTCGATGAAGTGTCAGCAATTCAAATGATTTTATTACAATGTTGTATTTTATCTTTAAGTTCTTTCAGTAATTCAATGGCCCTGGACACATTATATTCCCTTAAAGTAAGAGCCTTTCTACACAAGTGTTCAATGCCAAAAAGTTAATTATTAATGTCAAACTGCCTTTTATTTCTAGTTTTGGTAAATAAAAAACAGAACTGTCAAGCCTGACCTTTTTCCTGGAATTCTCTAGGAAATTCCTGCAGAAATTCCAGCAGTTATCATCAGCCTTTTTCTGTCAAAACCATGACCACTTAAGACCATGGTGCCGTTTTACAAAAGGAAGGCCATATGACTATGGTCTACAATGATAGACCATGGCCAACCATGTTTTGTTAAATGGCACCACAGTCTTTGACCATGGTCAACCATGGTATATGGCCATGGTCGACCATGGTATTTGGCCATGGTCAACCATGGTATTTGGCCATGGTCGACCATGGTCAACCATGATCATGATGACCATGGTCAAAGACTGTGGTGCCATTTAACAAAACGTGGTCTACCATGGTCATATGACCATGGTCAACCATGGTTTAGCCATGGTATACCATGGTCATATGGCCTTCATTTTGCCTGGGGTATCACTATTTACCCACAAGATAATCATTACAACTTTTTGCATGTTCACATTAACGCTGCATTTTGATTGGATAATCCTCTCACATGACCAGTGTTTCATTTCAAGACGAACCCCTCACATATGCAAAGTAACTAATAAATATTAATTACCATACCACTTTTTCATCGACAAGTTGCAAAATTTTGTCATTGTTTTCTGCGCATCTTAAAGACATTGTTTTTCATTTGTTAATAGTGAAATACCCCCAACTGTAAGGTTCTGACGTTCGACAAAAATGAAAACAAAAGCAAAACCTGAGATTTATGCTGGCGAATTAACCCTTTGAGCGCTGGAACCGGATTTTGAAGGCCTTTGCAAACAGTTTGGATCCAGATGAGACGCCACAGAACGTGGCGTCTCATCAGGATCCAAACTGTTTGCTATTCTGATAGTCATCTTTGAAAAAAAGTGAAGAAAATGATGATTTTAGAAATTCAGCAGACAACATTTTAGCAGACAACAAATTTCCCAGCATGCAAAGGGTTAAAGTCAATTGTGGCCTTTGTAGTGGAACCAATTGCAGATTTTACACACATTACATTCAACAGGAATTATGAGAATTGAATTACTATTAAGAATTTTTTCTGCATTTCATCGATGCATGAACTGCCTGGAAAATGATGATAAATTTATGCATAAACACCATCGGCAGTTCAAAGATGAAATCCAGGAAAATGCCGAAAAATGCTATTCAAGTCTTAAATAAATGTGCCTAATTGAATGTAATGAGTTAACAGAATCATGATACAGCCGGTCAGGCAAGTGAACATTTAATTGATGCATGAACTGTTAAGCAAATTACGCCTAATTGATGCATAAACACCATTGGCACTTCGTACAAGGATGAAATGAAGAAAAATGCTGAACATGCTAAAAAATGCTATTCAAGTCTTAAATAAATGTGACAAATTGAACTAACAGAATCATGATACAGCGGGTCAGGCAAGTGAACATCTCAAGTCGCAGTCAACATACTAACTCCTGTAATTTGGTTCATTTTCATTTAATGTTTACAGCTAATGAATCCTGGTTATTTTGGTCACATAGGAATAGATTTGAATTACCAGTAAAACACTTCTCAGAGAGATTGTTTAGACAAAGTAAAAGCCTATATTCTCAAAGTGTGATAGGTGATATCCAGTTTTGTGACTGACAGAGTTGGAGAGCAAAGGCTGATGCTACAAAGGTTTGTTACTGACAAAATTTGGAAGCAAAAGCTAGCGGTATAAAATTGTGTTACAAACTGTGTCTATATTTAAGAAATTTGCAATGCTTCTTCGATCAAGTTGTGTGACAATGAAATTAAATGCTTTAAAATACAGTTCTTTTAATGCTAATTTAAATAGAAACAGCAAACCAGACAATTCAAATTTAACCGAATTCAAAATGTTCCAACAATCCCCTGCAGGTAAGTTGTGGAGCCAGCTCTGTTCCTCTAATATATCATGTTCTCTATCATTAGGCTAGCATCGTGGAGCATGTGTATCTGGCTTCAATCAGGTTTATAAATTTAAGCACATTTAGGTTTTATATGATTATAATCAATGTTATGAAACATAAAGCATCTGTCAAGAAAAAATTACTTCCTCATTTAATACTCATAACTTTCATTAAAAATACTTTTTCAGTAAAAACAACATATCTGTTGATGCACAACATTATAGATGCAAATTAGAAACATTAAAAAGTAGGTTAACCAGTTATTTCCCATTTTTTTATATATATAAATATACAACATTACATATTAAGATGCATTACAAAATTGTATTGTTCATAAATAAATACCCAAAATTAAAACTAACAGACCAACAGATCCTCCACTACAGAAAAGAAGAAAATGCAAAGACAAAAGGAAGCAGATCACAAAGGCCAGGATCTCAGAGGATCCCCTGATACACAGCAGAGTGAACGGCCTGGAGTAGGAATAGAAGACTTAAAAGCTCTAGCTTTGTCCGAGAAAGCAAACTTATGCTGTGGAAGCATCAGGATCAGTTATAGAGTCCATGAACCACACCCATCAGGATCAGTTATAGAGTCCATGAACCAACGATCTGCGGCCCTGGAAAATGCACAGGGAAACATTGTCATCTGTATTGCAGTCCCTAATATCACCACAAAAGACGAGATAGTGAAACCATCAAGAAAGCCGGACGCTGGCCATGATTGACAAGGTTCGTTGAAAACGATGGATGCTCCCGTTATGTTCATAATAAAGTAAACAGTGCAAGGTACCTACATGCCAAATATATAAGAGATCGGTCAAATATTGAAAGCGCTATGAGAAACTGTAACCAAGGTGTGACCTTCAGAAAATCTATTATTAGTCTCGGTGACCTTGAACTTGACCCCAGTGACCTCAAACCTCATCAAAAGGTAGAGGTACATGCAAGGTACCTACATGCCAAATATGTAAGAGATCGATAAAATATTGAAGGCGCTATGTGAAACTGTAACAAAAGTGCGACGGAAAATCTGTTATTAGCCTCGGTGACCTTGACCTTGACCCAAGTGACCTCAAACCTCATCAAAAGATAGAGGTCCATGCAAGGTACCTACATGCCAAATATGTAAAATATTGAAGCGGTATGAGAAACTGTAACAAAAGTGGGACGGAAAATCTATAATTAGCCTCGGTGACCTTGATCTTCACCCCAGTGACCTCAAACCTCATCACAAGGATATCAGTAAAACTGATGGATGCTCCCCGATGATGCTTTGTCGATATATGGGTTAATTGGGTGGGAAAAAAAAGTGACCTTGAGAAAATCCATTATTAGCCTCAGTGACCTTGACCCCAGTGACCTCAAACCTCATCAAAAGGTAGAGGTTCATGCAAGGTACCTACATGCCAAATATGTAAGAGATCGGTAAAATATTGAAGGCGCTATGAGAAACTCATAAACAAGTTTGACGGAAGGAAGTAAGGACAAAGTGGCAACTATATGCTCCCCATATATATATATGGGGAGCATAAAAAAAAGGGTACACCCTGATAGCATGCATAAGGGCCTGCATAGATGGGTCAGCAACAGAGGCAGTTAATAGCGGGGAGCTCGGGTGTACAAGAAGTAACCAGAGAGACAGTGGCAGGCAGAGGCAATACCAACAGTCCTCAACAGCACAAACTACAGAGCTGAGGTTGAAACCTTGATCCATGCTGTAAACACCATCAGCAGCACCTGATCAACAATAGACCATTTGACTCTCAGATGGTCTTCCTTACAGATGATTTGTAAGTCCTGGAAGCAGCAACATCCAGACTGCCTTGCCTCACAGCAGCACTACAGAACTACAAAACATTATGGATCCTTTCTCACTGAGGAGTACAAGAAAAATTATGAGGGTGTCAGAATGACAAAGCTTCGGGTTCAAGAAGACCAAGAGGAGAACAGAGGCAGTCAAAGGAATGAACGCCATTGTCAAAAGTTTGTTCAGAACTAAACAGCCAAAGGACAGTTAACATCACCTGTCTGGACTTCATCTTTGGTGATCATCTTTGGACTGCGAACAAGGCACAATAGACTTGAAACTGCCACAAGCACAAGAGATTCCACCTAGAACCGTCTAAGTGCCTCTGTAAAGAAGCCCTCCAAACAGCTGAACACATACTCCAGGAATACAGGGACCACCAACCACTAAGGGGTAATGTGTGGCCTCAACCTGTAAGCCTGCAGGAGAAGCTGTACGGACAGGTGGATCCTCTACAGAAGACCACCCATTTCATCCTTGCCCGCCACCCCCTCNCCCCCCCCCCCACGGACTTCAAGTGAAGCAGTGATTAAGATGATGAAGAAGAACAAGATCAAATTATTTATTTATGCAGTAACTGCACGTGTTTTTGACTGAATAGCACAAAAAAGCCACGTCAATCCATCTCTTGAACATTAATCCATTTGAAACCAAAATAAATTGTTATTTTCTCATTACATTCTGCATGTACTTAATTAGCCATAATGTGATTTACGTTAAGCAAAAATGGGGCCATATTGCACATGATCTAATTACTTCACACATGTTAGTTAAATATTCTGCAAGTGTGGTCCGCGACCCATCTGATCTTTAATTAACATCTCAATTCCTTATTTCCAAGGTATTAATTATTTCAGCCCCTAAGCAAATAAACCCTGCATTTTATGCATTCGTTCTCACATTTTTCTGCAAATGATGTTAGATTAAGAGGACCTCCCTCATACAAATCTTGATTATCATTTATTGCTCTCCTTAAACTACAAACATTGCATTTTTAACCCTATATCTTACAGCAATAACAGTATGAAAGGTATCCAGCAATGTTATGACAGCCAGTCATGTCAAAGTTTTCATTTGAAATTCTATATGCACTTTTTTTACTTCTCATTTTTGCCTGTGAAGGCAGAGCAGTGATAGGCATTTATTTTATAAGGATATTAATTTGATATGCTGAAAAATGTATTTCACTTACTTCATGTATCTAAATAAGCTTTAGACTTTTGATGCAATCAACCTAAAATAAATAGGGGTTTAAACTAAATAAAACTAAGCTTATATATATTTTGCCAGAAATAAATATGGTTTAGAACATATTTTTTTTATGAATTTCTTACCAAGAGCTGTCCCAAGACAAGCGGGCTGACTATTCTTACCTTTTGAACATAAACGTGTGCATATTTCAATAACTATATCTGAGTCAATAAGTTCATTATAAATAAATAAATATATCATAACACCGTAACATGATATGAATTCTTTACTTTTCCAACTAAGCCTAACTGTCAGACTGTAAAACACCCAACAGAACAACTTAAATATCTATGTACTTCCGTCTGGTTTGAAAGCCATTACAACAATCCTATGTTTTTCTACTGATTTATTGCAAACTCTCCCTGAAAGCATCTTCACGTTTCTAAAATAAACAATTCCTACTAAATTTATCATTTTCAAAGAGAAAAACAGAAAGAGATTAGTAAATGTGATGATGGAATGTAAACTTCATTAAAAAGCAAATCAACTATGCCAAATGCATTTATATCATCGCTGCCAAAAACATTGGTGGTCTGGGCAGATTTCGTTTTACTTTTATCACATGTTTGACACTTCACGTTGTAACAGGTGACATCAGAAATTGGCAACGCATTTAAATGAGTAACACATCTACATAGTGATGCATGTTTAATTTGGCACGTGTCAAGTTATAAGCATTTGCCTTTCTTACAGGTGGTGTCCACTATTTACGCAATTAAAATTGTTGAGATTCCAAATAAAAAAATGTATACATTATAATAAAATAAAATAATCTTTTTAAATTGTCCTTGAAAGGTTGGTGAAGAATTCACAGAAAATATTGAAACAGAAATCAAAAAGAATTCATTCACAATTATCAACAATAATTAAATCATGGTCAAATATCATTACCATTGAAGGTGCAATATGATCAAATAATTTGATATATAGATGTCGAAAAAATACAAGTGTACTCCAAGCATAGTGCACAAATGTTCTATCTATTTATTAAATTATATAGAAGTATAGCACAGTTTTGCATCAAAGCCAACTTTATAGAAATTGCTTTCTTTTCTTTGTGTTAATCATCCTGATATCAGAACTAACAGTCCCAATCCTCCAGCATTGAGTGGCCTATGTTTACATTCGCCCAATGCCGGCTTACAAGCCAGAGCTAACTGAAGCCCTGCGCATACAACATCAAAGCACGGTCCAAATCTCATTGTTTTGATGTGACATTTTAGCCATATTTATGTCTTCAATAAGGCAAGAAATGAATCGCCAGATCAAAAACAAAGACCCATATTGTCTTAGAATTTATGGGACAGGGTAACTATTATCGCTATTTAATTTAGTTTTTTCTATTAATCTAATGCATGTTTTTAGCCTTTGTGAATCTGATATTAATACTGGTGTAAATCAAGCCATTGGCACATAAAAAAACTAAACTATGAAAGAAGTATTGCCGTCAGTAGCAGAAATACATTCAAATGTTATTCGCAAAAGTAATAATTGAAAATCATTCAGCCTTTCTGTTTGATAATAACCCAAAAACTTATTGGATGGGAGCTTATGACAGTTATTGAAATTCATAAGAAAAGAACTTCAAAATATCAGAAAACTAGCATTTTTTCAATTTATATATTTTTATATAGGAAATATTAATTAAAATTTATTATGGAAGGGACCGCCCAATTTCATTCACAGGGGGAAAGTTATTTGCAGGCTTTGCGAACATTTCAGAACACTTTCCATTGAATTTAAAGAGGATTACAGGTGACACATGAATAAACTTAATAGAAATCACATTATGTAAGTTGCTTATTTAGGAGTCAGGAGTCTCGAAAATGTTGTCAACCTTTGAGAACTCTTTTATAAAGGTGGTTACAACATTGACAATTCTATAATATTATCAAACACCCCTGGGTTCATTTGTTATTATGCTTGCACAATTATGAAAGACTTGCTGTGAGACGGAAATATCGTTCCATTCATCATGTGTGTGTTTTTATCTGATTAAAATTACATATAATGCTTTGAGAATTAACAGAAAATTATTTTCTCAAAATAAATACATGAAATTTTATTTAAAGTAGGTATTAACCATTGAATAAATATAAATAATATTCTTAAAAACATATATGGGAATAATATTTTCAGAAAAGTTCATCAATATGAAATACAAATGTATGCATTACATTTGTATAATAACTATACATCACTATTCCATTTTCAAAGAACTGAAAACATGATATTATGAATACCTAATATGTGAATGAAAATTATGTAAAAAAGTTTTTTCGTGTAGACCCTTTGGTACAGAGAGCAATGGTTGACAGAGGCATGCACATGATCAATACCATTACTGAAACTGAACAGCTGTGACTGGCCACAATTGTTATAATTAGAGTAAAACAATTAACAGAAAGTGGTACAGGTTTGGTCTATCTGTACAATTAATCTGAACTGCTTGTATCTCATTTAATGTCAATTCCTTTCCTTCAACAAACAAACCTGATAGTTTCCAAACAATATATACATTTATATTTTTTATAATAAATGTCATCAGCATTTTGAAATTTCATGGATGAGTCTAAGACATCAACAAAATATGAAAATTGTGTGATTTCACATGACTTGGCAAAACCTTGGAGCTAAATTTTGGGCGCATTTTTTTCATCAGATACTAAGAGTGCCTATCACAATCAGTTGTTGACTACCTGACTACATCATCTCTGCTTTTCAACTAAGAGCCTTATCAGGCATAAGACCCCATACCAAATCCCAAATACAAACATTGTCAACAGCAAGTCCATCTGCAAACCTCAGACATATCATCCAGGAACAGTGTCACACTTTGCAATCTCATCAACAAATCCTTCATGCAAACACTGTCAGTATCAGCACCAGATTTCTTTCCAACTTGCACATTGAAGCTTACGTGCAAAACAAACACAAATGATACTGAAGCATAAGCCAATTGTAGTAATTTGAACAAAGACCTGAGCTGATTTGTAAATTAGCATATTTTTACATGGTATTTTTAAGTACTTCAATTATGTAATATGAATACAGTTTAATGATTATGTAATTCGGTAAGTTGGTAAAGAATAGAAAGTGTATCCATACTAGAATGATTCAATTTTTTATGTCAATTATCGATTTTGGCACAGGTTTTTTCTTGCATCTTGTTAAATTGCTCCTAGTATAAATTGTTGGCCATTTGAACTTGCTCCTAAAAACTCTGACAAGGAAATAAAACAACATGATGGTAAAGTGAAAATGATTTGACTTCCACTATATTTCCTACATCGTAACATGGTTTTATCATTATACCTGAACAATGTTAAAATTTGTAAATTAGTAATGTGTAGCCTCCCTGGAACATCCACCCTACTAATCAAAGCACCTGAAGTACCCTGAGTACCCAATATGGAACCCGACACCAGTCAGCATGGCCTAGATAAAGATGCACTTGTTGTGAAGTGCACTCATCAACAGTACTGTCATAGTTCCATCAAGGCATGGCCCATGAAGATGGTCAACTCCAAGATAACAACAGCAATAAAGTCATCAGATTCTGTCTTTGTCCCAATGTTGAGCAATCTGGTCTTCTTGATTGGGTGGTTATATTGACCATAATTTGCAACTTTGTGACTCAGATTAATATTTCGCACTTACCGGGTATCAGTGTGATAATGATGTATCTTATTTCAGTGTTGCAAATCAGTTATGGTGGTCATGCATTCAGGTTTTAGTATGCAGATTGTACTCAAATTCAGGTTTAATGAAATACAGAGTCTTGAGTTCAAAGCATTTGATTGAATAAAAGCTGATTTCTTTGTTTAAGTCCTTTTAGTAAAATGAATACAAAAGAAAACAAGTTAAGTAAATGTTGACTTCTTAATATCACTAAGGGTTATTCACATTTAACCAATTGCATTCTTTTAAAAATATCCAAACCATTTAAATGTTTCCAACAAATGTTTCTTGCCATTCAGACATTGCAGAAACATAGAAAATTACTCAAAACCTTTGTAGTGGTTTCAACTCTTGAAACATGTTTTAATTTACAGGAACTTGGAATGAAATGTCTCAAACGTTGAAGTTTAATGTTCCACAAAATAGATATAAGTAATTGGTCCTCAAAATCCAATCTTTGAAGTAATCCCTTCAAAAGACATTCCCTTTTATCCCAATATCCTCAGCTTTATCTGCAAACACACCTTGAGTAGGTTAGTTTTCAAGTTCATCAGGTATGAAATTTAGCATGGTTAAAGTTTAATAAAGCAATGCTTTTATTGAAAAGCCCCCTCCACATGATTTCAACAGGGCATTACTGATTTTTGAAAGAATTTGGCTTTGAAAAACGAAACTTTTTGCAATCTGTTAAAAAAACTTCAAATGAAAACCGCTATCAAATATCCACAGTGGCGAAGAAATGCCCAGGTCAGAGGTGGCGGTTTTAAGAATCTACCCGTGACCCTATTAAGACCACATTTGAGTTGGCAGACAATAGCGGATGTCATCCGGATGCGACAGGTGGCTTGAGTAGCGAAATTAATGACCATTGAACACCCTTGAAACATGTCCGAGCACAAAAAGAGAACCCCTGGGCGTGCAAGACGTCGTCTCAAATCGCTCCAACAAATAACGCCGCTAGTGGTGTTTTGCCAACTCATGGACAAGAATAAAGGTGGTTCATTTTGATTTTATATTGTTAAATTTGACACATACTTCACGCTTTCATTCTATTTAAGAGGGAAACGTGCCTGCATTTGGCAACGCCATTCTCAAATGTTTCTTTCATTAAGGCTAAGCTGTGAAGATTTAATAGGGTTCTCAAAAGTTTAATTAACTATTAGAATTGTATTTCACATTGAAGAAACCAACCTTCTGCATAGCCCATTTAAATTAAAGAAAAGTCTGATGAGCTAATCAGATTAGGACAGTGTGCTGCAAATCATTCAAGGAAAGTAAAATATAAATCGAATTAACTTAGTACTTGGAACAATCTGGCTGTAGTTTGAATCTCAATTTTTTTGCAGTTTCTTTCTCTCTCATAACAGTGGCACTTTGTGACAAAACATTCCTTTACTGTTTGAATAAGTTACTTTTTAAAGCCTTTTTTCTCTATTTATAAACAATTATACACTGTTTATAAATATAAAACAAACTGTATAAAGAAACTGACATTACCACTGGTCAACTGTGCCCACTATGTCAAATCCCACAGGGATCTGGTTCATAACATAACATCATATGACCCAAGCCCTGCGAACTTGGCCAGCTGTAGAATATAAAAAAAATTAGACTCCCGCCATTCTGTCATTTCCTCATGGAGGTTACATTTCACACTCATCTCAAGCGGCTTATTTTCGCTGTACAAATATTGGTCCAAGTTTCCAATGTTTACACTCCCTAATTGTTACACAAAGTTGTCTGTTTGTGTTAGGTTGAGAAGTCTGGACATTTCACAACAGAAGGCAAATACAGAGCCTCTTCTCTGATACTTGCAAAACAAAAATTTGCCAATAACAAATACGATTCTCAAACTACCATTTAATATGCAACCATTTTGAAATTTGGACTTAATGTATAATAGTTTACTGACAGGACTTTCTCTATAAGTTCATTTACTTTATAATGATTTAATTAAAATAATTTTTTTACAGGTCATTTTGCCCCTCTTTTTGCTATGATCAAACATAAATGTCTGAATACTGTAGTTTGTTTTTCTTTTATATATATTTTTTTTATTAAGCCTCTTTTTCAACCCTCATCTGATTAACTGAAAATTAATGAATAATAAAGATGTGCCACCCAACAACTGACGAAAAATCTGATTAACAAAAAAAATATGTATCATTTAAATGCGTGGATAAATAGGCTGCCAGATTTTTATCAGACAAGCTCTTTATGGCATTTCATATTAAAATTTGTCGGTGATAAAAATATCTTGTTAAGAATGGCTAATACGTTTTTTTTCCTGCAAATAACATAAATCAACGTAGTTAATCTCTATAAGATATTATCTGCTTCAGGTGAAATGTTAAATATATTTTGATAAAAAGTGTAATAATAGAAATGCAAACACTGATAAATCTTGTCAAAATATTGACATACAGGGGTAAAATACTAACTACTGCCTGTCAAAAATGTTTACCCACCTTCAACACTTGATAATGGGGAATTACAAAAGATAGAAAAACACTTGAATTTTCAAAAACCCTTCACAATACTATAAGTCAACCTCGTGAAAATGTGCAAAGAAAATATTAGCTTATGACACAGTAAGTTACAAACGCCCTCGTATATGCTATGACTTGTTAATTAAACGTCGTACATAATACTTCACTGTACATTAAGTCTGCCATGTTTGCAGTAGCTATCACTTGTAGCTGTAGTGTTACTGGTGTATTGAAACTTTTGTACTGCCATTAGTTACATCATATTTTGGCTTTTTATAGGTGAATAAAGTGCATAACAGTGTTATATTACAACAAAGCTTCAGTTTATGTACATTTTGTGGCCATCAAATCTCTATAAAAAAAATGTACATTTTGTGGCCATCAAATCTCTATAAAAAAAATGAACACCTTACTCCGATAATTATACCCCCATTACCATTGGTAATGGGGGCTATATAGGAGTCACTTTGTCAGTCGGTCTGTCCCGCTTGTCCGGGCCATAACTATGTCATCTATCAAGGGATTTTAAAATCATTTGGCACATTAGTTCACCATCATTGGACAGTGTGTCGCGCGAAAGAATTACGTCAATATCTCCAAGGTCAAGGTCACACTTTGAGTTCAAAGGTCAAAAATGGCCATAAATAAGCTTGTCTGGGCCATAACTATGTCATTCATTGTGAGATTTTAATATTACTCTCCACATTAATTTTGTTCACAGGCATTGGATGGCGTATCATGCCAAAGAATTCAAGATTTCAAAGGTCAAAATGGCCATAAATGATAATGGCATAATAATTCTTAAATAAGCTTCTCTTGTTTTGTGAGACAACATGCAAAATATTCTGTGTCAATGCAGCATGTGGGGGTATACGTCACGTCAGTTTCTAGTTTCATAAGTTCCATGACATGACATTCATTTCATGACAGGGGTCCCAAAGGCTCTGACTTCTTTTAACTACACAAAATACAAAATGTATGGAATAAAGCGAAATTTTTCGAATTCATTAATTCATTTTAGGCCTACTTTTATGCAGCCTGCACAGGCTAAAAAAGGGACAATAATGTCTGCTTTTATGTAATTTTTTCTTTTAACTTTAAAGGAAGTCTCTTTCAACCAAAAATTCTGTTTAGGCGGAAAATGATGTCTCAGATTTGTTGCAGACAGCACAGGCTAATCTGGGACGACACTTTACGCAATGCATTCAGCCCAGTTTGCCCAGAAATAGGCTCAAATATGTGTACTTACATCGTATAGAAAGTGTTGCATCCCCACTCAGCAAAGAGAACCCTGTGGTAACGTTTGTCGCCACGCATTCAAACGGTCCTGCGTCTTCACTGCGACTTACACGCAAAATCCGCAAATTGCTGCCATCTTGGAACCGTCTGCTCGTGTTTGTGATTAGTTTGGAATTATGTGTCCACTGAAACTGTATGTGGCGTCGGTTTGAGACGTCACAATTTAGCGTCAGTTCGTGACCCTCGAAAACGGCTTGGTCTGTGGGTTTCACGTTAAAGTAAAATGTGTCCTGACTGTCTATGGCTGGTAAAATATCTGAAAGAAACCAATCAGTAACATGTATCAAGTTGTGAGCCAGATATTTACAAATGGAATGTTCTAAATCGAGAAAAAAATTAAAAATCAATTAATGACATTTTTAAAAAAATCGTTAATCTGTAAAAAAGTCCCTTTAACAATGGCATTGATTACAAATTATTATTATAATAATGTAATTATTATATTCAAGAGGAAGACTTAAATAAATTAGTATGTTGTGTTTTGTTTCATTTTAACAGACATGAACAATAATTATTACTTAAATGCATTCAAAGTTTGTGCATTTTTTTTTTTCTCGTGAAACATTTGCATAGGGTTTGATTACGATTTTGTCAAATCAAACAAAACTGACAATACAATGATTTGGCAAAAGGACAGATATAACAGAGCAGAGAAATTTCAAATGTAATTTCTGTAACATTGCACATATACAGGAAGGCAACCCTAACCCTTTGAGCGCTGGAACCGGATTTTGAAGGCCTTTGCAAACAGTTTGGATCCAGATGAGACGCCACAGAACGTGGCGTCTCATCAGGATCCAAACTGTTTGCTATTCTGATAGTATTCTTTGAAAAAAAATCAAGGAAAATGCTAATTTTAGAAATTTAGCAGACAACATTTTAGCAGACGACAAATTTCCCAGCATGCAAAGGGTTAAATCAGACTCCGAGTGAGGAAATAATTGTAATCTTGGTATGACAAAAATGTCCAACAATGGTGATTCTCTAACTTCAAAGCTAGCAGTGTTTAACTATTGCAAAACTAAGAGAGTTTGACAGACGCTGGTTGCTGACAATGTTTTCATTAGGAAGAACAGCTGCAAAAGCGTGCATTGCACTGGGAGATATAGGATATATGACTGAAAGAATCTACGATGATTGTTGCAAGTGTAAGGAATTCCTGATTTACACCAGTACCGCCACATAAATACATGCATCATGTTACAAAAACATGACTTTTATTGCAGTATAATGTTTGTCAAAAGAAAAAAAATTGTCTTGAGGGGAAATGATGACAGTTTACTATTGTTTACCATAAAATGTTCTATACCAGTTTGAGTAATGTGATTTTTAATTAATTATAATAATATTGTTAATGCTTAATTGTTTGGGAAGCAACTTCAATTACTTCATGAATGATTAAGTTGACAGTGGCACACAATTCAATGTCACATATGAGCAGAGTTGTGCAAAAATGGGTCTTATGCCATATACTGCCAGCCTAGCTTCACACCAGCCTGCGCATCAGCTCAGTCTGGTCAGGAGCTACCATGTCCGCTAATAAGACCACAACACCTAGCATGACTAAAAGCAGACAGGGTAGCTCCTAACGAGACTGCATTGATGTGCAGGTTGGTCTTGAGCTAAGCATAAGGCATAATAACCATTTACGAGACTGCACTGATGTGCAGGTTGGTCTTGAGCTAAGCATAAGGCATAATACCCATTTATGAGGCTGCACTGATGTGCAGGTTGGTCTTGAGCTAAACATAAGGCATAATACCCATTTTCGAGACTGCACTGATGTGCAGGCTGGTCTTGAGCTAAGCATAAGGCATAATACCCATTTATGAGACTGCACTGATGTGCAGGTTGGTCTTGAGCTAAGCATAAGGCATAATACCCATTTACCCATGACACAGCTCAAATTATAATTGCACAACAGTTACTATTACACTGAAGACATATTGCAGATGGTTATTGTCAAATGCTCTTATTTATTTATATATCATGCTATCATTTATAACTACCAAATCACAATCACTTAAGAACAATTATGTTAATATGAAAAAAGTTTAGTTTTTTGGGTACACATTTTAAATGAGACCAAGCAAAACTCTTACAAAAATATTTTATTAAAAGACAATCGATTATATTTATGGTGATATATTTAAATCAATCAATACATGTTACTAATTTTGCTATGAAAATATCACAGTTCTGAGATACATTGACAGCTTGGTATGCAATTGTAACGAATAGAAGTGTTCTTGGGTTGAACTGTTTCGTGGCAATAACTGCTGATCTCTCATTTCAAAAAGTGTAATTAACACTGGTAATAGATAGGTGATTAATTAAGCAGTAAGTGCCAGGCAGGCATGTTTTACTGCCACCAGGACAGCTCTGAAGTAAACATGGAACCTTTCATCTTTGCACTCTGAATCACTGGTAACAGGTATAATTTGTAATAGCAGCCCACTGGAATATAGATTATATACCAAGCCAATACTTTCCTTTATTATTAATTGGGTTCATATTATGAACAATTTTGCACATTGACATGGAAAGAAGAAAAATAAATTAATGTTAAATTAAATATTTAAATTACTGTTATTAGTTACTACCTTCAAAGTAGACAGATAACCTAAAAATAAAAGCACATCTACCACTTTGTGAGATATACAACAAAAGGAAAACAGCAAATAATGAATAACACTTTATGGTATTTTTCGTGTAAGGCAAGCCTTTTCGTAGCGAAAATCCATTTAAGGGGTTAAGTGTGGGTATGTCATATGAGCCTCACTTTGGGAAAACAGGGCTTAATGCATGTGCGTGAAGTGTCCCAGATTAGCCTGTGCAGTCCACACACATGCATTAAGCCCTGTTTTCCCAGAGCGAGGCTCATCCGACATACCCCAATACAACCATCATACAAAGCTACCATTATTTACAGATTATGACCACAAGTTTGTGAATATGTTACATCCCTACATGCCTATGACTGGGTCAGTCTACAGCTTCATTAAACACGCTCTAAGTATGAATATTATTATACAAAATATTCAATAACTCAAAATCTTTATTGAAAACATTAAAGTGAAGGAGTGAGCGGACATTCATTGAAATCATCAGATCAAGTCAAACATTTTCCACTCACATGCACATTTATCAGACTTACATTGAAATAAGTTCAATACATTAATAATTGCGTAGTTTTTTTTTCAAAATTTGCCCAGTTTCATTCAGTAATAGGAAGATCAGCAGACTGAGTCATGAATGATGAAAATAAAATTACAATTTTTGAGAAAAAAACACACAAATTAATGATAGAATATTTGGTTTTGTAATTGTTGTTTTAATTTAAAGTCTAACTTCCAATTAGATAAAATTGTATTAGACTTAAAAGGTACTTTATAAAATTGTCTTAAGATTACTTAAAGTGCAGTTAAGTGAATAAATATTAACAGTATTTTTCCATATATATCTCCTATGTATTTAATTAAAAACACAAACTTAATGGTAATTAAAAAAAAAAAAAAAATCAAAATGTCTTTCTTTCAAGTTTCCTTGGTTTACCAAGACCATCATCTTCCAGCCGATACAACAACGAAGTTCCAATGTATAAAGAAACTAGATTCAACATTTCACGCTGGCTTATGTTTGTCACCTGAGCTCTGCAGTTTTTTATGGTTATTAGCTGTCACTCGCCTGTGTTTTCTCCGCAATATACAAATCTAATTTGACAATTTAATGATCTGGTCCAAGAACTTACAGCAAGATCTACTGCTTAGATCACAGTGTGAAATCATGGAAAATTGTCTAAGAGTAAGAAACTGTGAATTGATTTGAAATTTTTCTTCACTATCATTCTTTTATAATGTTTCATTCATTCAGAGCCTCGATCTGGGAAAACGAGGTTAAATTTATGTGGGTAAAGTGTGTTCCCAGATAAGCCTGCTCATCCATGCAGTCTGGTCAGGAGCTACCCTGTCCGCTAACCCTTTGCATGCTGGGAATTTGTTGTCTGCTAAAATGTCGTCTGCTGAATTTCTTAAATTAGCATTTTCTTCGATTTTTTTTCTAAGACCACTATCAGAATAGCAAACAGTTTGGATCCTGATGAGACGCCACGTTCTGTGGCGTCTCATCTGGATCCAAACTGTTTGCAAAGGCCTTCAAAATCCGGTTCCAGCGCTTAAAGGGCTAATCATAGTAATGAGACTACAATATCTTGCATAGCTTCATAGCCAATAGGGTAGCTCCTGACCAGACTGTGTGGATGCGCAGGCTGGTCTGGAGCTACACTGGCCTGATATGCCATAATACCCATTTTCCCATGATGCCACTCATATTTTTTTGTCAACACCTGGCATCATTATGAGTAAGGATCCACCCCTTCACCTGCACACAAACCAGCAAACCATTCCGTCGGTAAGTGGTAATGCACTTTACGGGCTGCCTCACTACAATACAGGCTGCCTCACTACAATACACAGGTACCCACTATTTGTCACCAATTATTGGAGACGACAAAGCCCTGTTGGAAAAGCTGATGATTCCTCAAACAAGAAACAAGGGTGAATTTTAGCGAAAAATATAATTTGTTCATAAAAATTTCTCATTTCAATGTTAATAGCTTTAATTGTGCTGATATCAGATGACTGAAAAATTATTCATTAACCGCTAAAAAATCAAATCTGTTTGATCGAGCACACTGTGTAGATTATATTCAATTAAAATAAAACTGTTCTGTGCATGCTTAAGAGCCATTTAATGATAGTTTAATTGTGTTCAGGTTTGATGATGAACGTTTTTAGAACCCTAGCAATTCAAAACACATTAGGCGCCCATATTTTTATTTAAAAAGTCAACGCTCCTTTGTGATAACATCTCTAATGGTATTTATATCATAGAAAGAAAGGCGGGTGGTTTCATAACTTGATAAAAAATTAATGCTTACAATGTAGTTCTGTATATACAGAATGAAGTGTTTATAGGTTAAAATGATTTAAACCAGCTTTAACCCATTTATGCCTTAAGTGGACTCTCCCATCCTTCTAAATTGGATCAGTTTATTTCCAAAATTAGGGATGTCTAGTATATTTTTATTTCTATATTTAGAATATTTCTTACAGAAATTCTTTTAAGCAAACAGCGCAGACCCTGATGAGAAGCCGAACCATGCAGCGTCTCATCTGGGTCTACGCTGTTTGCCATGCAAGGCCTTTTTTCTAGACGCTAGGCATAAATGGGTTAAAGACTAGGAAACATTTCTAATATAATATAGTTGGCATTTGCTGTTAATAAATATATTTTTCATTAAATATTATACCCAAAATGTTTTCGCTATTTGAATGTATTCAGATAACATACATTGACCACTTTGATATATGATGTGTTCATATTACACAAATTTATCGGTGCCTGTTAATTAAAGTTATTTAATAAATAAATTGTTTTCATAGAATAATAATCAAGTACAAATGTGATATATGTAGATGTTAAACAAAGATGTTAAACTAAGGAGTTAACATACAGGAAGGCTATCTTTTTTATTTTTTGTGTGTTTTCGTTCAGGAAAACATATATAGGCATTTCTGTCAAAGCGTAAAAAAACACCAACAATAAATCATAAAACAATAATCAAGATGACAGTTACACCCATCAGCACTAAAAAAACGTGCAAAGCTGTACAACTAATTAGATGTCAGTCACAGTGACCCCCCAACTTGATATACCACACGGACATTTTTTTAAACAAATTGACCACGTTCTGGGAAAACTAGGCTTAATGCATATGTGTCAAGTGTTGTCACAGATTAGCCTGAGCAATGTGCATAAGCTAATATATCATGGACGCTTTCCGTCTAAACTGGATATTCACTGAGAAGAGACTTCTCTTTAACAAAAAATACCATAAGAGGGAAAGTTTCATCCCTGATAAGCCTGTGCGAACTGCAAGACTAATCTGGGACAACACTTTACGCACATGCATTTAACCCTGTTTTCCCAGAGCATGGCTCAATTAAATATTGGTTAAGCCAAAGGTGACCCTCTTACTTGCATTACCACACTGCATGACATTGATTTCTAACAAATTAAGTTAATTAACCCATTTATGCCGAGTGGACTCTCCCATCCTTCTCAATTGGATCAATTTATTTCCAAAATTAGGGGTGTCTTGTATATTTATTTCTATATTTAGAATATTTCTTACAGAAATTCCTTTAAGCCAACAGCGCAGACCCTGATGAGACGCCGCATCATGCGGCGTCTCATCTGGGTCTTCGCTTTTTGCCAAGGCCTTTTTTCTATACGCTAGGCATAAATAGGTTAACATAAAGATTCATTTAGCAACCCTTTAAACAAGTACATTCATGCTAATGGGGTTTGTAATACAACAGCAGAATGCACAGGAAACACTACACTTAGCAAAATCTTTTAATCCCTAAATTTATACAATTTAGACTGGGTCGCATTGTCATCAAAACTGACAGTAACAGGGATGCCAAATCCCATAAATTTACAGAAACTAGTCAATTGAAAAATCTTGCTCTTTTATCAGCATTTTACCACAATGAAACTGACATAAATGGCCATTAATGAAAACAAATCAATGTCAAAGATTTCATGGTTGCCTAAAGGGGTATGAGGTTGGCCAACCTAATGGGGGGAATCCCGCATTCAGGGCTGATAATGGGGGAGGGTGTAGCAAACATCTCTCCTATTCTACTACTGCTCGTTAACAGTAATTAAATGGACAAACCAACAAAAAGGCCGCTCTACAATTGGTTGCAATAGTTGATCATGTATGTAGATTTATGGAAGCAAAATGCAAAAAAAAAAATATAACATAAATTGTATGTTGCAAATAAGTCATAATAAATAATAATTATTAATGTTTTGTATGCAATCATTTATATAATGGTACTACATGTATTATGATCATATAAAATTGTCCATAAATTTCATATATGACGTACTGTTTTAATGTAGAAATATTGATAATTTCACTACCAATGTTATGATAGGTATTTTATTTTTAGATAAACAAAGTTAGCGTGTGTTAATATCAAGTCAAAAGAAAATATAAAAAATATTCTTAATTAACTCTGTACTGTGAACTTCATACAACTAACTAGCATTTTTTTGGATTCTCTCGTTGCAAGTTTTATTTCCACGAGAAAACGAAAACCAGCAACAAAACAACAGTAATAATTGCGTAAAGCACCAATAAACAAGGCTGGATGGTCATAACAAGGCGGGTAAACTCTCCATTTATCTTTCACTAGTTCTCAACACAGGGCTAACAGCCTCCCCAGTATTTTGTAGATGTCTTGGAGGTAGATAATGCAGGTTCTGTGATAGCAGGTGTCAATAACCAAGATTCAGTTGAATGATAATTGAATTTATGAGGCAACATCCTCTGAGGTTTTCAATGAACATGTGCCCAAATATCAACACTGAAGAGTATTTTAACCTAGGTCAGGTTTAACCCTTTGAGCGCTGGAACCGGATTTTGAAGGCCTTTGCAAACAGTTTGGATCCAGATGAGACGCCACAGAACGTGGCGTCTCATCAGGATCCAAACTTTTTGCTATTCTGATAGTATTCTTTGAAAAAAAAATCAAAGAAAATGCATATTTTAGAAATTCAGCAGACGACATTTTAGCAGAAGACAAATTTCCCAGCATGCAAAGGGTTAATGAAAATTCATGTCAGTCTTATACAGTTATGTAGGTGACAATTAAACATTTTGGTGGATTATATACAACACATTGCACTGTGTGACCATGCACCATTAGCCTTCAAAGCTGTTTTTGCATTTTAAAATACATGTACAATCAATTTTACAGCATAACTCGATAAGTCTCTTTTTAACTTGAAGCATTTCAGGGAAAGCAAAACCGTGAAGACAATTTTAGAAAGCTTTGGTATAACATGTAAGTTTAAGAAAGCTGACTTAAATTCAAAGATCTATAAATAAACATATTTACTTAATTTAATTATATATATCAAAATAAATGCTACATGTTTCTACTTCTATCATCGCCCCATCATAATATTATTCTTAGCATTAAATTGCATTTAGAAATACAGCACTGATTCAAATAGTGTACAATATTTTGTTAATCATATAATGTTTCATATTGGGCCCTGATACCTTTACAGTCAACTTGATGAAGCACAGTTTAAAATATGGCTAGTAAATTGATGTGCCATGATTGAATTATGAGAAAAAGTTTTGTTGCCATAAACTCTGCTATAATAGCAATAAATGTACACTTGGGGATCAGTTCATAAAAATGTGTGAGTTAAGTCGGAGCTAAGTGTATGAAACTTGAATTGGTGATAAGCTTATTCTAAATTGCTAAGCAGCAGTGCAATAATATTGCACAATCTTATCTGGTGAAAGATGATTTCACAGTTCACCATGTGGCAGAAAGGAATAGGGTCCATATCAGACAAAGATCTGTTTATTATGTAACACTGATCCACCAATTAGTTTTATGTGGCATTTGTATAATTAAAAACTGCATAGAATGCCAATAAATCATTTAAAGAATGCCCACAGGCAATTGAGAGGAGCCTGTGAAGTTAATGTTCACAGTGAAGTTGTCAAATAGATTAGTTACGCTGTCCACTGTTATTTATTGCTTACATCAAAATGGCAATTAGTTTTTTACCATTTACACGGGCTGATGTCATCTTAATTGATGCTTATTGTTTAGAGGGACTCGTTCACAGATTTCTGTAGGCGTGAAACATGTTAATCGTTATACATGATTTAACAATATCTATAATGATTTGAATAGTCTGAACTAATTTAACTAGCAAAAAAAAGTTGAAGAGCAAATATTTCCTGTCCCTGGATTAGAACCTAGGACCTCTGGAAGCAGGAGCAGATGTGCTACCACTGCTCAACGCACGCTTTAATGCATATTCATGAAACATAAACGGAAAATAAGTAATTAATGAAGTGTCCAAATTATCGCAGAGAAGCATAAAAAACACTTTATTATTTTACAGATCCTGAATTATGATTATCCACTAATAAATATATTTTTAATATTTTTTTAGTCTGAAGTGTCATTTCCCTTGATTTAACATATTGTATAATTCTATTTTGATTCTATGACAATTCTTTTGAAAATTGTCATTTAACCAAACTGTGAATCAGACAAATTTACAACATTTCCATAATTATTTCATCCTCCTATTTCAGAATGCACATTTTGTATAATAATTTGCAATCAATTAAATGTATGATTTTGTATTATTTGATTAGTTTTAATAAAACGTTTCTCACAAAATTTCAACAGATCTATGAAGTAAAGTTTTCCAGATCATAATAATAATTAATTAAATCTGTGTAAGCATATAAATTATAACATGTTCTGCATTGTCATAATTGAAATTAATTATGACAAGAGAGGACCATAAACATGGCATTTTAATAACTGCTTGCGTTTTATTATTATTTAAATAACATCCCACTGAACGCAAAATGCACGAGAAATGTGTGGCGATCTTATCCATAAATCAAAATACTTACTGAATAAAATCACAAGTGTTATTAATATCACAAACACCATTTTTGTATCCATATTGACCATAAAACACAGTTTTAAAACTACATTACAATCCCCATAAAAACGCTACAATCCGATGGTAACGTGTTCGGTAATACAAGTTCACGATAACCATTATAACAGAGAACAGCTATCCAAAGTTACCGCCTACCGAAAAACCCTACAGCCGAATTACCGCCATCAGCCGCAGGGAAGAAATAGTCCGTTGTCGGACCATAGCTTCAAAATCCTGCCGTGTGTTAGTACCTCATTTTTCGTATAAATACTAATACAACTAAAATAAGTTCTATAATTAAGTAGTTTTTGGTACATTATTGATCTAATTTAAGAAAAAAAACTCGGACAGATATCACGACGTAGCTCCGCCCTCGTTATGTTACTTTCTCTTTCACTTTTGCTTGAAATCAAAATGCGGAGTGCAACATCACTATGCGATCATTTTCTGGAGTTTTAATTATAATATTGTAACATGTTAAAGGATAAACACTCCTTATTTACAACGCTATACGTTAACTCAGGAAAGTATATACTCAAAGAGTATTAACTTAACAATATTCTTTGAGACGGACATTTCAATTAATTCTCTCCCGTTATTAAATGCACAGACCTCCATCGATAATCTCCCTTGTTTCGACGGTCGTTGAATATCCTGTTATCAAACTAGAATTTAAAACGTTTTCTAGTTTATTATCAGAGATCTAAGAAGTTAGTTGTCGACAATTGATCAGCATGACATTATATTGATTTAAAATATCGATAAATTATAAATATTTAAAGTAAAATAAATAGTAGTAGTATTAAATGCGTACATCTTATTCATTTTATTTAACCGTATATTAATCAGGTACGTCATGCAGATAAACAGAAAGCTATAGAATAAGTAATTTTTATTTCGCCAAAACTATGTTATGATTCTAATTATCAATACAGGCCTCATATCCATGTTAATAGAATGTATAATAATTTAGGTGTTGTATTTTTCCTTCAATTTTCTTTTATTATTTGTTACTGAAAATGTACACATATTTAACGCGGATAATTATAAAATGAAGTAAGCAATCATAATAATCTTTAAACCGTATAACTATTGTTTATAGAAATGTTGGGTTAACTTTAAAAAAAGTTTATACTCTTCGATACATGTGGAACAAGGACATTTAAATTACATTCATTCTTCAGTTATTACATCTGTTTAGTGCGAACCCCTTCGCATACGTATATAATAAAATAATAAGGGAAAACGTTGATGTATTTTTTCATTAATAATAATACGAAGCAAGTTGTATTGGGTTTATGATGTGCCAATTTGTTATAAACAAATCCAACCTAAATTAAAATTGAGTTTAGCAATTTTATAACGAAATCAAAAGTTCCATTTCTGCCTTTACATGTACAGTCGAGTCGCCAATAGCGGAAATCATTTTGTACCTCAATAAATTAACAATATTTTGTGTACCACTTTCTTATCTTTAATTGTTGGAACCTGTTATTCGAACTTTAAAACGAAGTCAAGTGTTATAAAATACTAATTTGTTCTATCCGTAAGCGCTTCATTGACAGATTCCAGCATTCGATCGTTAACCACGATTTGCGTGTGTCCTATTTACGTTATAGACAACAATGCGTCAGTAATTAAAACAAAAACAAAACAAAACAAAGTATCGCTCTTTAAATAAATATTACACGTAGGTTAAATAAATCTATATTCAATAAACAAAATTGTGTACATCAAAAATGTGTTTCTATCGCAAGAAATCGCTTGGAAATCAGATGCATCGTTATTCTCCTATCGACGGAATGTCAGAGTAGCGTTTTTAAAGCTTATACATTGCCAATAGTTTTTTTCTTTAAACAATCTGGTCCAGTTTTGTGAAACGTTGAAAGTTTGGTATTTTTTTAAATACGGAAAATAAACAATCTTTGTCGTAACATAACTAGACTTAACCAACATGGATCGGAAGCAAACTAACATTTTTTATGAAAAAGACGGATGTAAGGCAAAATGGAGAGGGTTTGGTGCAATAAAAATAATAATTATTATTTCTTTGTCCGATGTGTAGGTGCAGAAAATCCGACGATCAACTGAACAAGTATTGTAGTCTTATTTCACATAATTCAGCGATGCTATATTTATGAAATTTTAGCGCACTTAAAAAGCAAGAAAAACTGTTTCTATGCATACTCAAACTATTTTTTTAAGGATATTTTTAATCGGACGAAAATAAGTTTATGTTTCCGTTATTAGCGACCAGACTATACATTGTAATATATTCATTTTATTATCGATACTGTGTAGGCTATAAACTTGTATAAGCTTAATTGGAGAAATAAAGTACACGCCGTTATATATATATATA
>VMBQ01000761.1:115215-136659 GCA_007657795.1 Dreissena rostriformis | reverse complement strand
TATATATATATATATATATATATATATAAAACCATTTAACGTAATCTTTACTTATTTGCCTTGACTGTCATTTGTATTTGTGTTGTGTAGTCTACATCGTTGTTGTATCATGTACATCTTCAGAAAATGGAGGCAATACAGATTTATTCTTGATATGCATATAGTGAATGTACTTGTTCGTGTCCGGCTAGTATTTTTGTTATGTACTTTCGGAATTCGAAATAAATTGAATCATAATATCAAGACAATGTGAAGCGTGCAACCACCATGTCTTTTGCTTAAAGGTCAAGGTCACAGTGGACACTACGAGGATGTGCATATTTGTTTTAATGCGAATGTCGTTCATTATGTGATTTAGAAATAAATAAGCACACATAATTATAATAAATGGACGATGGGTCATATGTAAAAAACATGTCGGTCATTTTAAGTTCCAGGTAACAGATGGCTATTGAAGTTTGTGCATAGTCCTTGTACAGACATTATACGTGATAGTGGATCTTCACGTGATCGTCAGTTCTGTGTTTTTTAGCGGTGCATTGGCAAATGTTTTCATCATTTCAAGACATTTTGTATGCACCATTTTTTATGCTTTATTAAAGGGAAATGTTACAAATTAGAAATAGGCTTTATGTGTAGCAACAGTTACAATGGACTGGTACATACCGCACCCACTCGTTGCTGTTATCTATGACAGTAATGGAATTGAACAAGATGACCGACGAAATCTTGCGACAACTGGATGTTTGAGAGCAAAGCCATTATCCAACGGGGGCTTATCAGTGCTTAATTGGCCAGATGTAATCTAAATGGCCCTAATTCCGTATTACTTCAATTGCTCTATTATCGTGATGCTATTCTCCTCGCAACAAAAATGTACATCGCGTGACTCGGTTTTTGCTAATAACTGCGTATAATGAAACAAATGTATTTGAGTTCCATTATGAATTATTATGGGTCTGTTCAGTTACACTGACTGTAATTAACTTCCCGTCTTCAAGTTCAAGAATGTGGATGATGTATTAACACACCAGAATTGTCTTCACCTAAATGCACTTCTAATGGAACACTATAATAATCATAAATGCGTAACCCCCGCTCAATATATTAACTTGGGATTTCGCACATTGCTGTTCGAAAGGAAACGAAACGGGACGAAATACATGTTCTACCGTTGCAGTAAAATCCTTCATCCGTGACGCTCTGACACTTCTGGAACACGTGCGTATGTGGTTTCCTCGTGCAGAACGTGTAAATGAAATATGCGAACCATATTTTTTTCTTTTGCATACCATTCTTTTCATAGTGCAATATGGTCGAAAAACATATTTGTTAAAATATTTGATTTGAAAGCGTGTGTGTGTGTGTGCAATGGGAAGATTGTAGTCTAGACTGGGCGATCGTAAGAAACCATGTTGAACACAAGCTTGTACCGCACGTGCAACGCAAACATTTCGCAGGCATCATAAATCACCTAACGACGTTTGCTCTGCCATCAGACCTACCCCAATTACAAATTATAGAACATTTTTGACGAGTTGAATATGATTGTAATGAATTCGACCCTTAGTAGCATACAATGGACCCGTATTCGGTAATACCGGTAGATGAACATTACATCGGCTTTCAGCTGATTTTATGGGTTCTCGATGAGATAAATTTGTCATAAAATCAATGATTTTGCATTAATGATAATAAACCACTCGAAATGGATACTTATTTCGTGCATGTTCGATTGAGATAAACTGAATAAAAATGTTTTGCTGTGCTATTGCTTCTTACATGATTCATCGAATCGTGGATCCGAAAAAAGTATAGAAATTATTTATATATGACATAGTCGTTCATAGTCAGCATTTTTACGAAATCCGTCGATAAATAATGGAGTAAATTGACTTTTAGTGCGTATGACCTAACTTTTTATGGAGTTTCACGAGTAAAATAATACCCGTTTTGATGGAATCCCAGAGCGTTGATACAGCTGGATTCTTGTGTACTTATACATCAGTATATGAGCCTAGCTCTGGAAAAACGCATATGATTAATGCATGTGCGTGAAATATCGTCCCAGATTAGCCTGTGCAGTCCGGACTTGCTAATAAGAGACGTTACTTTCAGCTTTTATGGATTTTTTCGTTTAAAGGAAGTCTCTTGTAATCGAAAAAACCTTCTAGGCAGAAAGTGTCGTCACTGATAAGCCTGTTGTGTGGACTGCACAGGCTTATAAGGGACGACACTTTATACACATGCATTAGGTCCAGTTTTCCCAGAACGCGACTCGTACTACATATCGGCATCATTGTGCAGAATTTATGAGAGATGGTACTATGGAAACCCAAACCGATAACGAAGTCGCAGACCTTTCTTGAGAACGCTTTTCATAGCCGCTGGTAATTGATAGCAGTTGTCGGCCTCAGGGCGTTGAAGCCGGCGGCGTGTCTTTCATGTCGGACACCCGACTGGGGCGCGATGACAGACATTTCTGCCCTCGCGGAGCTATCAGCGGCCGGCAGGAAGCACTTCCCCTTTGCGGAGCGGGAGGTGCGCGTGAGGAGGGCGGCTCGAGACGGCGTTCCGAGGATGGCGACGATGCCGAGGAATCCTTTGTTAAGTATAGGATATGTGAACATGCATTTAAGCCCGCCATGAGGCACATACTGTTAATTGCAGACGTAATATTGTCTCGTAGCTTATGCAAACACTGTGAGTCGAATATGAAGTATGATGAGACTCAGATAGATCAGGGTTGATCCAAGGTAGCGTCAGTCTGAAAATCAAACGCCGTGTAAAGCAGCGAACCCACATAAGAGGTGAAAAACTGTTCAATACAGTATGCTATACTAGTACATGTTTTGTATACTTTATAGACTTGTATATATAAGGACGTCATACAACGAAATAATGATGGTTTTTCACAAATATATGTCTTTGTAATAGTAACCAGTAGCAAAAGTAGGCAATGGGTAAAAATCTCGTATTGGCTACATTTTTTAAATACAGCAGATGTCCATGCTTTCCGAGGCAAGTATTTATAAATAACACTCATGTCGGCTCCTAATTCAGGTTTTTAGTGCAAAGATTGATATGTACATACCTTGTGTTCGGTGGATAATCTAAAACGATTGAATTACAATTAAACGGTTACAACAACAAAGAAGGCAGCTAAAATGCTTTCCATTCTTTGGATATCCATCGGATAAGCTTCAAGGATATAAAGATATGACTAGTGTATACATTCCTATGTGTTTCGGTTGAACAATTAAATTTATCGCAACGTGCACATTTAATCTTTATTACTGCACATACTTTGCAAGCAAATTATGTTAAATTAGTCGGAATAAAATATGTGCATTTTGAAACTGCTTTATCTTACGAAGACCAATCTGTAAAACTTTTTTTTACACTTGTCGACATTATATTACCGATGTTCGCGTCTATAAACGATTAAGACAATAATTTTATTTTTCCAATGTAAGTCCCTGAAAAAAACACAGCCGACACTGTGTACGTAATACAAATGAGCCTCGCTATGTGAAAAGGGGGTTTAATGCATGTGCGTAAAGTGTCGTCCCAGATTAGCCTGGTCCGCACAGGCTAATTAGGGACGACACTTTCCGCTGTTATTGTATATTTCGTTTTCGTTTCGTGTATTTTACTTGACGAAAATCCAGTTTAGGCGGAAAGTGTCGTCCCTGATTAGCACTGTGCGGAGTGCACATGCTTATCTGGGACGACACTTTACGCACATGCATAAAACCCTTTTTTCTTAGAGCGCGACTAAAATGATCTTGACCATGTTTGATCTAAAAAAGTTACATTTTCATACTGCCTTGAGCATATTGCATGTATCAAGCGCGTGTTACGAGAAGCAAATCAGCATACAACGTAGAAGCATTCCACCAGTGCATGTGTTGAAAACAAACCACTGCAAACTGTGAATCAATTGCAATAATTTTGTTTTGCAATAATGTTCTTGCTGACATGACGCAAAATGTATTTTATTTCTAATATAACTTTTATATAAGCAATGTCACACACTATAATGTTAACAACATAACTTTACAAATTATACGACCGTCTCGCGCTGCAAAGCTTTATCATTTTAAGTTTTTTTTAAATAGTCAAAAGATGCATATAATGGCTTTTTAGAGCATGGTTAATGTTCAGTATTACTGTTTCCTAGCAAAAAACATTACTACAACGAAAATTTGCAATTCTGAAAAAAAAAATCTCAATTTATTGAAAGGTGAAAAGGTCCCTTTAATGCACGTATATATTAAAGTACCGTTACGAAGGGTATACTAGATTCTGTACAGGAAGAGATTTAAAGTGATTGAAACATACCTCGCTAAGAAGTGTGTTTAAGATTGTTAAACTCGTGCGAAACGTGCACGAATAAATCGTTCGCAAATCTTAGAAGCAATCCAAGCGTATAATGTATTATAATGGCTTCACGAGTGTCGGGTCAATGTTGTCTACATGTACTTTTTAGAAATATCAAAACAGCAAAGGCGTTATACAAGGAACTAAATAACATAATATAAATGCGACAACAAATTAAGCAGATGTTCGTCGGATTTGCCGCACCTTAACATCGTAATATGTTAGCATTATTTTTTTATTATCCCGCGACAAAGGCGGAGGGATATAGAATTTGCGTTGTCCGTCCGCCCGTCTGTCACAAAACTTTGAAATTTGCGGGGGATATCATTTCAACGGATTTGCTTGGTATTATTTGCAGTGCAGCCGACATAAATGGCATCCAAGATCATTTGGCAGCATTAAGCTGTTTGTTCATGCAACGAGAATGTCATGTTTTTTTGTAGTTGATCTAAATCATTCTGTTACAACTATTTTGGCAGGTTTATTTTAATTATCGGCTTCTGTGAAATTTCGCCAAAATGGTTTCCATGTAAAACGGCAAATATATTGTCGGAAGTGTTCAATTCACATGAGCGCAATATTTTGAGCTCACCTGAGCACAACATGCTCATGGTGAGCTTTTGTGATCGCCATTTGTCCGTCCTTGGTCGTCAATATTTGCATTGGGAACACTCTAGAGGCCACATTAATTGCAGAATCTTCATCAAGCTTAATCAGAACATATGTCACAATTAATTCTACGTCGTTTGAGATATGTCCGGCGAATAATAATGCCGCCTTGTGGCGGGGCAGCTTTTCTTCTATTGCTATAGTTTAACTATTTTAACACTCTAGAAGTCACATTTGACCCAATCATCATTAAACTGGCTCAGAACATAAAACATGTTTTGTTATGAAATCTGAGCCGAGTCCAAAAATGATTGTGGTTTGTTAAAAAAACAACATGCCTGCGACGTGTTGGGGTCACGTTCCTTATAAATCTTTTGTACAATCTGGTGAATACTACCTGCTAAGAACAAGTGGACAGTGGTCTAGTCGTAGGATACTGGTTTAGGGATCGAGAGGTCCCTGGTTCGAATCCCACTCGGGGCACTGGATTTTTCTGAGCTCCTCTCCACCCAGGTGTATAAATGGGTACCTGTGAGGGAAATATGTCAATGTGCCGTGGCTGCCTGGTGCGCCATATGTAAACGGACGACTTAAATCCCAGTGATCGGGGGATTAATGTCGAAGTCGGCTGAAGATGCATATCGAAGCAGACTATAAACAGCAACTTTAACTTTTTAACAAGTTAATTTATTCTCAGGTGAGAAACATTACGACTTCCTTATTTTGATCCCTTTTATGACCGAACATAGAATGACACAATAACACACACAGCAATTCCTATATTATTTGTTCTTAAATAATTTTTCTTGATTGCACTTTTCTTTGTAAAACATGTGTGACTCTTTGTAATGATACGTTCAACGATTGTATTTTCATGTGAACACACGATCAAACGAAAACCAACCTATTTACTGAGCACTGTGTGGAAGGAAAACAACTACCGTAGCGCAGTTTTCAGCGTTACAATAACAAGAATTGGTTGAAACGTGGCAATTACTACACATTCAATGACGTGAAGGTTTAAAACGCACTCGTATGGTCACGTTGTGGTACGGAACGGTCACACGGTTGAGTCACGTGTACGTTGCGATATAACGTATCGTTTTAAGCATGTTAATATTTAAAATGTTTAAAAGCTTGTTGATTGTAAGTTGAACTACGTTTTTGAATTGTGCCACATCCAGACGACGTGACGGCCTCTACGTTCCTGTCACGTTGCGCTCAGTAGATAGATGACGGCGACGAACACGTAACGCTGCAAGATGTTTTTCCTCGCGTAGATACGCATATCCGGTTAATCCGCCACGTGCAAATACCCGTACACGCACTTGCATACTGATTACATAATTTTCGCTCCCCATTCCATTAATGAGATTACCAGTTCCGAAGAAGCGAAATCAATTTCCAAGTTTTGAATACCACGCCAAGAATGTCAGCAAGTGAACATAATTTTGACATCCGCGTGATTAATGTTTCTAGAGAATCTATAAACCAGTCTGGTCACGTGGGGATGTTAGCAAAATGGAGGTCGGGGTTGACAGACGTGAACAAACACTGAAATGGTTCGTTGGAGATTCTTATAGTTGATTAGAACTTGTTGGTACATGTTTTACATAATTACGCGTGCAAACGTCTGAGTATTTTCTTTTTTCGACGAAAGCAGATCGATCAACCCTAACGATGGATGGAGGATGAAGTTCCATGGTGCGGAGTCTTCCATAAATACTTTTTCATGTATTTAAAACTCACCGTTAAGCATTTTTTTACAGAGTAATATATCACTTTAGACATAATTTCTTGTTTAGTTATTAATTTAATTTATAAATACAAAACTCGTATCGATTCGATTTAAAATGCAGGATAACGGCGCCTCAAAAGTATTTTTGTCGAAGGGCAGAAGATCAAGTTTCAAAAAGGATCCGAGATCGAAAAAAAAAACGTGCATCTAGGAAGATACACGGATCTAAGGATTTTATTCAGTATTTTGTGTATAGCTTAAAACCAGTGAAAATATGTCTTGAAATTCTAGCCAAAACAGAAGATTGCCCGAAAATCACCACGTTTTTAAGAATTTGAACATTACTGCAAACATAATGACCTATCAGCAGAGCTCCAGATACGGATTTAGTCTAAAGCGTATTTTACTCCTTTGTTTCAGCCATAAAGGGTATTTAGGAATATTGAGGGGTATCTTCCATTTCCAAAGAAAACTGACAAAGTCACAAAGAACATGGCGTGTTTAATCTAGAAATATTATTATTTCTTATTTATATTATTAAATGAAAACAGAATGAATTTAAAATTATGATATGAACAGACTTGCTTTAAAAATATTCCCACAGGAGCCGGTCGCTTAAAACGTCCCTTTTTTGATCCACAAACATGATGGGCCGCCATTTTTATTACAAGCTTATTGTGAGTTACTTACTTTCATTGTGTACACACCTGTCTTACTGACAATAACGTAGTGACGTCACCATCTATGTAGAGAATGACTTACTTTTGATTCAAAGGTTAACTTACACTTAAAACTCAACTGGATTATTGGTTAAACCGGTTACGCACTTTAATCTATAAAAAATACATACCAAGATTTGTAATGCGTAATGTTACGTACTGGGCCGATTTTTAATGCGTTTATTATTATTTATTTTTTTCAATGCGTAAATACACAGATACGCCTCTTATCTCGAGCTCTGGACTATCAGTAGTCGAGACTCGAGTTTATTAAACCATTTCTAATTAAGTCCTGCCGTTTAGTGATAATGGATTGCTGATAGTACATTCCTGAATCAAAAATCTGTGTTTTATGAACCAATTCACAGTAGGAATGCCAGAATACAATCATCTAAAATATTTTATGAAATAAGGTTATATATGTAACACGGATGGCAGATAATGCGTCCATTTCTTGGCTGCTCGGTCATGCACTTCACTTTATCACCTGTATATCCTGTATTGAAAATGGAGATCATAAACTTCAGTAGCTATTTCATACACAACCAATGGTACCATCTGGAGAGGTTCCCTGTTCCCAATATAATTGCATGAATTAATTAAACGCCAGACATCTCTGCAAAACCAGAGTGTACGCGGTAAGATTTTTAAGATCAAATTTCATAACTGTTTACCAGTGTACTCGGACGGATGTATGTTGCAGATCCATTATTGCATTAGTAAAAATAAACATTTGGATGCCAGAGGCTTCTAGTTATGTGGTTTTGCAACAACATTACTGATGCCAGTGCTGTCATGAGGATACCCTCCCATTATTTACACATTTGTCATTCAGAGACGGAAGGGTAAGTGATTTTGAATGTCAAACTCTCCAAAAGTGATTTATGTGCTATCTACATTGCAGACATTAATGTAGTATAAGCCATAAAATAGAAATTAAACAGCACCTGTAAAAAATGTATTTTTTTTTTGCGTTTAATTATGGTTAATAGTCACTTGCAAACACAGTTTCATTAGTGATGATCTGTGGAGTCATAAAAAACCCATCTATATTAATAAAATGCACATGCAGGAAAAATTTCTTTCTAAGCTATTATTTTAGTGTGAAAAATATTAAGCAGCATACGAAATGTAATAGTGAAACTTGAAAAGTTAATACATCTTTAGCAAAATCAGATGATTGAAAGCTTTTTAAATATTTACCATATTGGCATATCAGTCAACAAACAATACTGCAGAAAATATTCAGTCTCTAGCACAATTACTTATACTTCTAATTATTACCAATTCAAATCCTTATTCGTAAAATTAAAACAGAAATGATTACACAAGATATTTAAATTATTATTTATTATCATTCTTAGCTTGCAACTTGTTGGTTGGCTGATGAATTGCAGTTAACTTGTTTACATAAAATTAAAAATTCATATTAATCAAAATACTCATTACTTGACATAGAGTATGTCATATTTGTTGTCCTACAAATACCAACATTTCAAATATACCTTATCAATGTGTATTATTACGTATTGCTACACACTATTTTTACAGAAACAACAAACTTGAATAAACAATTTTACCATTTTTATTATCAGAAACATTATATATCCTATACAAACAACGAATGACAACAGGTAAGTCACATAGAGGCAATGTTCACTCAGTCTCGTCAAGTTCTCGAGTTATTTCACGACACTTGGTCATGAGGATCTGTATCGCCTGCGAAACCAGAACCTCCGGCGGTAGGATACCAGTCGACTCCACTGTGACTGAAACCAGAATGTTCTAGAGCTACCCATAGGAGTGACAAATACCCAATGATGCTACAAATTGTACAAGGGCTGTTTGTAAAACATGCATGCCCCCCATATGGGCTGTCAGTTGTAGTGGCAGCCATTGTGTGAATACGTTTTTTTGTCACTGTGAACTTGACCTAGTGACCTGAAAATCAATAGGGGTCATCTGCCAGTCATGATCAATGTACCTATGAAGTTTCATGATCCTAGGCATAAGCATTCTTGAGTTGAGCAAGTAGTTCGTTGGGCAAGTTTGGGTCTAGGGAATGACAGATGTGCATGGTAAATACCCCTCTCCACTATATGCGTTGTTTATAAAAAGGCTGATAAACATTAGGCTCCATAGTATAACTTACTAGCAAACTAAAATTATTTTAAGCGTGTTAATTAAAATTTGCACCATCACTATATTCATTGGTAAATTAGAATTAAATGGGTTGTCTAGGGGCTAGTTTAGGACTGAATCTTTCAGCAATTGCTTCGTGCCAGAAATGGCACAAGTAACTCCATAGATGATCTTGAAATAAATACTTTACTAGAAATGCTACATTTCACTGGACACAGAAATAAGTGTTGTGCAACACACATAATTTGAACAGTTAATATAGCACGTTTGTACCAGTATTCTGTAACTGTTGCTAAACATAAACTTTTTTCACATCGTTCACAATGACATATGTAACATTGACCTTTCAGCAAGCCCCATACTTGATGAATACAACAAGAAATGTTCTCCAATAAAGAAATTGAACTAACACTCACTTACACCTACTCACATAATTACAACTGGACTATGCATAAACTTTGCCATGTGACTTTGACCTTGAAGAAATTGACATGGTTGTTTCATGCAACACATCAACAGGATATTATGATTATTTGTACCAATTTATTTCGAAATCCCATAATTCACAACAAAGTAATTGACCAGACCTGAACATGAACTTTGACTGTAGCGATACATGTACACGATCAAGTGTCAAATAGGACCTTGACCTTTAAGCGAGCAACATATTGCACACGACACAATGTCTTGATTGTATGATCATTTGTGCCAATTCATTTTGAAATACCATGATACACATCCTAAATATGGACCAGACAGAGTCCACTGTAAGCCCGACCTTGAAGCAAGCAGCATGATTTTTCCCATGACACATTCTCTTGATATAATTATCATTTGTACCAATTTATGTAGAAATTTAATCCTGAACAACGAAGTGATGGGCTGAACACGAATATGTACTTCAACTTTATACATAAAAGGAATACGCAAAAACTTCAAGTGTCCACTGCAACCTTGACCTTAAAGCGAGCAACATTATTGCTGCACATGAAACATTTTCTTGATATGATTTGGAATTCCCTTGATGTACTACAAAGTCATGAGCCGGACACCAACATGTTCATTGACTGTGAACATATGAGAAATATGCAAATACTCAAGTTCATTGTGACCTTAACCTTGAAGCAATCAACATGGTTTATGCATGTGATACCTCATCTTGATATGATGATCATTTGTGCTTATTTATTTTGAAACGTGATTATCTTTTGTAAGTTGTGAAATTGCATAATGTACAACAAACTTATGAACTAGACATGCAATGTCCACAACAAATTAACAAACACGCGAGCGCGCACGCGCGCTTGCGCGCACGCACACACACACACACACTCAAACACAGGGCTAACTCTGTATTGCCTTCCAAAATTATCAAGGCGGGGTTATACAAAAGAAACAGACAGTTATATTCCTGGTCCAGATTCTTTTTACCTTGAAGTGGTGGCCTTGATTTTGAGCCAGCATGATTGTCCCATGATTTCTGGACAACTCTCGAATAACCTTAACTTTTCAATGGGTATAAGAGTTATGAAGCAGATACAAGAAAACAAGGAAGGCTTAACTACTGACCTTCAAGTAGGACCTTGACCTTGAGCCAGCACGATTGACTTACGCCTTTTAAACATTGAATGAGTGACCTTAACACTGTAGCCATCTTTCATGAAAACCATGAAAGGGTATAGGATATATGGATCAGACACAAAAATACAGGTTCACATTTTTGACCTCGAAGCATAATCTTGACTTTGAAAAAGAATGACTGACTCATGCCTTCGTCACACATCTCAATAACATTTGAGTACAGTTTCATAAAATTCCTTCAAATAGTATAGAAGACATAGAGACACAAAAATGGACGCTCAAACGTTTGACCTTCAAATGTGACCTTGACCTTGAGCCAGCATGACCTATTCATGCTTTCTCACATGGCCTCAATGACCTAAACATTGTGGAGAAGTTTCCTGAAAATCCTTCTATGTCTATAGGACATATAGATCTGACCCGAAAGCAGAGCTTTTTGCCTTGAGGTATGACATTGACCAGAAGCTAGAGTGACTGACTCAAGTCTTGTGCACATCAACGACCTAAATATTTTAAATTTGTTTCATGAAAACCCAGGATATAGGAGATATTGAGCGAACATGTAAATGGAGGCTGAAACATTTGTATTTCACCTTGAGCCGGCATAAATAAATGTTGACTTCTTAACAAATTATCCAAAGCATTTTAGCCAAGTTTCATGATAATCTTTCAAAAGGTACAGGGGATATAAAGTGGACACTAAAGGGTTACAGACAGACTGACAGACAAAGGGCATTCCTACAATAACCTATCTAGTTTGTTGGACTGGTGAAAAATAAACAAACAAGTTTTATTCTTTGGAGAGAGCAACATTTTAGTTATATAACATTAGTCATTCGAAAAAGTGTATACCATTATATTTATTCTTGTTCAAGAACGTTTTACTTATGCTTCTTCCATGGCATTAAAGGCCATTGACCATGGTAAGAATAAAACATATCTGGATAGGCCATTGGAATTATTTCAGTATCTTTATAAAATGGTTCATTTGATATGTGTATACAGAGTAGAGAAGGCATCTTTTTTCTTTCAAATTGAGTCTGGTAATGAACGTTGAAATAAGTTTCGATATGGCAGGGGAGGCAACCATTATAGACTATGCTAAAATGTTGGTAAGTTATTTCTATGTAATACTGCACCAGTTCACATGCAGAACAAAATGAATCAAGTAATATTGTTACTTCTCATTATACAATATGAACACTACATTAGACACTTTGTGATAACTAATACTGATGATAAAGGCTGAAACCGTGACACAATAAATAGGTTAGCCAATTAAATTTGGACTTGTATTTTACTCGTAGTCATTTTATGTAATCAAGTTTCTTCTATATGAAGTTGAAGACCAAGTTTGAAATTGAGAATTTTTGCAATCTTGAGGTATTGCATATGAGCGACAATTAATGTCTGCAATAGTAAGAGAAATCTGACCTTCGAACGGTTTTTTAAATGTTGACATGTTGACACAAGAGTTTGTTCAGAAAATAGTAGCCTTTCTTGAATGTTTGAAAAATTATTTTTGAAATCTCAATAAATAATGGTATTCAAAATATTATGTAACCAATTTACATGAAAACTTAAATGCAACTGTTTTAAACTTCAAGTATTTATACACAAGATTTCAGAAATAACAAGTGATGTGTTTGTCAAACACTATGCCCCCTTTTGAGCGATTTTGACCCATATATTTGACCTTGAAGGATGACCTTCACCATTCAGAACTCAAAATGTGCATCTCCATGAGATACACATGCATGCCAAATATCAAGTTGCTATCTTCAATATTGCAAAAGTTATGACCTAGGTTAAGTTTTTGGACACACACAATGACAGACAGACAGGCCAAAAACAATAATCCTCCTCTTCTTTGAAGAAGGGGGCATACAAATTCTCATGAACAAATCACTTGGTTGTGTATTAACAATATGCAATACATGTACACACATTTTCAAAGTGTTGAAAAGGGTTCAAAACCCTCTTTAATTCATTTCAATTGATAAGTATCCATCCAAAAAAATATATTTCAAATATACTTCTCAGCCATAAGTGTTTTGTTGCTTGTTTATATTTGAGGAAGAACTTTTTTTGGAATCTACAGACAAAAAGGAATTTTAGGTTATTTTCAATATTGTCAATATAAATGAGCATTCCTCTGGGTACCAGGATATAATGCATGTGCTGGGTACCAGGATATAATGCATGTGCTTCAAGTGTAGTCTTAGATTAGCCTTTGCAGTTCGCACAGGCTAATCAGGGAAAACACTTTCTGCTTTTATGGCAGCTTTCGTTTAAAGAAAGTCTCTTCTTAGTGAAATTCCAGTTTGGGCGGAAAGTGTCTTTCCTGATTCGCCAGTGTGGACTGCACAGGCTAATCTGGGAAACATTTTACGTAAATGCACTAAGCCTTGTTTTGCAAGAGCTGTGCTCAATTTTTTTATACTTCGATGCTGTAACATGTATGCCTGCTCTACTTACATATGAAGTGGTCACGGACTCGTGTCAGTTTCACAAGGTCCTTCAGGTCGTCATGGCGTAGAACTTCCCTGCTGCACGTGTCCTTCCTGGGGTTAGCCACACGCGCTTTCTTTTCACCTGAAGTCATATTTAAATTGTTCTATTAAATAAGACTCATTCTGGAAAATTGAGCTAAATGCATGAACGTAAAGTGTCTTCCCAGATTAGCCTGTGGAGTCCACACAGGCTCATCAGGCACGACAATTTCCGCTTAAATTGGATTTTCGTTTCAAGGCTTTCTTTAAACCAAAAATACCATAAAAGCAGAAAGTATGTTCTCTGATTAGACTTTGTGGCTAATTAGCGATGACACTTTATGTACATGCCTTAAGCACAGTTTTCCAAGAACGAGGCTCAAAATTAACCCTTTGCATGCTGGGTAATTTGTCGTCTGCTAAAATGTCGTCTGCTGAATTTCTTAAATTAGCATTTTCTTCATTTTTTTTCAAAGAATACTATCAGAATAGCAAACAGTTTGGATCCTGATGAGACGCCACGTTCTGTGGCGTCTCATCTGGATCCAAACTGTTTGCAAAGGCCTTCAAAATCCGGTTCCAGCGCTCAAAGGGTTAATGATGACCATTATTGTGGGTGCCAACTGGCAACTACTATTTTCTAAGCTGGGGAACTGTTTTGATGTGTAAGACTTAAACAAGGTATGTAATACAATTTTTTTTTTAAATAAGGCATTTATATGATGGAATTTATTGCTGTGTGATTTTGAATAATAAATAACATAGGTTCTTGACTTTTCGAAAAAACATTATTTTCTACAAAATTGCACACGCAAAACCACACTTGGTTCACTTTAAACCCATTTATTTTAGCTCAAATAAATAGAAAACCTAAAGCTCTTTGACACACTCTCAAGTAAGTTTCCAGATTAGAACCATTTCTTGGCGTCTCCTTACAAGATTTTAAGCTCCCAGAGTGGAGATCAAACCCATGACCTCCTGATTGCTAGATGAAGCCATATCCACAATGCTTCCATACTTACCGTCTATATTATCAATCTCAATGACCCCCGGCGCAAAACATTTCTTCAACTTCTCTGCTAGCTCTCCCGTGACAGGTTTCAACAGTGTGATCTCCGGCAGTAACCTGTACGACGCTGTAGCTGCAAAATACAAGGCAATAGTCAGAGGCAAAAGTTGGTGACATGTAAAATACACATATTCGTTTCACTTGAAACAGTTCTTTTAAAAAATGTAAATTTTTATTTCTGTCTCAACAGGCAGCCAGGGCATCAAGCTTTTTCACTTAGAACTATGGGTCCTCAGTCTGTGTGCAATAAAGGCAGCAAGCTGTATACATGTATAGAGGGACTATCAAATAGACCAAACATAAGAAAGTGAAATCGTTTGCGGATGTAGCCATATGCATAGGATTTTTTTTGTAAGGGTAATGCTTCCAATAATGATGTAAATGTAAATAGCAATTTGAAGATTATGATGGGGTAAATATTTATTTATTGTGAAAAACAATTATGTTAAAAAGGTCCAATATTGGCTCAGAAATACTCTGTTTACTACTTAAAAACCAGTACTCACCAACAGGAGAAAATTTTGCATGATCCTGTCCAATACCTTTCACACAGAACAGCTTCAGGTCCAGTTCCTGTATAAACATGGAACACTATGATAACATCGGAATACATGTAGATGAATTGATAATGTGATGGTGGTTTGACAATATAAGTAACTCGCATGCTATGCTGGTTTTATGCTGTTTGCTGCTCATCAATATCATAAGGTTGGAAATAAAGCCCTTGAAACTTGAATCTATAAAGAAAGGTATGTAATTTGATTTGATTTCCAAAAGGACTACACATGGATCAAAATGCATATCTGAAAGGTTAAGGATCACCTATTCATGCCTGAGTTGTCTCACATTCTGAAATGTCTGGTGCCATCAGTGAAGTGGAGCCTGAGATTACAAGCCTTGTTGCTCTTAGTATGCTGTTGTCATGATACCTAATAAGCCACAAGCTACTAACATTCAAATGAAATTGAGAAAACAGGGTTAAATGCATGTGCGTAAAGTGTTGTCCCTGATTAACCTGGGCAGTCCGCACAGGCTAATCAGGGATGACACTTTCCGCTTAAACTAGATTTTTGCTAAGAACAGTCTTCCTTTAAACGAAAAATACAATACAAGCGGAAAGTGTCGTCCCTGATTAGCCTGTGCGAACTGCACAGGCTAATCTGGCACAACACTTTACGCACATGCATTAAACCCCCCTTTTCACAGAGTGAGGCTGAATTATTTTCATTAAATAATCATAATGTACCTGCCCAGGCCTCAGTTTTGCTATAAGGATGCTGCTATCACCATCGCATACTGGCCCTATGTCACCCTCCTTGAACTGAACAACAATAATTATATTAAATGAAACTCAAAGTGTTCATCTAATGCCTGTTTTCACGTCAATAATGTCTACATGCGTACTAGCAAGGTATGTAATTATGCATTAAGGTCATTAAGATCTCTGAATCATCCCATATTACCAATTAAAGTTGTTAATGTGTTATATTAATACCGTGGTGTTGACAAAACCATGGTAGTTAGATACCGTTTTTCGAAATTCAATTTATATCAAGAGATGTGTTGGTCAGAAACACAATGCCCCCAACTGCGCCGCTTTGATTTTTTTTTTACTTTTGACCTTGAAGGATGACCTTGACCTTTCACCACTCAAAATGTGCAGCTCCATGAGATACACATGCATGCCATATATCAAGTTGCTATGATCAATATTGCAAAAGTTATGACCAAACTTTAAGATAGGTTAAAGTTTTGGACAGACATAATGACAGACAGACAGACAGGCCCCCCTTTTTTTTAAAAGGGGGCATAAAAATGCTTTATATTTACAATTCAGCAGGCATAGACAAATGAATTGGTAAACTCAATAGCCATGGCAATGCATTTAGGTCAGAATTGCAACAAGAGAACTGTCGTATCATTCTACTGTACAATATTCAACTTACAATATTTGACTGGTTTCCAATAGGAATCCATTTCATGTGTTTCGTTGTGACTGAAATGGTAATACATGAAATCCTCATCTACTAACAGCACTTATATTATCATTATATACCAAGCTTATCTTGAAACAGCACATACCAGTATTCGATTTTGTTTAACATGAGGGCCATGATGGTCCTATATAACCAGAAATCAACTCAATGGTATTGTTGTAATGTTCTATTACTGATAAACTGCCTTATTTGGACAGAGAAAACATATAAGTCGTGCTCTAAGACAAAGGGGTTAAATGCATGTGCGTAAAGTGTCATGCAGTCTAGACAGGCTAATCTGGGACAACACTTTCCGCTTTTATTGTATTTTTCGTTTAAAGTAAGACTCTTCTTGACGAAAATCCAGTTAAGGCAGAAAGTGCCGTCCCTGATTAGCCTTTGCGGACTGCACAGGCTAATCTGGGACGACACTTTATGCACATTCATTATACCCCCCTTTTCACACTGCGAGGCACACATACCTTTATGGTCCCTGTACAGATCATCAGGGTCAGTGCCACTGTGTTTAGGGTTGTGTGTGCACTTCACCTTCAACTCAAACTGTATGGTGTCCTCCTCTGTGGGCTCAGCTTCAGCTGTAACATCACCAATATGGGCTACATTTGAGCCTTGCTCTGGGTAACATCGCCAATATGTGCTACATTTGAGCCTTGCTCTGGGTAACATCACAAATATGGGGTACATTTGAGCCTTGCTCTGGGTAACATCACAAATATGGGGTACATTTTAGCCTTGCTCTGGGTAACAGCACAAATATGGGGTACATTTGAGCCTTGCTCTGGGTAACATCACAAATAAGGGGTACATTTGAGCCTTGCTCTGGGTAACATCGCAAATATGGGGTACATTTGAGCCTTGCTCTGGGAAAACGGGGCTCAATGCATGCGTGTAAAGTGTCATCCCAGATAAGCATGTGCAGTACAAACAGGTTTATCAGGGACAACACTTTCAGCTTTTATGGTATTTTTCTTTAAAAGAAAGTCCCTTATTAGGTAAAAATACAGTTTAGGGGGAAATTGCGGTCCCTAATTATCCAGGCTAATCTGGGACAACACTTTACTCACATGCATTATGCACCGTTTTCCCAAAGTGTGGCTCAATGTATACAAAGCCTGCTAAAATCTGTGACAAATTACCAAGTCTTCCGGTTTTGATGTGTACTTGAATGTCAACTTCAATACATAGATCAGAGAATGCCAAAAAAACACAAGAAATGTGCACCTCTCACCATTCTGTTTGTATTGGAAGAGTCGTGGGTCAGCCTTGATGGGTATCAGTCCCAGTCTGTGAGCAAGCACCTCGTCCTGGATGATGGAGGTGTTGTTGTAGATGTGCACCTTCTCTATGGCCATCGTGGGCACCTGAAGAAAAATGGGTGAATTTGCAGTTCTTTGCAGTTTAAGGACAAGATAACTGCAGAGTCTGTACAACAAGATAACTGCAGAGTCTGTACAACAAGGTAACTGCAGAGTCTGTACAATCTCAAGCCTGTTTAGATTGATCTTTAGAATGATCAACGAGTGGGAATTGAACCCTAGACTACTTAGTCTCTAGGCAGACCAAATTACACCACTGTGACCTCCATTTGCCATGTTTAATGTTCATACTTCAGTCATATAACAGCAGCCTCTCACACTTTACCTTAGCCATTAGCCTGTACTCAGAAGAAACAATGTGGCTGTAATTGACAACTGTCCTACTTGTATCAGAGGTATAATATTGGCTGTAAACATTATTTTACAACCAATCTTGAAATCAACACTCATGCGATCTGGCTGGAATTCCCACTAATGAGCACTTGAGTGTACAGTCCTGCACTCTACAATACAAGCTTGATGGTACAAATAATGGAAGCAGCTTGATCAAGTAAAAGATTTTTTATTTAGTTTCAATGTCACTGTGTCGAAAGCCATGTTTACTAAGGCACCTTTGCGTCAGTTTTTTGGTAGATCAAGTACATGTCAGCAATTGTTTAAACACAAAATAAGGAACACATGCAATATCAAATGATCAAAAGGCTGACTGTGTTATTTAAAAACAACTTTTTTAAAGGTGTTTAAAAACTTTTATTAGCTGAGCCACAATTCAAAGCATCTATTAACAGTTTACTGTGCCTATTACCTCTGACAGGAGTATTCTTCGGAAGGCATTGGCAATGGCTGCATCGATGCCGATCATGTCAAACTCCAACTCATCATTTGTTAGCCGCTTAATTTCAACTCTGAAGTTCTAAAAACCAATTGAAAACACATAAATCATTATGCATGTGGTTCATGATTATCCTGCTAATAACTTCTCTGAAGTTGGCAAATTACAACTTTCTAAGTTCTCCACTGCTGACAGTTCTTGAAGATTTAGTTTAAACAAATATAGCCCTACTAAGAAGGTCAACCTTCATAATCTAGCTTAAAGTGACAGTTCGCGGATATACATATGGGCAAAATCGTACGAAAACGTGTTTTTATTGAGGATGTCACTGAAAATCTGGTTGAAATCGGTTGAAAACAAACAATATAGCGATTTTTATTTTGGGGTCGAGTAACCTTAAGTAAGAAAACGACCTAATTAATATTCATGATTCAACACGTTAATTTAAACCTAAACAAACAGAATTGCGGATACGGGCGAATTTAGCGGAGAGAAGGTAAGAACAAATGCAAATACATCTGTTACATATGGAAACTGAGTTGCAACGCTATGTTTTTGCTAAATCTATGTATTTATCTTCCATATGCTAATAATGTTTAGCGAAAGCTAAATATAGATATAATTTGCATAACTCGCGAAGCTGCAATGATTTTCGCCTATTGCATATATTTATGGTCATTTATATATTATTTTATCGATTTAAAACCGATTTTGACCAGGTTTTCGATGTCAACCTCAATAAAATATATTTCAATGAACTTATGTAAAGTTTATTTCTCGCTATATGATTTATATGCAAAACAACGCTCTATTCCAGTGATATTTTTACAAATTTTCTCATCTGGGTCTTGGGACTTGATAACTTGCAAATCTATGAGTCTCTGTATTGAAAGAAGGAGTCCAAATATTAAACTATATTATTTTTTAGAAATTTCAATGCATTTTTGGGACTCACATAATTCGAAACTTTACATCCCCAGAGGTTTTTTTTTAGTTCAGGACACGATCTCGCAGGTTAAAAAATTACTGCTATTCCGCGAACTGTCACTTTAAGACTTGGTCCAAGTCAAGAAAACAGAAATGTAATTGTTTTATTTCATTTATGGAAGATATAAGGCAAGATATTTGCTGTAGTCTTTCAACAACAGCATTTTTTTAAAGCATGATTCATGTGTACTTTATAAAGTCTTATACCTTTTCAAATTTTTCTTGATTCCAAGAGTCATCATAGCCGTCATATGTGCCTGGAAAATCTGTGCTGTGCACCTATAATCAAACAATGAAAAAAGTCACAACAGTAGATTGTATTAAGGCAAATTGTGTATGTGATGAATGAAAGGTATTACTGTGTTATATTAAGCTACTTATGTTGAAGTAAGTTGAGTAAATGCATTTAACAATTGGTAGTTTTTTGGTGTGTGCCAATATATTTTGCACCTTGTTAGATTTGCACCTTGTTAGGTTGGCACCTTGTCATTTTTGCATTACTGAGACTGTATGCTCTTATGCTTTGCCACTAACGGATTGAGACTTTTAATACCCTGATATTTACAAGTTATATCAATCAACTTATATTGCACTTTCTTTTACTAGAACACTTAATTTAAATTATCTATCCATAATTAAGCATGTGTTTTTACAATTGTATAATGGTAAAACTAGAGCTTTGTCACTGACGTGACGTATACCCCCACATGCTGCATTGACACAGAATATTTTGCATGCTGTCTCACAAAACAAGAGAAGCTTATTTATGGCAATTTTTAAGAATTATTATGCCATTATCATTTATGGCCATTTTGACCTTTGAAATCTTGAATTCTTTGGCATGATACGCCATCCAATGCCTGTGAACAAAATTAATGTGGAGAGTAATATTAAAATCTCACAATGAATGACATAGTTATGGCCCAGACAAGCTTATTTATGGCCATTTTTGACCTTTGAACTCAAAGTGTGACCTTGACCTTGGAGATATCGACGTAATTTTATCGCGCAACACACCGTCCAATAATGGTTAACAAATGTGCCAATTGATTTCAAAATCCCACAATGAACGACATAGTAATGGCCTGGACAAGCTCAACTATGGCTATTTTTTACCTTTGAACTCATGTGTGACCTTGACCTTTGAGATATTGACGTAATTCTTTCGCGCGACACACCGTCCAATGATGGTGAACAAATGTGCCAATTGATTTCAAAGCCTCACAATGAACAACATAGCTATGGCCCGGACAAGCTCATTTATGGACATTTTTAACCTTTGACATCAAAGTGTGACCTTGACCTTGGAGATATTGACGTAATTCTTTCGCGCAACACACTGTCCAATGATGGTGAACAAATGTGCCAAATGATTTTAAAATCCCTTGATGAACCACATAGTTATGGCCCGGACAAGCTCATTTATGGCCATTTTTGACCTCAAAGTGTGACCTTGACCTTGGAGATATAGACGTAATTCTTTCGCGCAACACACCTTCGCATGATTGCAAACAAATGTGCCAATTGATTTCAAAGTCTCACAATGAACAACATAGCTATGGCCCGGACAAGCTCATCT
>VMBQ01000761.1:86739-113328 GCA_007657795.1 Dreissena rostriformis | reverse complement strand
CAATTGTCCCAAATGTGAAATCCGGAAAATTAGACTGAGGGTCTGGGGCCGCACATCCCCAACTACGATAAAGGGCAGAGCTTCCCCCAGCCCTAACTAATTGTACTTTTTTTTAGTCTTTCTAGTTGCAATCACTGGTTAATATTTATTCTTTAATCTGATCTTGTAAACTATTTGTTACACATCAACCGAAACTGGTGACTTGACTTGAGGATACAATGCAAAATAGTATAAACCAGACCATTCGTATCACCGCATGTGTATTCGTCATTGTATAGAAAATGTTAAAAAGAACGTCGAAAATAAAAAATAAATAATTAAAATCGACGAAAAATACTGTATCCGAAAAAAGAATGTCCGGAAGATGTACGTGTTTTGCACATGAAATAAAATGTGCATATCGTTTAATTTCAGACAATGAAAACAAGTTTCCTAGCAAATACGTAATAAATATATACTTTTGTTAGAATATTGCTTTACAATATGCTAAGCAGATAGTGCAGTGCTTTACTTTGCAAATGTTTCAAATGTTGTTGTTTGCAAATCGATCGCTAAAAATATTTTAAGATGACGGACATTGTAAGATTTTCGGAAAGTAGCGAGGATTTTTCGTCAGTTACCGTTTATGTCCGAACATCACCAGCCAATCAAAAATCAATAAATCAAATACCTGGCACAATCGGTACCGAGTGAAAATTTCCAGAATGCAGAGGAATATTTCGTGCATGTTACTAAGTTCGGACACGAAAAAAAGCACTCGACCGATCGGGCTACCGGCTTGGAATTTTCACTCGACCGACGCAAAAATCAATCGACTCGGTCGTCGGTCGAGTGGGTTATGTCCAAGACTGAACTTAGCAATTTATGATGTGAAAAAAAATCGTACCAAAAATGCATATATGTCTATGTATATTGCTATATGTATACATTTCCCTTAAAATCGGAAAAAGTTCTGGAAAATTGAGCTCAATGAAAATTTATGGCGTGTATGGAGAAATGAACCGAAATGAACTAAAATTAACAATTTTTTTATTTTTTTTTGGTGACCCCAATAAAAAGTTGAGGACCTGTTTTTTGTTTGGCCTTATCTGCACAGTTGATGTTAATTTTTAAATAAAATAAAACATTCACTTACGAGCACTTGAGACCCCCTCCCATGTCATTTATTAACTCAAAGAGGAACAAACAGACAAATAAGACTTAAATAGTGAAATAATCGCAGGATCAATACAAAAAATGTCAGTGTTGTTAAAAACTGTTATCTGTATAAAACTGTTATCTGTATTTCTTAAGACAAACAAAAAAATCTAAGTTTTTTTAAATGGCAAAATGAATAACAGGATGGATTAAGGCAATTCTAAAGAAAAGTGAATACATTATTAAAAAAAAAGAAAAAATAACAAAACAACAAACTTAATATAAGTTGCCAGTCTGCGGTTATCGTAATTATTCTAAGTTTTCGGACACTTAAAAATAATTAACTTTAATTTCTATTACCGTTATACATAGTTATCTACCCAATAATGCAAATGTAATGGTCCATTGCCCTAAGGCATTCGTCTGCTAGGTTTAATGACCTTAATACGGTTTGAAAAATAAGAAATATTTTTAAAAAGTGTCACCAGATAAGCGCAACAGGGCAGAATTTTGGTAAAATAGCGTTGTATAATAAACTGTCTAAAATAAAGAGTAATTAATTTTGGACAAAAACCTGTATGTCCGAAAATTAACAGTCACGCAAAATAATTATTTTGGCTAAAAACGGAGGTGTCCGAAAATTTGGAGTATCCGAAAACTTAGAGTAATGACGGTAATGAAAATACAATTAATACATTTTCCAATCCATGCTCCTTTAACTCAACACGTGTTCGTATTTCTTTTATTCTTTCCATTACGATATTTTGTTGCAAAGAGCAATTCCTTCTGATTACTCTTGGTTGCACGTGTTATTGTTGTGAACTTTGTTTACAATTATCATAATCATTGAGGCAATCCGCATGAAGATGCACATAATAAAAATGTAACATATTTATATGAAAGTAATATTTAACATTAATATCTCGTTTAATTGCAATGGATTTAATATTTATCGTTAAATAGTTACTAATTTAACGGAATAATACTTATTTTAATTGTCGGTATGATGATAGATATGTGCATTACTTATTGTTTGCAAATGGCGGACGGAAGTTGATTTTCTAGACAAAATAAAGTCGATACAATTGTTTTCACTGTATTAAGAGATTAATTCAAAAGAGAGTTAATTGTCATTGAATAATAAACATGCCTAAAGAACCCAGTCCGTTGGAAAAAGTAATTAAAGATGCAGATCTTCTTAAAAAGCAGGTAATTGTAATTCTTATTTAAAATGTCAAGACTGAACTTGTTATAAAAAAAAATTGACTATTCACAGTTTTGTAACTCATTTAAATAAAGTACAAATCATTATGTTTCTTTCCAAACTTTTGCTTGAAATTCTATTAATTTAAACAAGCTTGCTTAAAATGCCCATAACCCTTTTTTAAACAAACATGCTAAAGTAAACCTAGTGGATACCTTAATATGACACTGTATTGGGCCTGGGAATGGGAATACTTACTAGTCCTCAAAAGCACTTCTTGCCTCGTCTAAGTCTGGATAGAGAGAGAGAGCGATTCCCGGCTATCCATGATTTATGTCCTGCCATATTACCCACCCGTAATAATCGNCACATAGTTATGGCCCGGACAAGCTCATTTATGGCCATTTTTTACCTTTGAACTCAAAATGTGACCTTGTTATGGCCTTGGAGATATCAACGTAATTCTTTCGCACAACACACCGTCCAATGATGGTGAACAAATGTGCCAAATGATTGTAAAATCTCACAATGAACAACATAGTTATGGCCCGGACAAGCATTTAACCTTTGAACTCAAAGTGTGACCTTGACCTTAGAGATATCAACGTAATTCTTTTGTGTGACACACCGTCCAATGATGGTGAACAAATGTACCGAATGATTTTAAAATCTAACGATAAATTACATAGTTATGGTCCGGAAAACTTTCGGTTTAAAACGCACTAAGTGACCCCGTGACCTAGTTTTTGACCCGGCATGACCCATATTCAAAATTGATCTAGACATCATCTAGATACAACTTCTGACCAAGTTTGTTGAAGATCGGATGAAATTTTGGGACAGACAGACCGACCAACAAAGTGACTTCTATATGGTTATGGTACCAATGGTAATGGGGGTAAAATAAATGTATATATATGCTTTGTTTGCTTGATATTACATCTTATATTGAGAAATCAAACACGCCATACGTCCCGGATTGTCCGGGATGTCCCGGAAATGAAGAACGTGTCCCGCAGTCCCGGAAATCTGTCAAATGTCCCAGATTTTACAAAATCCATATAAACAGGAACCTTATCTTAGGCTTAACTGCACCTCAAATCTGTGTTACCACTAATTCGCAGCGTCTCCATGGCAATGCCTACCCGAATAGGTGAATATGCAGGGCTAAGTCAGTGGAATACACACCAAAGCCATGTGAAAATCTCAACGACTTAATAGAATTATCGCGAAAATGTTCAATCTATGGGAATGAACAGTTTGACGGCATTAGAGAAAGCCGCTTGCTGTCAAATAAAATTGGCATTATTTGTGATCAACACGCTAAACCAATCGTATAACAGCACGTGCAAAGCCCCGCATTTTCACGGAGAACAAAGGTGGAATTAACGGTTAAGTGCACAACTCAATGTGCTACCGCGTACACCAATCACTATACATGAATGCCATGTAAAACCAGTGTTTTAATAAGAGCGCGAAATTGTTAATGTCGCATGGAAAGCGTGCGTATTGCAACAGACCATAATTATGTGACTAAATATAGACGTGCAACTCAGTACATGTAGTATTTCAGAATGAAAAATTAACATCGGAATCAATGCACACAATGAGAAAGTATTAACCCATGGAAACTATAGAAAAAATACGTCAAGTTACAACGAATGAATGAAATTCAAGTTATGTACACAAGAGCATTTTGGTGCTCTTTTCTAACATGAAAAACACGTGGCTTGTATCTTGTAACGGAAGTAGTAATGTTTTATTTGACGTTAATAGATCTAGTGTATTTCGGATAGGCTTTCTAACTTACAGTCTTGGCATTATTTTTTTTGAGGCACTAGCCCGATCGGGCTACCAGCTTGGAAATTTCACTAGCCCGAATCAATTTTAACTAGCCCGAATTAAAGTTATTATTCTGTAACATTTGTTACTTATATGTCAGTCTTTGACCTAACCCACTCCATCCGGTAATAATACTAGTTATAGAGTCTAGAGAGATCAACTTTCTACTCTGTTCAATAAGCATCTACACAATGAGTGCCCAATGGAGATTACCGATTCAGTTCTGAATAAGCTTCTATAGCAGGGGTGTCAATTGTCCCAACTGTGAAATCCGGAAAATTAGACTGAGGGTCTGGGGCCGCACATCCCCAACTACGATAAAGGGCAGAGCTTCCCCCAGCCCTAACTAATTGTACTTTTTTTTAGTCTTTCTAGTTGCAATCACTGGTTAATATTTATTCTTTAATCTGATCTTGTAAACTATTTGTTACACATCAACCGAAACTGGTGACTTGACTTGAGGATACAATGCAAAATAGTATAAACCAGACCATTCGTATCACCGCATGTGTATTCGTCATTGTATAGAAAATGTTAAAAAGAACGTCGAAAATAAAAAATAAATAATTAAAATCGACGAAAAATACTGTATCCGAAAAAAGAATGTCCGGAAGATGTACGTGTTTTGCACATGAAATAAAATGTGCATATCGTTTAATTTCAGACAATGAAAACAAGTTTCCTAGCAAATACGTAATAAATATATACTTTTGTTAGAATATTGCTTTACAATATGCTAAGCAGATAGTGCAGTGCTTTACTTTGCAAATGTTTCAAATGTTGTTGTTTGCAAATCGATCGCTAAAAATATTTTAAGATGACGGACATTGTAAGATTTTCGGAAAGTAGCGAGGATTTTTCGTCAGTTACCGTTTATGTCCGAACATCACCAGCCAATCAAAAATCAATAAATCAAATACCTGGCACAATCGGTACCGAGTGAAAATTTCCAGAATGCAGAGGAATATTTCGTGCATGTTACTAAGTTCGGACACGAAAAAAAGCACTCGACCGATCGGGCTACCGGCTTGGAATTTTCACTCGACCGACGCAAAAATCAATCGACTCGGTCGTCGGTCGAGTGGGTTATGTCCAAGACTGAACTTAGCAATTTATGATGTGAAAAAAAATCGTACCAAAAATGCATATATGTCTATGTATATTGCTATATGTATACATTTCCCTTAAAATCGGAAAAAGTTCTGGAAAATTGAGCTCAATGAAAATTTATGGCGTGTATGGAGAAATGAACCGAAATGAACTAAAATTAACAATTTTTTTATTTTTTTTTGGTGACCCCAATAAAAAGTTGAGGACCTGTTTTTTGTTTGGCCTTATCTGCACAGTTGATGTTAATTTTTAAATAAAATAAAACATTCACTTACGAGCACTTGAGACCCCCTCCCATGTCATTTATTAACTCAAAGAGGAACAAACAGACAAATAAGACTTAAATAGTGAAATAATCGCAGGATCAATACAAAAAATGTCAGTGTTGTTAAAAACTGTTATCTGTATAAAACTGTTATCTGTATTTCTTAAGACAAACAAAAAAATCTAAGTTTTTTTAAATGGCAAAATGAATAACAGGATGGATTAAGGCAATTCTAAAGAAAAGTGAATACATTATTAAAAAAAAAGAAAAAATAACAAAACAACAAACTTAATATAAGTTGCCAGTCTGCGGTTATCGTAATTATTCTAAGTTTTCGGACACTTAAAAATAATTAACTTTAATTTCTATTACCGTTATACATAGTTATCTACCCAATAATGCAAATGTAATGGTCCATTGCCCTAAGGCATTCGTCTGCTAGGTTTAATGACCTTAATACGGTTTGAAAAATAAGAAATATTTTTAAAAAGTGTCACCAGATAGGCGCAACAGGGCAGAATTTTGGTAAAATAGCGTTGTATAATAAACTGTCTAAAATAAAGAGTAATTAATTTTGGACAAAAACCTGTATGTCCGAAAATTAACAGTCACGCAAAATAATTATTTTGGCTAAAAACGGAGGTGTCCGAAAATTTGGAGTATCCGAAAACTTAGAGTAATGACGGTAATGAAAATACAATTAATACATTTTCCAATCCATGCTCCTTTAACTCAACACGTGTTCGTATTTCTTTTATTCTTTCCATTACGATATTTTGTTGCAAAGAGCAATTCCTTCTGATTACTCTTGGTTGCACGTGTTATTGTTGTGAACTTTGTTTACAATTATCATAATCATTGAGGCAATCCGCATGAAGATGCACATAATAAAAATGTAACATATTTATATGAAAGTAATATTTAACATTAATATCTCGTTTAATTGCAATGGATTTAATATTTATCGTTAAATAGTTACTAATTTAACGGAATAATACTTATTTTAATTGTCGGTATGATGATAGATATGTGCATTACTTATTGTTTGCAAATGGCGGACGGAAGTTGATTTTCTAGACAAAATAAAGTCGATACAATTGTTTTCACTGTATTAAGAGATTAATTCAAAAGAGAGTTAATTGTCATTGAATAATAAACATGCCTAAAGAACCCAGTCCGTTGGAAAAAGTAATTAAAGATGCAGATCTTCTTAAAAAGCAGGTAATTGTAATTCTTATTTAAAATGTCAAGACTGAACTTGTTATAAAAAAAAATTGACTATTCACAGTTTTGTAACTCATTTAAATAAAGTACAAATCATTATGTTTCTTTCCAAACTTTTGCTTGAAATTCTATTAATTTAAACAAGCTTGCTTAAAATGCCCATAACCCTTTTTTAAACAAACATGCTAAAGTAAACCTAGTGGATACCTTAATATGACACTGTATTGGGCCTGGGAATGGGAATACTTACTAGTCCTCAAAAGCACTTCTTGCCTCGTCTAAGTCTGGATAGAGAGAGAGAGCGATTCCCGGCTATCCATGATTTATGTCCTGCCATATTACCCACCCGTAATAATCGCTCACGGTTACATTCTACTAAACTCATAAATCACAACACTCCTCCCCACTTTAACTGAAAGGTTTCCAGCCAGAGGTGGGAAAGAGTGACTTATAGTTATAGCCTTTTCATAGTTTGTTGAGCAACAAAGCCCTAACAAATGTCATGAATCTTTCCGGGAAACATACGAGTCATAGATCCAATGACTTCTACTATACTGGTTTCTTACCGCCATGACTACATAACGAGTCAAAGACGCGGTTAGTTCATCAGATGGAGCATGTTCTTGATAAAGGCTTTATTCCACACGCAGTAAGTACCCAACATGTTATAAACCCAGCTGGGAACCACTAGATGAGGACCAGTGAGCTAAAAGCCCGACTGACCTCTAATGCGACTGGTAGAGATGTTTCCCATTTTCTTGCTTGGCTGCCTTTTTATCATTACACCCCTGACAAAACCGGGTAATACTTCATACCGCATGTGGTCCTCTGGAAGGTCCGCAAATGCTGGTGTGACTAAAGTAAGCACACGGTCCGCCCAGTCTTCCAACGACTCCTCCTGCCCTTGCACAGCCTGCCGGAACTTAGTTTTCATTGTCTCCCGAATTTTGTTTTCATTGTCTCCCGAAGTTCCTTGGTACCGAACGACTTCACTAACCGACGAAACGAATATCGTTCATTTTCGGTTGTCGTAATAGTGAAGAAGTCAAGAGCCTTGCCCTCTAAACTCCACAACAGGTAGTCTTTACATTCGTCTTCCGACCAATTCATCACCTTTTTGTAGCTATCAAACTTTCGCTTAAATGATAGCCAACTTGTTTTCCCATCATAACGCCTTCGGATGTTTACGAGGATCATCCTGTCTTCGAGAGCTATGTTTGTGAGAAGAACAATCATTATTGTAATACTTTCAAATGTTCTTTGACTTATCTTTATTTGACCTTGACCTTGATTCTGAGTCTGAGCTTGATGACGAACGACGCGAATGTGCTTTTCTTGTTTGCCTTTTTACTTTTCATGTGTACTGATGGACACCTAAGTGGCCTCACACCTCCATCTGACTCGGAACTGGATGACGATCTATACGCACTTACTTTTCTACTTCTTGATTGTCGTCTGTTTACATTGTGTGAAACTGTCACCCTTTTTTATATGATGATGATGGAGAACTATAAGTCCTGCCATTATCATTGTCTGAATATCTTGTTGGTGACTTCCGATGCCCTTTGTCGCTGTAAGGTTTACACTCCCGACTGCTACGTAAAGACCGTCTTCTATATTCCGGTGACTGTGAGCTACTGAATGATGGTGATCTATAAGACCTACCACCTGCAGTCTTTCTACTTCCACTTCCCGTTGTCAGCTTCCAGTTGCGTGAAGACCCTCTTTTGTCTTCTGATGGATGTGAACTGCAGGATGATGGTGATCTAGAAGACCTACCACCCGCAGTATTTCTACTCTTACTTCTGGTCACCAGCTTCTGGGATCCATACCCGTGGTTTTGTTCACCTTCCCGCTGTTTCTGAAAACTGGGTGTTAGGTGCAGCCCAGCACTACGAGAACTAGGCTCTCTCAGTTTCCCACAGTCGTGGTCCGATGACTCCGCCTGACTACTTGGTTTCTGTTTCTTTGAGAACTCTAAACCTGTCCGAGCCAGAGAACATGAACTGGTTCTTGAACTGCTAGCACAAGAACGCCAACCCTGGTCATGTTCAAACCTCACTGGACTGTAATGACTGACCGCAGGTACAGTTGATGTCAACGAAACAGACCATGGTGCTCTTATACACGGGGGATTCACCCAAGAGGACATTATTGGGGCAGTTGTGGTGATCCACGACGATTGTGTGTGTACAACCGATGATTTCGTACTAGTAGACACAGGTATGGGGTCCTGACACATGGGACATGTGGGGAGTGCTGCAGCCATTGTTTTGAGATCTCGAAAAGACCAGAAGTTAAAATCCATCAAATTTTGGGGTTCAGGCTTAGGTTCATAAAAGTCCAATATGGCTAACACTTCTGACCTCAGCTTGCCCCGCAACGCTAAACTCAGCACTTCTTTTTTAACAACCCCATATGCGGAGCGCAATTCCAAGATGAGGGTAGCAGTTTTCTCGCCGACTCCCGGAATTTGCATTAATTCTTGCACAGATGCAGTATTTACGTTGATAGGCATTCTGTCGGATTCTGCAGCTACCGGTCACCCTTACTGACACTCCTTTTGGGTTTGAGCCTTATTTGAACTTTTGTGACTACAAGTCACAAATAGACTGACCAAGTGTGACTACAAGACACAACTTGGAGGTTAAAAATTATAGTGTGACTATAAGACACAACTGAAGGACCTAGTGTGACTATAAGACACAGCTTATACACGTAGACCAAATATTAAAATATAATGGCCTTACTTATTTTCCCATTTCTCAACACTGTCCCTTTAATACTATAAACGGACTAACTGGCCACTTAATTCTTAATTAATGTATTAAATACCATAATACTCCTTAAATACAGTGTTAAACCTTTATCCCCACTGAGAAACTGTCGTACGCTCAACCAATTATTTTTAAAAAACCACGATTTCCCCACCTGCTTTATAAACCGAATTTTACCTAACCGGAATGTTCTGGAAAAAGGGGAAAAAAAATTCTTTACGCTGATTGTACGCAGTAACAACCGAATAAATCTCGTCGCCAATAAAGTAAACCTAGTGGATATCTTACTATGACACTGTATTGGGCCTGGGAATGGGAATACTTACTAATCCTCAAAAGCACGTCTTGCCTCGTCTAAGTCTGGATAGAAAGAGAGCGATTCCCGGCTATCCACGATTTATGTCCTGCCATATTACCCACCGGTAATAATCGCTCACGGTTACATTCTACTAAACTCATAAATCACAACAATGCACTTATGCTAGCACTGCTGGGAGGGCTGGGCTCTTGACAATAATATTGTCTCTACATCGTACTTTGCTGCCGTCGTAAAATGAGAAGAGTTTGAAAGTCAGATGGACAGTAAAGATGCGTCCCTAGCTAGGTTTCATCCCTCTTTCTAATGCCTCTCCAGCGTTGGTAGCCGCCCAGATAATTGCACCTCGAACGGCTCAGCCATGAGGGGTCACTGGGAGTTACTTTGTAGCTGGGGCTGACAACTTGATAAGAAACTTATTGGTGCCAGGAATGGAAACTAACTTTTTACAATTGGTTGCCCGCACGGACAACCATCTTTAGTATTTTGGTTGCCCAGCTAAAGGGTAACGAGCCCAGAATCATGTACATTTCATGTGTTTACTTACTTTTAATAAAATAAAATATAATTAAACAACAACATTGCTGACATGACACAAGTCCAATGCATTATGTCTTATAATGTGTCTGATTGAATCATTTCCTAGGCCTAAATAAATGAATATTATTAAACTGATTATTGATCCATGGTTGCCAATTTTTATAAAATGTTTAATTGCACTAAATATTTTCAAGCTTTAAAAAGGCTAGTTTCGGCCGGACTACCATCATTTGAAATTGAGTTGCCCCGGCCAAAATCTGCTTGCCCCGGGCTCATGGGCAACAACTAATTTCCATCCATGGGTGCTACAGAGGCTGCTATCAGGAGAAGGGGTGACAAAACCATATGTCAGAGTCCTACATTTGGGGTCCGGGCAACTGATTTTTTTCCGTCAACTTGTTCTTTGGACTACCAGTTTAATCTAACAATGCTCACCGTAAAATGATAAATAAACACAATTACAGCCCAAAATGTAACAGTAACTTCAAATACTCTTTGAAACTCTTTAAAAGTAAATAACATTGGACTTATTGGGCCAAAATAAATTGATCAGACGTTTGTTGGCTTTGCCATACCTAAAATCATTAGGTGAAATAGAAACAGTTTATGGTTCAAAATGGCATCCTTAAACTGTTTTATTGGTCATCTCTTTAAAAGAAATGCAATTTAACTATAGAAGCTCTGAATCAGCCTGTTACAAATATTTGTGCAGATTTATTTTGCACAGCGACCACTGCTTGTGACAACGAAATGTTGCCTAAATTATTTCAATATACACAAACAGGCCATTGGATTGACAGTTTCATGCAAATAAAAAAAAAATCATGAAGTGCACATAAATGGCAGAACTGATCGCAGAATTGTACTCCGCCCTGCCCTTAGTTTGTGATTCATTATTGACAGTAGAAAATGGATTGTATTTCATTCTGTGGACAGTTTCTTTCACAGCATTGTAAATATATGTTGTTAATATGTAATATGCATGTATACTGTTATCTCTAGGTGACCAAGTTTGTGCAAGAAAGTTTGAAGAATGCAGGCAACAAAAAGTTGAAAGATAAAGAAATTAAATTGAAGGCTAACTTCAGAAGGTATATTTTTTTATCAGTTTTAATTATGTTATATGAATTATTCATTGTTATTCATCACATGCTACTGTGTCATATAATGGAATTACTAATGGAATCATGTCTTGATATCAAGTAATATAATATTAGTTTTAACAACTTTTTACTGCGCGGTGTAACACAGGGTAGTACATTTATATTGAGAAAAAGCTAAGATGCTTTGCTTTCAAAATTTATAAAATTCAACTTAATTTATTGGTAAATAGTTGGAAATGTAGTCAAAATTAGCCACATTCTGAATAAACTGGGGCTCAATATGCATAAAGTATTGTTCCAGATTAACCTGAAAAGTCAGCACTGGCTAATCTGGGACAATACTTTCTTTCTAGACTAGATAGAAAGTGTCGTCCATGATAAGCCTGTGTACTACACAGGCTAATCTGTGGTGACACTTTACACACATGCCTAATCCCAGTTCTCCCATATTTATGTCACTGTTTAAGCTGCTACGAACTAAAGCCCCAGGTGACAGAACTGTTACAGAAAGCTGAAGCCTTGACAGAGGTATGGACAAACGTCTTAGGCCAATACAAATATTAACATCTGTACAGAATTTGTTCAGTTTCAAAATTATGTTTCATTTTGAGGGTGCTAAATTTGAGAATCTTGTAAACCTTTTAAGAAACCATCACACAAGCTTTTTTATGATGTTAAAATCATGTCAAACAAATATTGTTCAATGATGCGTTTGAAATCTTCACATTTTGTGGCAGACATTGTGTCTGACAGTGTGCACATGATTGTCTGGGAGCCATTATACTCAGGACTTTTCGCACCATTTCGGAAATATGACATATCCCTATAAAATTGGACACTTATTAAATATTGATAAAACTAAGGTAAAACAGAAGATGCTACATTTTGTAAACATTAAAAAATCAGTAACTGCTCTATTTCAAAACATTTGAAAGTCAAACAATTCGGAAAAAAATAATATTTTTGACATCGGTAGTATGACTGGATGGCGGCTATAAATCAGACCCCCCCCCGCCAAAAAAACAAAAGAAGGTTTGGCAGTGTCTTTGGCTAATTTGTCTGATCCTCTAACAGAATAAAATAAATAAGTGTATATTATAGGGTTGCTTGTGTTGTTAAATATAAGGATCAGATTGTTTTGGCTATAAAATATTGTATGTGTATATTTCAATGTCATGTAGGAAAATGAAGATCCAAAACAACGGAAGAATTTTGAAACGAAAAAGAAAAAAGAGGTTGATAGAATCTTAGTATTCCAGGTATGTTATTCATCAATGTTGACAGTAAAAAATCTATTATACCATGTGGTCTGCGTCATGCAAAATGGGTCTTATGCCATGCAAATGATATTTGTGAACTACCTTGTCAGCTAGATGGTCATGTAAGATTTCATGGTTACATCAGCGCACAGTGTAGCTCCTGAATAGACTGCGAACATTCACAGGCTGGTCTGGAGCTATGCTGGTGTCATAAAACCCATTTTCTCATTATGCCGGTCGTATACAATCTACAAAACCACGTATCTATGTTAAGTAATACAGCAAAACTGGATATCTTGTGGATAATTAAGATGGACATATAATTGGCGTATTTTCCATAAGTCTAGTAGCAGTCAGAGCATTGTTATAAAATATTGAAAATAGTGTAACACACAGTATTTCCATTTGAAATTCCCATAATTATTCATACAATTTGTTTGTTGTTTATGTTATATCATACTTTTTCTTCATCTGAATACATGTTTTTGTAATTGGTAATTATTTTATTGTTTATTTGTGTGGATTTTTAGAATCAGCTGGAAGATGCCATGAATAAACTCTATCCTGAAGAAGCAGGAAGGAAAGAACAGGAAAAGTAGGTAGCAATTACTATAGCTTATGCGACTTGAATGAATTTGAGGAGGTCTATAGGAAAACCGCGCTTGTTGCATGTGTGCAAATTATCATCCCAGATTGGCCTGTGAATTCTGCACAGTCTAATCAAGGACTACACTTTCTGAGTAGACTGGATTTTTGTTTAGAAGAGTCTACCATTAGTTGCAAAAATCCACAAAAGCATAAAGTGTTGTCCCTGATTAGCCTATGCTGATTGTACAGCTTATTAATGTTGACACTTTATGCACCTTCATTAAGCCCATCTTTTCCTGAGCGCAGTGCATATATTAGTTATAGAGGAACTGTAATATGTAGCAATACAACTTGTAAAAATCGTCAATTTATTCCAATTTCAAAGTTAACAGAAAATAATTCAATAAAGGCTGAAAATATTTTTTGTTCAAGGAAATGAGACAAAAATGAAAGTAAACTGATACTAGACTTGCAGTGAATGATTATGTACATGTGGATTTTTTTTTTTACCATCCTTTCTTTTTACTGATAGAAACCATGGTAACAATTTTTGTATGATGAATTGCTTCATATTGACATTATTTGTTTTGAAAAAATGTTTTTGGTCAACATTGACATGTTTTTTTATGTTACAGTATAGAAAATATATTTTTGTTTATAGTGGGTAAATAAAGAGGAACTAGCCATAGTATCAAGCCATATGTTAATATGATGGGTTGTCTTCTTCTTTATCACTACACTTGGAATCCAGAGGCAAGGTTGAAACGGGTGGTCCTCTGTAGAGCCCCTATCCATATTTAAATGATGGCTTTCCATCAGAACATTTGATCGAAAAAAGGTTAAATCATCATATGCATTTAAATGATGTAACACCTGTTTTATTTCAATTGTAGAGAGTTGAAAAAGGAACTGGGAGGTGGTAAGGATGAGGAAGAGGAGGAGGAAGATGATGATGATGATGATGAAGAGGAAGGAACAGGGGAAGTGAAAACAGACACACTGAATGAGACTGCAAAAACAGAGGGTGATGATGATGAAGATGAGGAGGAAGAAGATGAGGATGATGAAGATGATGATGAGGAGGATGAGGCAGGGGATACCCTGGAGACACCTAAAAAGGGTATAACACATTGTTTAATAAGGTTTCTCTCCTTCTTGTTCAGCTAAAGTTTCACTTTGTGTATATTTAAATGGTGTAGAGATAACTTTTTATATGTACAGCTGTAATTTGATTATTTAAACAAAAAGTAGTTTTTTTTTGGTTAAAGAAGGAAGTTGATAAGAAACTTAGTAGCTTAAGGTTAAAGTGAAAGTTAGGTGACCCACATCATGCAAAAATGGGTCTTATGCCATATGCTGCCAGCATAGCTCCAGATCAGCTTTTGCATCTCCGCATTAATAAAAAAGTAGTTTAATTATGAATATTTACTTTTTTTTCTTTTTTTTGTAAATGTGTTTATAGGGATAGGGAAACATGTATCACTGGCAGTTTATCAAATCAGGAAGAAAAATGGAGCTTTGGTGTTAAAGAGCAAAACGTTATAACTATTTTCAGTCCAAACAACCGATAACGCAAAGAAACCAGTTGACAAAAAAGAGGTTGAAGAAGAAAGTGATGAGGAGGAGGTAGAGGAGGAAGAAACAGAGGAAGAAGTGGAGGAAGAAGAAACAGAGGAAGAAGAGGATGAGGAGGAAACAAAACCAATGAAAATCGCAGAAAGGTTATTTATCTATGAGTGAAATTTTGAAGATGAGCTGTCCACATCCGCATATTTTGTAAATCAACTTTCAAGTAAATTTCTGAATATAACATTATAAAGGCCTGTGGCTGATTCATTTGAAGATTTTTTTGTCTGATGAGTTTTGGATCAGTAAATGTTTCTTATTTTGACATATTTTAACTTTAAACCCTTGATTTACTCAAACAAAAAAATCTAAATCATTTGAATATTACTTGAGTTACATTTCTGCAACGGTTTTTAAAGACATGGCACAAGAGACGTATACAAAATGTATAACCATTTATACATTCCTCCTCAATTGTGGTTATTAATGAGCACCATTCGAGGTTTAGATGGTGATTTGTCTCATCTAGGGGTTTGTTGAGCTTGTTGTGTCTATTGAATACAGGTCTATGCAGAGTTTCTATATTTAAAAAAAAAGTCTTTTAACAATCAAAACTAAATATATTTATAATACTCTTTGAAATAATATTTGCATAACTCAGTTTTAAGGACAGAATTGCATTCTTTAATGCTTTATTATGAAGACGGTAGATCTCTTATCATTATTGATAATCTTTTAGTATAAAGTAGATGAACACATGTATTTAACAGCAATGTGAAAGCTAAAAAGGCTGTAGAAGAGGATGAAGAAGATGATGATGATGATGAGGAGGATGAAGAAGAAGAGGAGGAAGAAGAAGATGATGATGATGATGAGGAGGAGGAAACAGATGAGGAAGAAGGAGAAGAAGGACAGACAACAATGGAGATCACAACCACTGTATGATTATTCATTGTTCATATTACTCTTAGGGTTGATACTACTCTCATAGTTTCTTTTGTAGACAGACAGACAGACAGACAGAATAGTTTATTTACGTCTCACTTTTGTACATAAAACACAGTAATGCAGTACAAANTATTATTTAAGAGTTCACTCAAATCATTTATGTACAGATTAAATAGGGTCGTTGATAACAAACATCTTTGCTTTAGTCCGATGTTCACGTCGAACCAGTCCGTTAGATAATTATTCAGTTTTACCGCGCACCTAACGGAATCATATAATGACATTATTGCGTTCAGAAATTTACCTTCTATGCCTAAACTCGATAGTTTATTAAAAAGCAGTCCATGGTGTATCCGGTCATAGGCTTTAGAAAAGTCCACGCAAGCGACGTATGTCGATAGTCGTTTACGTTTTCTGCATTCTAGTATGCCACTTAGCGTTGATAAATGATCAGTTGTACTACGCTTGGATCTAAAGCCGTTTTGATTGTCACACATTTTATTGTTTTCCTCAGCCCAGGTTGTCAATTTTTTGTTTAGCACAGCGCAGTAGGCTTTATAGACGGCCGAAGTAACCGTTATACCTCTGTAGTTAATTGGATCCCGTGCATCGGTTGAAGGATCTTTTAATACGGGTGTAATTATACCATGTTTCCATGATTTTGGGATTTTGCCTGTTTCAAAACATACGCAGAATAATTTGTGCAAGTAATTTAAACAAGTATTGTTATTTAACACTTCACTTGGTATCTGGTCATAGCCTGGTGATTTGTTTTTGTTAAGACTATTTATTGCGTTTTTAACATCTAGTATACTAATACCGCTATTCAGTGGCGTAGATCCGATGCCGCATGGTTTTTGTTTCAATGGGTAATGTTCATCGGTTGTAAATAACTTTTGGAAGCAGGATTTCCACTCGTTTAACACTGTTGGTAAGTCGCACGTGTGAGTTTCATCGACTGTTTTAACTTCCATTGGTATTTTATTGTTGCGTTCAGATCCTAGACCTACTTTCCTGATTGTTTTCCAAAACTCTGAGTTGTTTGATTCACTCGATTCAAGTAACTTACGTTGTTGTTCTTTTAAGTGGCGCCTCTTGTAAGTTTGTACAGTCCTATCAAATATCGATCTTTCATGAATATATATGCGCTTAAGGCTGGTCCGTAGCGATCTGTTTTTACAGCAAGTAAAGTTCCTTTCTGCGATGCGCACGTTTGACCATTTAACATCGAGGTCTTCATTCCACCATGCTTTTTTTCTCGATTTACCGGGTGTTTTGCATAACGGTACACTTTTGGGATTAAGTTGCATGTCCATCTGTATGTATGCTCATATTTCATAAAAGCAGTTGTATAAAAAAATGCTATTTTTGTTTCAATATTTAAGCACTTGCTTACAAAGCTATGCATTTAATTTCACATTATATAAACTAAGAAGAAAAACATGCATTTTAAGGGAAATACTCAGCTACTTTGTCTTTTTGGTTTGAAAAAACAGTAGCGGATGCAAAAAGTTGTGTCTGTTTGTTGGTGGGTGTGGTTTGTTGGTCCTCATACAATCTTATAATCATGCCAAATGTTCCACAATTTTCTGAGTTATTTACCCTTGGAACTAGCTGACAAAGCAGTGTGGGGGTCAATAATCATGTGTTATAAAGCTCTAGTTTGCATAGACATAACATGTTAAAAAGACCTATTTTTTCCTGATTTGGAAAAGTGCTGTTAATTGCTGTATAACTGCAGGGTCGCCAGTTTGAAGCTCTGTACGATTACAAGGGAGACCAGGAGGGGGATCTGAGTTTCAAGCAGGGAGAGATACTCACTATTGTACAGACACGGTAAGTTATTTATTTGAGCCATGTTCTGGCAAAACTTAGCAAAATTGATATGCGTATAGTGTCATCCCAGTTCCCAGCAGCCAATCTGGGATGACACTTTCTGCTTATATGGAACCTTTACTTTTAAATTGTGTCTCTTCCAAACAAAAATCCAGTCTTGTTGGAAAGTGCCATCTCTGATTAGCCTTAAGGTGTGGACAGCACATGCTTATCTTGGACGACGCTTTAGGCACATTCTTTAAGTCCGGTTTACTCAGAATGCGGCTCATTTGATGTTTTTATCAAAAGAAAATGCTGGTATGTTAACCTGCATTTGTTGATACTGGAAGGTTATCTGAATTTAAATTTTCAGACCATACACGTTGGGGTTTGTACATTTTTCTTATAGTCTTATCTGCCTGTAAAGGAATATTACAGTAATTGTTTGTGTTAACGCGTAAATTTATCTCACTACTTATTTTGGGGGTGGGGCACACAATTTTATTTTCTGTTGTATCCATGGGTCGCAGCAAAAATATCAGAGTTAAGAACTTAAAACAGACACAAAACACAATGATAGTGCAGCACCAGATTAAAGTCATCTGAAAAAATTCCTTTCTCAACTTATTCTTAAATGAAATGCACCAAAATGTTGAAGACACTCACGGAATAAAGAAATAAGCAACAAAAGGTGTTACTTCTGTTGATAAATCACTTGTATAGCATCAGAGAAAACAACTCTTTAGAAATATGAACCGCTTTCAAATGACCACCGAGGGATACACAATGATTTAGTGGATTGTAACCACTTATTTACTAAGGAGGTGTTAAAATAACTGAAAACATAAAATAATGTTTAACTGGATTCAAAGATTTGGGACTCAACCAACATCATACATCATATTACACTAATATTATTATTATATACAAATTATGTTTTATGTTAAATAAGTGTGTTTGTGTTTTAAAAATAATATATGAATATGCAAATGTAATAAAAAATATGTTAAATCGCTATTCACTTTAAAATCCTCTTGTAAATATTCCTTTATTACAGCAGGTTTCTTGTTTCGTAATTATTTTAATTTAATTTTTAATGATGCCCCTGTAAGTAACTTGTTTCCATTGTGTATTTACATCTGCCAATGACATGTTTGCTTGTGTTGTTTATAGGCTAGGAGAGAGGTATACATTTGTGTTTAACAGATGTGGATATGAATAATTTAGATAAGAGAACATTTGGTAATATATGTTTTGGGTACTGTATATATGTTTAGTTTTTATTACCTTTAGTCCTCAACTGGTTTCACCAGACGGGACTTTATGTTTTCCCTCAGTCCGTCCGTATCTGCCAAAATCTGGACCCTGCTATAACTAAAAAAAATACTTAATCTTGGTTGATGAAACTCAGTATACAGATAGATGGCCATATAGGAAATATGCATGTTTTTTTTTGTTTTTTTTTTGTTCCACAAAAACTGGTTTGTATGGTTACAGAAATAAATGAAAACTAAAATCTGGATCCTGCGACAACTCAAAAAGTAATTAAGATATATAATTTCATTTTTTACTTGAATGTCCATTGTTTACTCATTTACGTAAGAAGTACATACATACATATTATCGAAAGAACACAAACATGATCAAGTTTATTGAGCTCTTACAGACTGACAATGAAAAAAGGGTACGAAACCTATCAATTTTTGTTTTTAAAGCTTTTAAATTGAGAGCTGATTTATATTATCAATAGTTTCTCTCCATTTATTTTCATCTATTTATCTACTTTGTATAAACAAAAATAATTAATACGATAAAGTGTATACAAATTAGTTGTATAAATATTTTGATCTAGGTTTTGTTAAAAATTCTGCATGTCATTGACCATCTGTAAATATATTGTGTTGTAATATGTGTGTACTCATGGGCTTAAAGCCTAATGTATGTTGAAATAAACTAAAAACTATATTTATGAGACTTGGTTATGGGGAAAGAGGGCCATAAGGAGAATATGCATGTTATTTTAGTTTTTCTTAAAACCAAAATTGGGCTTGCTATAGTTTCAGAAATAATTGCAAACTAAAGTTGTTAAGCTAGGTTGTTAACTTATTGAGGTCCTGTTCTTACTCTGACAACCATTACACGGTAGTGGACAGCTGTTTTGTCTGGGACAAAACTCTTGTTAATTAAATTTTTGTTTAAACTTCACTTTGACAGCAGAAGAACTGTAGTCTTCACGAATTGTTCTGCATGAATCACAAGAATGTAAAACAAAATCTTGAAAGTTTATTTTACTATGTTATGTATAGCTATGGCTTTCATTTGTACTTGGTTTTATGTATTCACAGTTCCATTCACTGACTTGCACATTGTAATAAGTTCAACATTCAAATTTAAAATTATCTAATGTATATTTAAAATGTTCACTTAAATTGTTTTTTCAAGTGGCTAGATTGTAGTCTTAATACTCCTGATACTGGTTTTAAATTGAAAAGAGTTTGATAATACTGGTATAAGTAACAGTAGCTCAACATTAGAAAACTGATGCTCATTTAATGATTGTTGCAATTGTGTGAGTAATTCGATAACATAAATGTGTATGTATGTACAATTATTAACCCTTTGAGCGCTGGAACCGGATTTTGAAGGTCTTTGCAAACAGTTTGGATCCAGATGAGACGCCACAGAACGTGGCGTCTCATCAGGATCCAAACTGTTTGCTATTCTGATAGTATTCTTTGAAAGAAAATGGAAGAAAATGCTAATTTTAAAAATTCAGCAGACAACATTTTAGCAGACGACAAATTTCCCAGCACGCAAAGGGTTAAAATAATAAGTAGCATAGTTGACAATTACTTAAATGTCAAGTTAATGTTAAGGTCATTTTTTTATTTTCTCAAAACTTCTTAACTGTAAACTTACCATTGATACTGGTTGTAATGTGAGACTAGAAATGAACAACTTTTTGCAGGTTCTCAGTAGCAAATTTTTACTTTACCTCTTACAATTTTAATGTTATTCCTTATTGTTATAAATTCACTGTTTCAACAGGTTCACTGTCGTATTTTTTACTTTCTAACAATAATAGAAAACTTCACATTATTAAGATGTCGGATGGATAACAAAGCTAAATTCTTGTTTTTCATTTGATTTTCTGTTCACTTTGTTAATAAAACATCATGGTCATTAGTTTTAATATAATATATTTGCCATTGACAAAAAATCAATATCTTACTGCAAATCGAATAACCATTTTTTGCAGACTGCATGTTTAAGTGACATTATGTTATATCAATCACTATATTTATTACTATTTGTGGTATGAAAACCAGTTCTATTTATTGATTTGGAAATATTAATATCCCAATACTGCTGACCACAAAATGTGCAAGTGACAATAGCCCAGTTTTCACAGATCAGGGCTCAATTATATGTTCCTCTAAAAGACGCCAGGTACAACCAGGAAAGCGCCTCAAAATGTCTTTTCAAGTTTAAACTTTATTTTGTATCCAGCTTATAATTTTACAGCAAACACAGAATTTCTAACCTAAAATAATCCAGTTGAAGTATGTAAATGGGCCGCGCTCTGAGAAAAGGGGGTTTAATGCATGTGCTTAAAGTGTTGTCCCAGATTAGCCTGTGCAGTCTGGATAAACTGGATTTTTGCTAAGAGCAGATTTCATTGGAACAAAATATACCATGTAAGCGTAAAGACACTTTACGCACATGCATTAAACCCCTTTTTCACAGAGCGCGGCCAAAAATTATAAATAAATAATACTAATGCTAACTAAGGTATGTGATTTTTTGTGTCATTTCTAGTGAGGACGGCTGGTGGCAGGCAGAGAAGGAGAACGGAGAGAAGGGAAATGTGCCCTCTACCTATCTGCAGGTATGGCACCAGTAACAAATGAGGATTAAATTAAAATGCATGCTTCTCTAAGGGACTAAAATATGCGCACACCAGCTACTATGTTTGCAACAGAAATGTTTGAACAATTTTGATAGGGGTTTATCGTTAGGCCATTATCTTGTTTGTGTTATGAAAAGTGTTTTTCCTGAGAACTTAAAAACAACTTCTAATATTTTCAGGTACGGTAAAAGCTTAGTGATACACGACAATATTATAAATTAAATTAGAAGACTGACAGTCAGGAATATTACTCTACACCGAATTGGAAATTTGACTGAATCAAAGTTGAGATATCCAAGTCCAGTTGTGCGTATGTTTGCTATTTGAGGCTTGCTCTGTAAAAAGGGAGTTCAATGTATGTGCGTAAAGTGTCATCCCCGATTTACCTGTGAAGTCTGCACAGGCTAATCAGGGACGACACTTTCTGCCTAAACTGGTTTTCTTTAAACGAAAAATATCATAAAAGTGGAAAGAGTCATTCCTGATAAGCTTGTGCGGACTGCACAGGCTTAACTGGGACCTCACTTCACGTACATGCATTTAACACCCTTTTCTCAGAGCGCGACATGTGTATGTTTTTAGTTGCACAACAAGTACAAGGAGGTGCAGATACCTGACTCAGAAGAGGAAGATGAGGAAGCAGGTAAGTCACTGTCAACATGCTGTCAGCCTCTGTATATATGACACCTTTTTTGCACCAGGCTGATGACAACTTTTAACCCTTTGAGCGATGGAACCGGATTTTGAAGGCCTTTGCAAACAGTTTGGATCCAGATGAGACGCCACACAACGTGGCGTCTCATCAGGATCCAAACTGTTTGCTGTTCTGATAGTGGTCTTAGAATTTTTTTTGAAGAAAATGCTAATTTTAGAAATTCAGCAGATGACATTTTAGCAGACAACAAATTTTCCAGCATGCAAAGGGTTAAGCTGCATGATGCGAAAATGGATCTTATGCCATATGGGGCCAGCGTTGCTCCAGACAAGCCCACTTAGTCTGGTCAAGAGCTACCCTGTCTGCCATAAAGTCATGCAAGCTTTTGCTGTCTCAATAACGGACAGCGTAGCTGCTGACCAGATTGTGCACATGCGTAGGCTGCTCTGGAGCTATGATGGTGGCCTATGGCATAGGACATATTTTTGCATGATGCGGGTATTTTGGTTTTTAAGGGATGGTTTCTTAATAAAAAAAGATCTGTTTATTGCCATGGCTTCTAATTTATATTCTCTTTACTATAAAAGACCAAACTTTTACTCATTTTTTAAGATAGAAAAGTGTAAAAATGTATTGTGCATGTGTATAATAAAAAAATACTGTGTACCCATGAATTCTATTTCCATGGCTGTAGGTCATAAGGGAAATAAAGCATATAATTAATATTTAACAAGACAAACAGTAATTAAATGTAAATACCATTGAACAACTAAATTTGTCGTGTTTCTTCAACCAAATTGCAAATAAAACGAATGAGCCTCGCTCTGGGAAAATGGGGCTTAATGCATGTGCGTAAAGTGTCGTCCTAGATTAACCTGTGCAGTCTCTACAGGCTAAACTAGGACGACACTTTCCACTTTTATGGTATTTTTCGTTTTAAGAAAGTCTCTTTCAAACAAAAAAACAGTTTATGCGGGAAGTGTTGTCCCTGATAAGCCGGTGCAGATTGCACAGGCTAATCTGGGACGAAATTTTACGCAAATGCATAAAGCCCCATTTTCCTAGAGTGCAGCTCAAATATGTGTTTGGTGTTCTTTAGATGAAGAGGACGAGGAGGGGGCAGGGGAGGAAGATGCTGAGAAGAAAAAGAGGAAAATTAAGAGGCAGCACAGGTGTGGTATATGGCTAAGACTCATTGACTTGACAGCGATTCTGTATTAGATGTACAAACACAGATATGTTGTTGTTTTGTTATGGCTATACAGCCAAAAAAATAGGGAAGGAATGTTTTTATAATATTCTTCCAGATGAAGTTTGTCAGTCTGTTTGTCACTTGGTCGATCAGTATGCATAAGTGGAAGAAACTTTGACATATTTGCCCTTGAATATAGTTAGTTTTTATGCTCCCCCAAATTTTTTGGGGGGGAGCATATAATCGCCGCTTCGTCTGTCCATGTGTCCGTGTGTGTGTGTGTGTGTCCGTCCAGATTTTTGTCCGGGCTATTTCTCAGCAACTAATGACCGCAATTCAATGAAACTCTATGGGAAGCTTCACTACCAAGAGGAGATGTGCATATTATCAGCGGGTTGTGGTCGGATGATTTTTCACAGAGTTATGGCCCTTTGAAATTTTCTATAAACTGAAAATATGGTACAATTCTTGTCTGGGCTATTTCTCCCCAATATTGACTGGAAATCAATGAAGCTTTATGGGAAGCTTAACTACCTTGAGGAGATGAGCATGTTATTAGTGGGTTCTGGTTAGATGATTTTTTTAGAGAGTTATGGCCCTTTGAAATTTTTAAGTTGCTAAACCATCCATTGTATTATTTTGTCCAAAGTTATGCCCCTCAAGACGTTTCCTTTTATCTGAATATATAGTGCAATATTGTGACAAAAAAAAACTTTGGGGAGCATCACCCGTCTCCGACGGTTTCTTGTTTGTTTTTTTTTTTTCAATGTATGTAAAAAATAGTGTCTTTCCACTAAGATGATTGGATTTAAATTGTGGGGGTTTTACTCTTGGCATGAAGTATTTTTTGGTTTCATTTTCTGTTTTTAAGTTTTCACACTTTTAAGGATATTTTTAGTATTTAATTCGAGTTGTTAAACTGTAAATGGTAATATGGGAAGATATGGCTTAATGCATGTGCGTAGAGTGTTGTCCCACATTAGCCAGTGCAGTCCAAACAGGCTAATCAGAGATGACACTTTCCGCCTAGACTAGAAGAGCCTTCCTTTAAATAAAAAATTCCATTTAGGTGGAAAGTGTGCGAACTGCACAGGCTAATCTGGTATGACACTTTACGCCCATGCATTTAGCCCAGTTTTCCCAGAGTGTGGCTTATATCAGATAACTCCTCATTTTGTAGATTTGTTTCAAAAAGAAAAATCTTGGCTTTAACAAGTACATACTCTCATAATCCGTTAAGCTAAAAAAAAATGTTTTTTGAATTTCTGTAGAACCTGATGTGTTAAGTAATTGGGTTTCTAAAAAAATAGTGATACAGTAATAACTTTTTTTGCCTCCGAAGGTGGACATATAGTGATCGCACTGTCCATCTGTCTGTCCGTCTGAAATTCCGTCACACTTTGCGTTTAGGTTTCGAAAAATGTGGAAAAACACTTTGCGTTTAGATTTAGAAAAATGTGGAAAAGGGGGGCCTATGTCATTCTATGGTGACAAGCCTTGTTATTTATATGCGGGGAAAGGTTAATCTCTTGATATATTGGTACAGATTACTTCCCTGTTCTCTCTTTTTAGTTATCCTATTTACCGAGCCCCACTTGTTTACCGATCTCCATTTGGTTGGGTAAGTTTAGCAGGTATAGGTTCTTGCTTTTAAAAACAGTTAGTGTTTCTCATTCATTCAATGATTTGTTTCTTTTATAATGTTCTGTTGTTATTCAATGTTTGTTTATTTGTTTGACAACAGTGGAAAACAACTTTGGGATAGCGTGAGGAGGGCTGTACAGGAGGTGAGTGCACTGGATTGTGTGTTGAATATCAGTGAGCCACGCTTTGGCAAAACAAGGCTTATTGCATGTGCATAAAGTGTTGTCCGAGATTAACCCTTTGAGCGCTGGAACCGGATTTTGAAGGCCTTTGCAAACAGTTTGGATCCAGATGAGACGCCACAGAACGTGGCGTCTCATCAGGATCCAAACTGTTTGCTATTCTGATAGTGGTCTTAGAAAAAAAATCAAAGAAAATGCTAATTTTAGAAATTCAGCAGACGACATTTTAGCAGACGACAAATTTCCCAGCATGCAAATTGTTAGGCTGTGCAGTCCACACAGGCTTTAAAGGAAGTCTCTTCTTAATGAAAAGCCTGTGTAGGGGGAAAGTGTCGTCTCTGATAAGACAGTGCAAACTGCACAGGCTTATATGGGAAGACGCTTTACGCACATGCATAAAGCCCGGTTTTCCCAGAGCGAGGCTCAAATATTTTCTGCTTATTGTTTTAACTGAACCCAAAATACTTATTAATGGAGATATTTGAACAACAAATAGCTTTTTAGAACAAATGTATAGCATATCTGTTAGGGCATCTTTTTAAATTGATACTATTGTAGTGAGGTAGGGGTTGGAAATAACTAAAGCCTTCCCAGGTTCAGATGTTTACTGCGCCCGAAAGTATAACCGGATTTATTATGCTCCCCATATATATATATATATGGGGGAGCATATAGTCGCCGCTTCGTCTGTCCGTCCGTGCGTTTCTTGTCTGGGCTATTTCTCAGCAACTAATGACCGGAATTCAATGAAACTTTATGGGAAGCTTCACTACCAAGAGTTGATGTGCATACTATCAGCGGGTTCTGGTCGGATGTTTTTTTTCCACAGAGTTATGGCCCTTTGAAATTTTTTATTAACTGTACATGTAGTGCAATTTTTCTTGTCCGGGCTATTTCTCAGCAACTAATCACCTGTTTTCAATGAAACTTTATGGGAAGCTTCTCTACCAAGAGGAGATGTGCACATTATCAGCGGGTTCTGGTCGGATAATTTATCACAGAGTTAGGGCCCTTTGAAATTTTCCATTAACTGTACATATAGTGCAATTCTTGTCCGGGCTATTTCCCAGCAACTAATGACTGGAATTCAATGAAACTTTATGGGAAGCTTCACTACCAAGAGGAGATGTGCATATTATCAGCGGGTACTGGTCGGATGATTTTTCACAGAGTTATGGCCCTTTGAAATTTTCCATTAACTGTACATATAGTGCAATTCTTGTCTGGGCTATTTCTCAGCAACTAATGACTGGAATTCAATGAAACTTTATGGGAAGCTTCACTACCAAGAGGAGATGTGCATATTATCAGC
>VMBQ01000761.1:2304-86062 GCA_007657795.1 Dreissena rostriformis | reverse complement strand
TTTTTTTTATGTGTATCTCATCGACCTGCACATTTTGAGTGGTGAAAAGGTCAATGATGACCTTCAAGGTCAAAGGTAAAAAAAACTAAATCCAAGCACATTGGCCATAACTTTTGCAATATTGAAGATAGCAACTTGATATTTGACATGCATGTGTATCTCATGGAGCTGCACATTTGAGTGGTGAAAGGTCAAGGTCATCCTTCAAGGTCTAAGGTAAAAATAAATAAATCCAAGCACCCACAGCTGAGCGTTGGCACCCGCTATGCGGTTCTCTTGTTTAGAAAGTTATGGCCCTTTGAAATTTTTAAGTTGCTAAACCATCCATCATATTATTTTGTCCAAAGTTATGCCCCTCAAGACGTTTCCTTTTATCTGAATATAAAGTGCAATATTGTGACAAAAAAAACCTTTGGGGAGCATCACCCGTCTCCGACGATTTGTTGTATATATATATTTTATATATATAATATAATGGTGAAACCTACAAGTACAAACAAAATAACAGAATTACAGCACTCCACAACATAAAAAACACAAATACAATATTCCAAAATAATTAAGTTCATTTACAATGCAGTCAAATAAATAAATGCAGATAATTTCAAACTCACCAGGTTGGTAGAATATATACTCAAAGTTAATTTAAACAAGTGTATGTCTTACGACAGCTAAAGAGCAAAAGAAAGCATGGTCAGCAATTTGCAATCAATTTCAGTGGGGTTTTATTATTGACCAATACAAATCTTGTATATGTGGTTTCTCTCGTTCTCACTGGACAAAACAAGTATGACATTACAGTACATGGCTGGACGCACACAGGACAAGGGACTGAATCTCACAAGAGATGCAAATGGACACCTACAAGACAAGGGACACAAAAACTTGTACATGAGCCATAGACACATATAGAAACACAGAGTGACCTATCCTACATTATATTGAGTTTGCAAATATATGGTAGACTAGCAGTAGTTCTGTTCCTTGCATTAATAACAGTGTAAACATATCACCTCATAAGCGGAAGAAATCCTTGTTTATTCCTTCTAATGCTTTATCTTTAGTATAGTTTTATAATTTAATATTGATAATTTTTGAAAGGGCAATAATTCACTTCTCGTGCAACTAACTTATTATAAGCTAACTATTTGAAGAAAATCTGTTCTTTTAGTTTATGACTTGGGTTAAAATAGACATTCAGGCAATTTTTTTGCATGTTGTGTTTTTATTACTAATTATAATAATAATTGTTCATTCCTGAATATTTTGTGAATATTTTCTACTGTGCTTTTTACAATCTTTTATACAGAAAACTCTTTTTACAAAAAAAGATGATGTGAGTACTCAATTTTTTTGATGCAGCTGACACTAACGTTGAAATATCAATACAGTGTAGGACATTTTTAGTGCTTTATGGTGTTTCAAGTATAACTGTTGTTTTATTTACATACCTGTACATATCTGCAAAACGCAAACTCAAAAAGCATTTTCCTAAACCTCTGTAACAAATATATCTGAGTCATATGACACATTTCAGCAGTGTTTGTGATTCTAAAAAAAAACTTAAAAATATTCTCCAACAACAGTTTAACGCTCAACCCTCGAGAAGTGGAACATCCAAAATGAGTATTGAAGCAAAATACTAAGTGAAACCTATGAATTCAACAGGAAGTGCAGCTGCAGATACCCCAAACTTTTTTAACATTCAAAGCTCAAACAGTATTTTCCTGTCTGGTTGATTTTGAAATTCCATTGACAGATAGATATTGACACTCCTTTTGACATTTTCACTTTTTTCCAACCCATCTAACCATGCTTTGACCCATGTTATTGCGTATTTAACATTTAACTCTTTAAAAAAAAATACAGGCAACATTCAAGATTGAAGTTGGTTGCCATGGTTTCAATATATCTGAACACCTTTGTAAATCCTTTCTGCACAAACACAGTCACATGACGCATCACATATGATTTTCAATCAACTGGTCTACATTTAATATTTCCTATTTAATGACACCCTCTCTTTACCCCCACCCCCTTCATTGAACTAAACAAATATAGAAGTACTGTGAAACCATTTATTTTCATCAGCACAAAATTTCGTCATTTTTACAAAAATAACAATTTCATCAGCACTTAAATTCATCAATTTCTGATTTGAAAAAAAATGCCTCATTCAATATCCAATTTGTTTGTAATACATGTTCGCCATAAATCCATAATTAAATTCATGTACAAAGATCCGTTACATCGCGTTTGGTGGGATTCCCGGATTGCGATCGAGATATAACCGGTCAAGTCACGCATTTAGATATATATGCATAGGCATAGCTTATATATCTCAAACACGTAATTTATCAATCATATTTGCTGTTGCATCAAGTGTTACATTCGTATGTAAAATATTTTTCAAATAAGACATTATTCCATTATGACCACGTAAGTATTTTCAAAAGCATGTAATTATTTTTTATGAAATTCGATACGCATTTCAATTTTCATAAATCCTGCCTACGAATTAACAGTTCTGATTTATGTTATCTTGTTTCTTTGTAATAAAAGCGCAGAATCTATTTCAGTCAGGTGTTGATCAAACATCGTCATCTTTTAATTGCGTTAATTGTCTTTGATCCGGACCTGCAGCGTGTTGGTTGTATAATCTTCAACACCCCTGACAAACACATAACACACAATGGGTTATAAAGTTGTTAACAATTAGCACTAATCATTACTATTCTTCCTACACGAAGTTAACACATTCGATACAGCTTTACTGCATTTGCGTTTTACAGGAAATGTCACGTGTCAGTTAAGTACACGGTATAAAGTACACCTGTTTGTGTCAAAACCGGATATATCTTGATTCCGAAACAGACGCAGTATGTATGTGTGGATTACGTTTGATTTTTATGCCTCATGTCAATGGTAATTCAGTCTAAGAAATTTTAAACATTGGACATAATTATTCGTTAGGAACTTAAATTAGTCAATCTGTCAACTGACGAAATAGACAAAAATTAATGTCTGATGAGTAATAATGGTTTCACAGTTAATCATCTGAAAAACAAATCATTTTATCATGATTGTTTTGGCATATATATTTATTACATTTGTTGAAACCTGTCCAAAAAGACAAATGTTCATCTGTGAGCCATGTAGAGCAGCAAAACTTGTTATACAAAATTGAACAAGGTATTTCAACAGTGAAGGAATGGGGAAGAATTGTAGGTACATTTTGTGTATCTCAAACTTTAACCTTCAAGGCTTCTTGTATATATACCCTACATCAAAAGATTAGAGCGGTTTAAGTGGTTTAATAAGACATGTAGAAGAACTTAAAATACCAAACAACCTTACTTTATATGCTTGCTGACTCCCATTTTTCTGTGAATATGTAAATGTGATTGTAACACATATTAAGAACAACTAAGTTAGTTTTAAAATGCAAGATTTGATTGATTTTATGAGCATTATTTGCTTGATTTTATGAGCATTGTTTGCTTGACATACGGTATTTAATGACTACTTATTTTGTTAATTATATTTCTGCTTTCCCCAATTTCAGTCAAAACAGGTAAAGAAGTGTTTTGAAGTGAGGCCCAAAACAATTTTAATACCGTGTGAAACTTAACAAATATGAGCCTTGCTTTGAGAAAATGGGGCTTAATGCATGTGCATGTGCATATAGTGTTGTCCCAGATTAGCCTGTTCAGTGTGCACAGGCTAATCAGGGAGAACACTTTCGGCCTAGACTGGATTTTCATTTAGAGGTTTCCTTTAAACAAAAAATTCCTTTAAAGCGGAAATTTTCGTCCCTAAGTTGCCTGTGTGGACTTGATAGGCTAATCTGAAACGACACTTTACTTACATGCATTAATCCCTATTTTCCCAGAGTGATGTTCACATCTTTATAATATATTATATAAAATGCTAGAACATGCACAGTATATGAGGAATTTAACCTAATTGAGCTTTAACAAAATTATCCTTGTTTTCCCATATGCTACATATTTGTAAGGGTTGGATGCTAGATCCCAGTCCTTTGATTTCTGTGTGAATGGTTGGGTATATAACTTGTGTGTCTGCTTGCCAGAGCAATTTATGATATCATTTACAATATGTTCATGCTCACCTCTTGACATTCATATTAAACATGTAGTTTAACCCTTTGAGCGCTGGAACCGAATTTTGAAGGCCTTTGCAAACAGTTTGGATCCAGATGAGACGCCACAGAACGTGGCGTCTCATCAGGATCCAAACTGTTTGCTATTCTGATAGTATTCTTTGAAAAAAAAAATCGAAGAAAATGCTTATTTTAGAAATTTAGCAGAAAACATTTTAGCAGACGACAAATTTCCCAGCATGCAAAGGGTTAATGATATCATTTACAATATGTTCATGCTCACCTATTGACATTCATATTAAACATGTAGTTTAACAGACTTCTGCAATATCTGTCTTATATATTAAATGTAAATAATCAAAGATGTGTATGCACATTATTTGTGCACTATTGATAACAGTACTGTACTGTCTGTAGTATTGTTAAATTAACCCTTTGCATGCTGGGAAATTTGTCATCTGCTAAAATGTTGTCTGCTAAATTTCTAAAATTAGCATTTTCTTCGATTTTTTTTCAAAGAATACTATCAGAACAGCAAACAGTTTGGATCCTGATGAGATGCCACGTTCTGTGGCATCTCATCTGGATCAAAACTGTTTGCAAAGGCCTTCAAAATCCGGTTCCAGCGCTCAAAGGGTTAAATTTTCATTGAAGTGTGCCAGTGTTTTAACCTTGATATTGCATCTTAATAAAATCATGTAACCAAACATACTTTTTGGTGGATATAAATATTATATAATGACGGGAATAGCAGGTACAGTGCATTGCAGTAATATGTGTTAATATTTGGAGGAAATAACATTGATATGCCACCCCTTAATACTTTAAACTTGTAACTTGCTTAATATTGATTTGAAGCATTCATGTTTTGTCTTGTACATTTTGGACACAGTTACTGCTTACGATAATAACCTGAGTCACCTGAGTATCTGGAAGAATTGTTTTTTTATGTAATTAAATACAGGAACTAATCAATGATTATCAAAGTGAATAAGATGTGTTAAAATACAGTAATCATATCCAATGAAATATAAGAAAATCTTAAAAACTATTGCTTTATTTCAATAATGATTTGATTGGGATAGCCTGACCTACCCATCAAAATTACACAAACCCATTTTTTTTAGGTCTTTATTAATTTTGATGAATTTTTTGGGAACACTTCCCTAGAAAGACAATGTGCACTGAATGCATGGTATTTTATTAGGGTAATTTGTTAAGTCAGTTCATAAATGCGTTACTAAAAAAAAACAAAAAACATTTGTTCTAGTATTCCCTTCTCATTTTAAATGCTTCAAAAATTATAAGGGTGGGTGCTATATGCATTCGTTTTTATTATGCACAGTCTTTTACTGTTATTGTTATGGATGTTAAGCAAAAGATCAACATGTAAAAAAGTTTTAATTATAACAAAATCACCCGCCTACCTACCCAACTACCATTATATTGATTGCGTTATCCGGAACAAACAATTTTGTAAGAATATTATAAGGTCATGTCTCAGGTTGAATATATAAACTTTTGACCAAGAAAGATGTCTTCAAAATGGCAACATCTGTGACAGTGTAAATGCATTGATGAAAATGAATAGGATTAATGAGAGCAAACATTCAGAGTTTACACACAAATGAATAGGCATAATTTTAGCAGTAAGCAAATATTGTTGATAAACCATGAGATGTTGCTGTTGTTGATAAACCATGAGATGTTGCTGTTGTTGATATACCATGAGATGTTGCTGTTGTTGTTGGTGCAATAGTCCGGTAAAACAATTTTTATTGCATTTGTTATTTCTACATTGATGTAAAATAAAAGGCAATTATATTTTGCAGCTTTCAAGTTTCAATTATGTGTCTATTTTTGTTGTTTAACATAATAAAAAATATTGGGCTTACCATCAATTCTAAATGTTGTTTTTTGCACTTAAGGTTTATACTATGTAACCACTGCCTTTTTAACTATGTACCATAATGGCATTTCTTTAGCAAGACAAACATTCAACTGAATATATTGACTGCCCAATTGATACATAATATAAACATTAACATTTGGAAGTATTTGTTTTTTTTCAGTACCATTGAAATATTTATTAGTTTAATAACAAGTCAAATAGTTGAGTGTTAAACTGCATTTATCTGCAAAACATTATGTATCAGATGCAATGTTTTTACCTGTTTTATTATTGTTTACTTATTTGATGTCCCGTCTTATCAAAGATTTTACAACAAAATTAAAGTTATGGAAGAATTTTAAGTTCACAACTAACAGACATTTATTAATGATATGTTCCTTAAACAAGGGATATGTGAAAGATACAAAGGAAATGAATAAAAAAACTAGAATAACCTTATTATACAAGCTGCATCATGCAAAAACGGGTGTTATGCCATATGCCCACAGTCTGGTCTGGTGTTATGCCATATGCCCACAGTCTGGTCTGGTGTTATGCCATATGCCCACAGTCTGGTCTGGTGTTATGCCATATGCCCACAGTCTGGTCTGGTGTTATGCCATATGCCCACAGTCTGGTCTGGTGTTATGCCATATGCCCACAGTCTGGTCTGGTGTTATGCCATATGCCCACAGTCTGGTCTGGTGTTATGCCATATGCCCACAGTCTGGTCTGGTGTTATGCCATATGCCCACAGTCTGGTCTGGTGTTATGCCATATGCCCACAGTCTGGTCTGGTGTTATGCCATATGCCCACAGTCTGGTCTGGTGTTATGCCATATGCCCACAGTCTGGTCTGGTGTTATGCCATATGCCCACAGTCTGGTCTGGTGTTATGCCATATGCCCACAGTCTGGTCTGGTGTTATGCCATATGCCCACAGTCTGGTCTGGTGTTATGCCATATGCCCACAGTCTGGTCTGGTGTTATGCCATATGCCCACAGTCTGGTCTGGTGTTATGCCATATGCCCACAGTCTGGTCTGGTGTTATGCCATATGCCCACAGTCTGGTCTGGTGTTATGCCATATGCCCACAGTCTGGTCTGGTGTTATGCCATATGCCCACAGTCTGGTCTGGTGTTATGCCATATGCCCACAGTCTGGTCTGGTGTTATGCCATATGCCCACAGTCTGGTCTGGTGTTATGCCATATGCCCACAGTCTGGTCTGGTGTTATGCCATATGCCCACAGTCTGGTCTGGTGTTATGCCATATGCCCACAGTCTGGTCTGGTGTTATGCCATATGCCCACAGTCTGGTCTGGTGTTATGCCATATGCCCACAGTCTGGTCTGGTGTTATGCCATATGCCCACAGTCTGGTCTGGTGTTATGCCATATGCCCACAGTCTGGTCTGGTGTTATGCCATATGCCCACAGTCTGGTCTGGTGTTATGCCATATGCCCACAGTCTGGTCTGGTGTTATGCCATATGCCCACAGTCTGGTCTGGTGTTATGCCATATGCCCACAGTCTGGTCTGGTGTTATGCCATATGCCCACAGTCTGGTCTGGTGTTATGCCATATGCCCACAGTCTGGTCTGGTGTTATGCCATATGCCCACAGTCTGGTCTGGTGTTATGCCATATGCCCACAGTCTGGTCTGGTGTTATGCCATATGCCCACAGTCTGGTCTGGTGTTATGCCATATGCCCACAGTCTGGTCTGGTGTTATGCCATATGCCCACAGTCTGGTCTGGTGTTATGCCATATGCCCACAGTCTGGTCTGGTGTTATGCCATATGCCCACAGTCTGGTCTGGTGTTATGCCATATGCCCACAGTCTGGTCTGGTGTTATGCCATATGCCCACAGTCTGGTCTGGTGTTATGCCATATGCCCACAGTCTGGTCTGGTGTTATGCCATATGCCCACAGTCTGGTCTGGTGTTATGCCATATGCCCACAGTCTGGTCTGGTGTTATGCCATATGCCCACAGTCTGGTCTGGTGTTATGCCATATGCCCACAGTCTGGTCTGGTGTTATGCCATATGCCCACAGTCTGGTCTGGTGTTATGCCATATGCCCACAGTCTGGTCTGGTGTTATGCCATATGCCCACAGTCTGGTCTGGTGTTATGCCATATGCCCACAGTCTGGTCTGGTGTTATGCCATATGCCCACAGTCTGGTCTGGTGTTATGCCATATGCCCACAGTCTGGTCTGGTGTTATGCCATATGCCCACAGTCTGGTCTGGTGTTATGCCATATGCCCACAGTCTGGTCTGGTGTTATGCCATATGCCCACAGTCTGGTCTGGTGTTATGCCATATGCCCACAGTCTGGTCTGGTGTTATGCCATATGCCCACAGTCTGGTCTGGTGTTATGCCATATGCCCACAGTCTGGTCTGGTGTTATGCCATATGCCCACAGTCTGGTCTGGTGTTATGCCATATGCCCACAGTCTGGTCTGGTGTTATGCCATATGCCCACAGTCTGGTCTGGTGTTATGCCATATGCCCACAGTCTGGTCTGGTGTTATGCCATATGCCCACAGTCTGGTCTGGTGTTATGCCATATGCCCACAGTCTGGTCTGGTGTTATGCCATATGCCCACAGTCTGGTCTGGTGTTATGCCATATGCCCACAGTCTGGTCTGGTGTTATGCCATATGCCCACAGTCTGGTCTGGTGTTATGCCATATGCCCACAGTCTGGTCTGGTGTTATGCCATATGCCCACAGTCTGGTCTGGTGTTATGCCATATGCCCACAGTCTGGTCTGGTGTTATGCCATATGCCCACAGTCTGGTCTGGTGTTATGCCATATGCCCACAGTCTGGTCTGGTGTTATGCCATATGCCCACAGTCTGGTCTGGTGTTATGCCATATGCCCACAGTCTGGTCTGGTGTTATGCCATATGCCCACAGTCTGGTCTGGTGTTATGCCATATGCCCACAGTCTGGTCTGGTGTTATGCCATATGCCCACAGTCTGGTCTGGTGTTATGCCATATGCCCACAGTCTGGTCTGGTGTTATGCCATATGCCCACAGTCTGGTCTGGTGTTATGCCATATGCCCACAGTCTGGTCTGGTGTTATGCCATATGCCCACAGTCTGGTCTGGTGTTATGCCATATGCCCACAGTCTGGTCTGGTGTTATGCCATATGCCCACAGTCTGGTCTGGTGTTATGCCATATGCCCACAGTCTGGTCTGGTGTTATGCCATATGCCCACAGTCTGGTCTGGTGTTATGCCATATGCCCACAGTCTGGTCTGGTGTTATGCCATATGCCCACAGTCTGGTCTGGTGTTATGCCATATGCCCACAGTCTGGTCTGGTGTTATGCCATATGCCCACAGTCTGGTCTGGTGTTATGCCATATGCCCACAGTCTGGTCTGGTGTTATGCCATATGCCCACAGTCTGGTCTGGTGTTATGCCATATGCCCACAGTCTGGTCTGGTGTTATGCCATATGCCCACAGTCTGGTCTGGTGTTATGCCATATGCCCACAGTCTGGTCTGGTGTTATGCCATATGCCCACAGTCTGGTCTGGTGTTATGCCATATGCCCACAGTCTGGTCTGGTGTTATGCCATATGCCCACAGTCTGGTCTGGTGTTATGCCATATGCCCACAGTCTGGTCTGGTGTTATGCCATATGCCCACAGTCTGGTCTGGTGTTATGCCATATGCCCACAGTCTGGTCTGGTGTTATGCCATATGCCCACAGTCTGGTCTGGTGTTATGCCATATGCCCACAGTCTGGTCTGGTGTTATGCCATATGCCCACAGTCTGGTCTGGTGTTATGCCATATGCCCACAGTCTGGTCTGGTGTTATGCCATATGCCCACAGTCTGGTCTGGTGTTATGCCATATGCCCACAGTCTGGTCTGGTGTTATGCCATATGCCCACAGTCTGGTCTGGTGTTATGCCATATGCCCACAGTCTGGTCTGGTGTTATGCCATATGCCCACAGTCTGGTCTGGTGTTATGCCATATGCCCACAGTCTGGTCTGGTGTTATGCCATATGCCCACAGTCTGGTCTGGTGTTATGCCATATGCCCACAGTCTGGTCTGGTGTTATGCCATATGCCCACAGTCTGGTCTGGTGTTATGCCATATGCCCACAGTCTGGTCTGGTGTTATGCCATATGCCCACAGTCTGGTCTGGTGTTATGCCATATGCCCACAGTCTGGTCTGGTGTTATGCCATATGCCCACAGTCTGGTCTGGTGTTATGCCATATGCCCACAGTCTGGTCTGGTGTTATGCCATATGCCCACAGTCTGGTCTGGTGTTATGCCATATGCCCACAGTCTGGTCTGGTGTTATGCCATATGCCCACAGTCTGGTCTGGTGTTATGCCATATGCCCACAGTCTGGTCTGGTGTTATGCCATATGCCCACAGTCTGGTCTGGTGTTATGCCATATGCCCACAGTCTGGTCTGGTGTTATGCCATATGCCCACAGTCTGGTCTGGTGTTATGCCATATGCCCACAGTCTGGTCTGGTGTTATGCCATATGCCCACAGTCTGGTCTGGTGTTATGCCATATGCCCACAGTCTGGTCTGGTGTTATGCCATATGCCCACAGTCTGGTCTGGTGTTATGCCATATGCCCACAGTCTGGTCTGGTGTTATGCCATATGCCCACAGTCTGGTCTGGTGTTATGCCATATGCCCACAGTCTGGTCTGGTGTTATGCCATATGCCCACAGTCTGGTCTGGTGTTATGCCATATGCCCACAGTCTGGTCTGGTGTTATGCCATATGCCCACAGTCTGGTCTGGTGTTATGCCATATGCCCACAGTCTGGTCTGGTGTTATGCCATATGCCCACAGTCTGGTCTGGTGTTATGCCATATGCCCACAGTCTGGTCTGGTGTTATGCCATATGCCCACAGTCTGGTCTGGTGTTATGCCATATGCCCACAGTCTGGTCTGGTGTTATGCCATATGCCCACAGTCTGGTCTGGTGTTATGCCATATGCCCACAGTCTGGTCTGGTGTTATGCCATATGCCCACAGTCTGGTCTGGTGTTATGCCATATGCCCACAGTCTGGTCTGGTGTTATGCCATATGCCCACAGTCTGGTCTGGTGTTATGCCATATGCCCACAGTCTGGTCTGGTGTTATGCCATATGCCCACAGTCTGGTCTGGTGTTATGCCATATGCCCACAGTCTGGTCTGGTGTTATGCCATATGCCCACAGTCTGGTCTGGTGTTATGCCATATGCCCACAGTCTGGTCTGGTGTTATGCCATATGCCCACAGTCTGGTCTGGTGTTATGCCATATGCCCACAGTCTGGTCTGGTGTTATGCCATATGCCCACAGTCTGGTCTGGTGTTATGCCATATGCCCACAGTCTGGTCTGGTGTTATGCCATATGCCCACAGTCTGGTCTGGTGTTATGCCATATGCCCACAGTCTGGTCTGGTGTTATGCCATATGCCCACAGTCTGGTCTGGTGTTATGCCATATGCCCACAGTCTGGTCTGGTGTTATGCCATATGCCCACAGTCTGGTCTGGTGTTATGCCATATGCCCACAGTCTGGTCTGGTGTTATGCCATATGCCCACAGTCTGGTCTGGTGTTATGCCATATGCCCACAGTCTGGTCTGGTGTTATGCCATATGCCCACAGTCTGGTCTGGTGTTATGCCATATGCCCACAGTCTGGTCTGGTGTTATGCCATATGCCCACAGTCTGGTCTGGTGTTATGCCATATGCCCACAGTCTGGTCTGGTGTTATGCCATATGCCCACAGTCTGGTCTGGTGTTATGCCATATGCCCACAGTCTGGTCTGGTGTTATGCCATATGCCCACAGTCTGGTCTGGTGTTATGCCATATGCCCACAGTCTGGTCTGGTGTTATGCCATATGCCCACAGTCTGGTCTGGTGTTATGCCATATGCCCACAGTCTGGTCTGGTGTTATGCCATATGCCCACAGTCTGGTCTGGTGTTATGCCATATGCCCACAGTCTGGTCTGGTGTTATGCCATATGCCCACAGTCTGGTCTGGTGTTATGCCATATGCCCACAGTCTGGTCTGGTGTTATGCCATATGCCCACAGTCTGGTCTGGTGTTATGCCATATGCCCACAGTCTGGTCTGGTGTTATGCCATATGCCCACAGTCTGGTCTGGTGTTATGCCATATGCCCACAGTCTGGTCTGGTGTTATGCCATATGCCCACAGTCTGGTCTGGTGTTATGCCATATGCCCACAGTCTGGTCTGGTGTTATGCCATATGCCCACAGTCTGGTCTGGTGTTATGCCATATGCCCACAGTCTGGTCTGGTGTTATGCCATATGCCCACAGTCTGGTCTGGTGTTATGCCATATGCCCACAGTCTGGTCTGGTGTTATGCCATATGCCCACAGTCTGGTCTGGTGTTATGCCATATGCCCACAGTCTGGTCTGGTGTTATGCCATATGCCCACAGTCTGGTCTGGTGTTATGCCATATGCCCACAGTCTGGTCTGGTGTTATGCCATATGCCCACAGTCTGGTCTGGTGTTATGCCATATGCCCACAGTCTGGTCTGGTGTTATGCCATATGCCCACAGTCTGGTCTGGTGTTATGCCATATGCCCACAGTCTGGTCTGGTGTTATGCCATATGCCCACAGTCTGGTCTGGTGTTATGCCATATGCCCACAGTCTGGTCTGGTGTTATGCCATATGCCCACAGTCTGGTCTGGTGTTATGCCATATGCCCACAGTCTGGTCTGGTGTTATGCCATATGCCCACAGTCTGGTCTGGTGTTATGCCATATGCCCACAGTCTGGTCTGGTGTTATGCCATATGCCCACAGTCTGGTCTGGTGTTATGCCATATGCCCACAGTCTGGTCTGGTGTTATGCCATATGCCCACAGTCTGGTCTGGTGTTATGCCATATGCCCACAGTCTGGTCTGGTGTTATGCCATATGCCCACAGTCTGGTCTGGTGTTATGCCATATGCCCACAGTCTGGTCTGGTGTTATGCCATATGCCCACAGTCTGGTCTGGTGTTATGCCATATGCCCACAGTCTGGTCTGGTGTTATGCCATATGCCCACAGTCTGGTCTGGTGTTATGCCATATGCCCACAGTCTGGTCTGGTGTTATGCCATATGCCCACAGTCTGGTCTGGTGTTATGCCATATGCCCACAGTCTGGTCTGGTGTTATGCCATATGCCCACAGTCTGGTCTGGTGTTATGCCATATGCCCACAGTCTGGTCTGGTGTTATGCCATATGCCCACAGTCTGGTCTGGTGTTATGCCATATGCCCACAGTCTGGTCTGGTGTTATGCCATATGCCCACAGTCTGGTCTGGTGTTATGCCATATGCCCACAGTCTGGTCTGGTGTTATGCCATATGCCCACAGTCTGGTCTGGTGTTATGCCATATGCCCACAGTCTGGTCTGGTGTTATGCCATATGCCCACAGTCTGGTCTGGTGTTATGCCATATGCCCACAGTCTGGTCTGGTGTTATGCCATATGCCCACAGTCTGGTCTGGTGTTATGCCATATGCCCACAGTCTGGTCTGGTGTTATGCCATATGCCCACAGTCTGGTCTGGTGTTATGCCATATGCCCACAGTCTGGTCTGGTGTTATGCCATATGCCCACAGTCTGGTCTGGTGTTATGCCATATGCCCACAGTCTGGTCTGGTGTTATGCCATATGCCCACAGTCTGGTCTGGTGTTATGCCATATGCCCACAGTCTGGTCTGGTGTTATGCCATATGCCCACAGTCTGGTCTGGTGTTATGCCATATGCCCACAGTCTGGTCTGGTGTTATGCCATATGCCCACAGTCTGGTCTGGTGTTATGCCATATGCCCACAGTCTGGTCTGGTGTTATGCCATATGCCCACAGTCTGGTCTGGTGTTATGCCATATGCCCACAGTCTGGTCTGGTGTTATGCCATATGCCCACAGTCTGGTCTGGTGTTATGCCATATGCCCACAGTCTGGTCTGGTGTTATGCCATATGCCCACAGTCTGGTCTGGTGTTATGCCATATGCCCACAGTCTGGTCTGGTGTTATGCCATATGCCCACAGTCTGGTCTGGTGTTATGCCATATGCCCACAGTCTGGTCTGGTGTTATGCCATATGCCCACAGTCTGGTCTGGTGTTATGCCATATGCCCACAGTCTGGTCTGGTGTTATGCCATATGCCCACAGTCTGGTCTGGTGTTATGCCATATGCCCACAGTCTGGTCTGGTGTTATGCCATATGCCCACAGTCTGGTCTGGTGTTATGCCATATGCCCACAGTCTGGTCTGGTGTTATGCCATATGCCCACAGTCTGGTCTGGTGTTATGCCATATGCCCACAGTCTGGTCTGGTGTTATGCCATATGCCCACAGTCTGGTCTGGTGTTATGCCATATGCCCACAGTCTGGTCTGGTGTTATGCCATATGCCCACAGTCTGGTCTGGTGTTATGCCATATGCCCACAGTCTGGTCTGGTGTTATGCCATATGCCCACAGTCTGGTCTGGTGTTATGCCATATGCCCACAGTCTGGTCTGGTGTTATGCCATATGCCCACAGTCTGGTCTGGTGTTATGCCATATGCCCACAGTCTGGTCTGGTGTTATGCCATATGCCCACAGTCTGGTCTGGTGTTATGCCATATGCCCACAGTCTGGTCTGGTGTTATGCCATATGCCCACAGTCTGGTCTGGTGTTATGCCATATGCCCACAGTCTGGTCTGGTGTTATGCCATATGCCCACAGTCTGGTCTGGTGTTATGCCATATGCCCACAGTCTGGTCTGGTGTTATGCCATATGCCCACAGTCTGGTCTGGTGTTATGCCATATGCCCACAGTCTGGTCTGGTGTTATGCCATATGCCCACAGTCTGGTCTGGTGTTATGCCATATGCCCACAGTCTGGTCTGGTGTTATGCCATATGCCCACAGTCTGGTCTGGTGTTATGCCATATGCCCACAGTCTGGTCTGGTGTTATGCCATATGCCCACAGTCTGGTCTGGTGTTATGCCATATGCCCACAGTCTGGTCTGGTGTTATGCCATATGCCCACAGTCTGGTCTGGTGTTATGCCATATGCCCACAGTCTGGTCTGGTGTTATGCCATATGCCCACAGTCTGGTCTGGTGTTATGCCATATGCCCACAGTCTGGTCTGGTGTTATGCCATATGCCCACAGTCTGGTCTGGTGTTATGCCATATGCCCACAGTCTGGTCTGGTGTTATGCCATATGCCCACAGTCTGGTCTGGTGTTATGCCATATGCCCACAGTCTGGTCTGGTGTTATGCCATATGCCCACAGTCTGGTCTGGTGTTATGCCATATGCCCACAGTCTGGTCTGGTGTTATGCCATATGCCCACAGTCTGGTCTGGNCTTAACCCTTTGCATGCTGGGAAATTTGTCGTCTGCTAAAATGTCGTCTGCTGAATTTCTATTTAAGCATTTTCTCAGATTTTTTTCAAAGAATACTATAAGAATATCAAACAGTTTGGATCCTGATGAGATGCCACGTTCTGTGGCGTCTCATCTGGATCCAAACTGTTTGCAAAGGCCTTCAAAATCCGGTTCCAGCGCTCAAAGGGTTAAGATTGCATATTGATTTCAAATAAATAACATTAATATGTTACACCTTTAATACCTGATTTCATGGCATTGCCATGTTTCTTGTTGCATCAATTATTTGTTCTGCCATCATTTGTACAACAAATTGATACATTCATTGCAGATCGATGTGGTCCAGACCTCCAAACGGTGAAGCTCTGGCCCCGTGTTCACAAAACATTTTTTGCAATCGAAAATCGATTTTGCTTGTCATTGAAAATGGATTTCCATTGTAGTTGATAGGCAAAAATAAAAATCGATGTCAGTTAAAATCGATTTTCGATTGCAAAATCGTTTTGTGAACACGGGGCCTGGTTGTATAGCATTGCCATGTTTCTTGTTGTATCATGTTTTTTCTTTGCCCTCATTTGCACAACAAACTTATACATCGTTTGCAGATTAATGTAACCCAGACCTTTAAAAGGTGGTATTTTGTGAAAAGTTGGCACTCTTGTATACTGATGTTAAAGGATATGTTATTTGTTGGTTACAGGACCTATGACTTGATGGTGAATGGGGGCACGCCGTATGAGAAAGGGGTGGAGGTGGACCCTAGCATCAGCAGGAGAAGTAAGTCCTCTACTACATGACTTTACTGTTGCTATATGTTTTATTCTTCCCTAACATGTGCTAAGAATCATTTTATGATTTTTTTTTTAAATAAATAATTGTGGAGTAAATTTGTAAGGCAGATATGAACATTAAATATAACCAAATGATGTAAGACTATAGCTTGACTAAAATTGAAAATGAGAGTTATAAGTGGTCCTTTACCATAATATTTGTAAGAAATAGTGTTGTGGCAAGTGTGCAAAATTGTGCTGTGCAGAGGTATTTTATTTAACTGTACAACAAACAATATAATGTGGACAAGTGTTTTACAAGTTATGTACTTGTAAAAGGGAAGCGTCTTCATATATTTATGTTTGCTTTTACTTCGGATGTTGCAGGTGGAGGTAAGATTGTTGTTGTCAGTTTCTGTTCACCCATCTGTTCTTGTTGGGAAGGGGTCACGTTTTATGCACTCGAGGGAATGAAGCCATTGTTGAAATATTTCACCTGCTTCAGAAAGTGGAAAAAATGAGAGCATGAAAGATATCATACTGAATTCTTAAAAACGCATATTTTGTCATTATTAATTAATAAATCAGTCACCATTGTCTGTGATCAATCAACAAATATTTTGAGAACTGATTCAAACCATTAGTAAGATCCAACATTAGACACATGTTAATGCATAGAATTACATGTGTTTATTTAATAACTTTTCCTAGGAAAATGACTTTATATTCTCTAGTATTAATTAAATCCTATTGTGAAATATTTGAATAATTGGACTATAGGAAATCTTGGCCTGATTCTATCATGAGCATGAACCAAAGGTTTTAATTTTTAAGGATTTAAGATAGGTTTGGTCAAATTAATTTTGAGAAAAATGTCTAAAGGATTAGTGTCAGTGTATGCAAATAAAGGAAAGTATGCTTCTGTAATCTTATGTTGGAATTGTTTGTATGAAATGCACGGGGATTTTGATGCAAAAAAAGCCAATTGTTCTTAAACTTAGGTGTCGTTTTTTTGCTTCACATAATTGTGGTTGTTATAAAAAATGAAGCCACCACCATTGTTCTATAAATTTTGTATAATGATGCAGGTCTTCCTGGACCTTCTTATTTTTATAACCCATGGTTGATGAAAATACCTATTTAAGCAGACAATTTTAGGAATTTGGCAACAGACATTTGTAATAATGTGATATTTTGTGTGATCTGTTATATTAGTATTTGTAATAATGTGATATTTTGTGTGATCTGTTATATTAGTATTTGCTGATAATATTATATTAGTTTTTGTAGAAAATAAAAAAGATTCAAAGAGTAATAAAGTACATGTGATGATAACATAACATTTCTTGAAAATAATGCATGTACATTACAATAATGTGAAGAATTACAACGCATGTTTTACCGAATCCTGTTTCATTTCTAGCAAGCACCAACTCGTTCATGTCACTGATTTCTGGGAATAAACAGCCTCGCCTCTTTGTGAAACTGACCCTGCCAAAGCGAGAACAAAAGGAGCTTCTAGAGTATGTACTTATATTTATATACCCTCTCCCTCTGGCAAGTACAAAAATGTCCCACAAAGTACTCGTACACTTTTCAACATACAACATTAAAACTTGCATGCATTGTTCTCTATTATGTAAACTTTTTTATGCACAATTATTATTATCCCACATTAAAAATTAATCAAGTTATACCTAATTTTTATGCCCCCGAAGGTGGGCATATAGTGATCGCACTGTCCTTCTGTCCTTCTGAAATTCCGTCACACTTTGCGTTTAGGTTTCTAAAAATGTTCATAACTTTTATGTCGCTTCACATGTAACCTTCATATTTGGTATGCATATGTATCTCATGGAGCTGCACATTTTGAATGGTGAAAGGTCAAGGTCATCCTTCAAAGTCAAAGGTAAAAAAAATAAATAAAAATAATTCAAAGAGGCGCAGTGGGGGGCATTGTGTTTCTGACAAACACATCTCTTTACATAAACATGATGATTACAACTTGCTAAATAATACTACATGCTGCATCAGGGGGTATCAGTCACTGCTGTGACAAGCTCGCTTTACAAACTTTAATTGCTGTTTATTATTAATCAAGTAAATACTCAACCTTGACAAATACTTCCTTGCATCAATACATCTCCTTTAATTACTCTATTTATGTCAACACAATTATTAAGAGTGTTATATCTGAATATCTGGCTAATGACCTGTAATGACTTTGATAGTGATGCCACGTGATGACATATTATTTTGTGGTGGAATTTGGAACGTTATATAATTTAGGAATTTAAATATTTTTTATGACCTTTTCTTCAAGTTAAGGTATAACATGAGTGCAATAAGATTAATTTGTTATTATATTTTCTAATAAAAAGGATTTCCATTTAGGCTGGTATCAATGTCATCGTGTTTGTAGGGTTATGTTAATGTTTAAAAAAATGTGGTATCCTTTATTAACTTAAACAAAATACAGCAAGCATCATACAGCAAAAAATTATGTTAATATTGTTATAGATCCGTTGGAAATGTACACACCATTTTCTATGGTGTTTAGTCATGATGTAAATCTTTGACCAGGTACAAATCTATTACCAATTTATCCTACCTAAGAAGTCTGATATATGTGAGTTGCGTTCTATGAAAACTGGGCTTAATGCATGTGTGTTAAGTGTAATCCTAGATAAGCCTGTGGAGTCCGCAGAGGATAATCAGGAACGACACTTTCAACTTTTATGGTATTTTTTGTTAAAAAAAAGTCTCTTCTTAGCGAAAATCCAGTTTAGATGCTTTACGCACACGCATTAAGCCCATTTATTTACCGCTCCATTCAGCACCTTGCCTGAGACGTTGATGGGCAACATGTCTCTGCTACAGCAGTACAGCTACTACCGACAGATCCTGGCCGACACACTGCTCAGGGACAGGCTCGACCTCGAGTCAGCAGGTAAACTATCACACTGTATGACACCATGAGTTTTTATTGTATCTGGGTATATGACATATTCATAACTTGACATACAGTGTAAAACCAATGATTTTTATGGAATTGTTTTGTTGAAAATTATGACTGCAGCTGTAAAAAAAGTGACATTGATGCATTAATTATTTATTTAAATCATTAAAGGATGTCGGTCTATGCCATTTGTGTGTGTCTGATAATTTTAGTAGTGGCTTTGTATGTGCTAGTTGATCGTTGGACAGCAATAGTGTTACCACTGTAACTCATTTAGATTTAGTTTGAACTTATAGCTCAATTGCATTAAAAGTCATAGACTCTTGAGTCTGTTTTCTGGAAGAACAAGTACTTAGTGTATATGGAAATATATTTTGAAGCAGAACACTCTCCGACTAGGTAGCTGTTGCGAGATGGACAACATACCCATAATACTACTGTAACTTATTGATTTCATTTAGTTTTTAGCTTCTTTCAATTGAACAGCATTTCTGATCTCTGTAAGTGTGTGCTGTATTGCAGAGGTAATACACAGCCCTTGCCTGGCCACGTTCCCAGTCGTGGCAGACCAGCATGACCTCATGAACCTTCTACGGGTGAGTGTTACCTTATGCCATTTTAAAAATAAGCCGCATCATGCGAAAATGGGTCTTCTGCCATATGAGGTCGGCGTAGCTCCAGACCAGCCTGCGCAGTTGTGCAGTCTTGTCATGAGCTACATTGTCCACTATAAAGACATGCAAGGTTTTGTGGTCTGAAAAGTTGACAGGGTAGCTCCACTGCTGGTTTTGAGCTAACTGGCAGCATATGGTGTAATACCTATTTTTGCATGATATTGCTCAAATATATCTCCTACATGTACCTTTTGTAAATAAATTTCTGCTGAAGTAAGAAAAAAAATACAGTTATATACAATTCATTAATTCCATAACCGGCTATATGACTTTCAATCAGCAGTCACTGTAGAAACTGTGTTGACGCTTAAATTATTGCAGGTGCTAAAAAGTCCCCCTTCCATCCACTTGCCTCCTCCTGCCATAAATATTGATAAGCCTATTTTATGATTAAGGAATCGTAGAAAAACCAGAAACCTGAGTCTGTCACGAACATTTTGGTAGTTTATTTTTTATTTTGTGGAAACAATGACTGAAATGAATTAACAATGAAGACACCTGCTATGTAAAAGAACTGCAGAGGGAGGCAACTTGCATGAAAATTCATTTGCTGTTATCTGTTGTGCTTATTACAAAGAAGTTTCAGTGTTGTTGCTTTGTTTTCTAGGAATCGTGGATAGAGAAAGTGAAAGGTGTCAAGCGAGCTGAAATGGTAAGCATATTGCAGAAAAGGTCTTATTGTAACAGTCTTTAGATTCCTATTAACAAGTGAAGGGTTATGTAATATACCCCCTAAGAGGGAAATCTTAATCCTGAGACGTCAGACATTTGATGTATGCAGTATTTTGCTCTTTTGCTTTATATTTAAATATGCATTTAGGTACCAAACAGTTTAAATCTTTGTTACAGCAATATAAAGTTAAGTGCTGGTTAGCGTTCATTATTTGATTGATTACCAGGTAGTTCCATAGCTATGATTACCGGATAGTTCCATAGCTATGATTACCGGGTAGTTCCAAAGCAATGATTACCGGGTAGTTCCATAGCTATGATTACTGGGTAGTTCCAAAGCTATGATTACCAGGTAGTTCCATAGCTATGATTACCGGTAAGTTCCATAGCTATGATTACCGGGTAGTTCCATAGCTATGATTACCAGGTAGTTCCATAGCTATGAGTACCGGGTAGTTCCATAGCTATGATTACCGGGTAGTTCCATAGCTATGATTACTGGGTAGTTACATAGCTATGATTACCGGGTTGTTCCATAGCTATGATTACCGGGTAGTTCCATAGCTATGATTACCGGGTAGTTCCATGGCTATGAATACCAGGTAGTTCCAAAGCTATGATTACCAGGTAGTTCCATAGCTATGATTACTGGGTAGTTCCATAGCTATGATTACCGGGAAGTTCCATAGCTATGATGGCCGGGTAGTTCCATAGCTATGATTACCGGGTAGTTCCATAGCTATGATAACCGGGTAGTTCCATAGGAATGATTACCGGGTAGTTCCATAGCCATGATTACTTGGTAGTTCCATAGCTATGATTACCAGGTAGTTCCATAGCTATGATTACTGGGTAGTTCCATAGCTATGATTACCGGGTAGTTCTATAGCTATGATTACTTGGTAGTTCCATAGCTTTGATTTCTGGGTAGTTATATAGCTATGATAACCTGGTAGTTCCATAGCTATGATTACCAGGTAGATCCATAGCTATGATTACTGGGTAGTTCCATAGCTATGATTACCAGGTAGTTCCATAGCTATGATTACCGGGTAGTTCCATTGCTATTATTACCGGGTACTTCCATAGCTATGATTACCGGGTAGTTCCATAACTTTGATTACCGGGTAGTTCCATAGCTATGATTACCGGGTAGTTCCATAGCTATGATTTTGGCTTGATTGCATTGATTACCAGGTAGTTCCATAGCTATGATTACCAGGTAGTTCCATAGCTATGATTGCCGGGTAGTTCCATAGCTATGATTACTGGGTAGTTCCATAGCTATGATTTTGGCTTGATTGCATTGATTACCGGGTAGTTCCATAGCTATGATTTTGGCTTGATTGCATTGATACCGGGTAGTTCCATAGCTATGATTTTGGTTTGATTGCATTGATTACCGGGTAGTTCCATAGCTATGATTTTGGCTGTGCTTAAGATTAATTAACTATCATTTATATTAATGTTCACATGTGTGATATGTTGCGCTTCAAATGCATCTTGGTGGCTTGTTTAGTGTAGCTACAGTCAACACATATACACTGGGTGTTGCTGTTGTATCAAGAAGAAAATACATTTTTTTATTAAGTATTTGCATAAAATTTTAAACTTTTATTCAATATAAGAACTGAATTGAAGTTAATTCCAAAAGTCATATATGAAAGTGCATAAGAATGAAATATTGAAGAAAATTTATTTCATTGAATTATACTGAACAAAGATGCTTTTAAGTACAACACAATGCAAATGTATTTTATAAAATATATATCAGAAATACAATATTGTCATTTATATAGTATATATAAAGTAATTTACGTTATATATCATTTGATGAATGATTTTAAACAACTGAAATCTTTTCAGAGCCATAGGTTCTCAAGTTTTTCAAGAAGGGTAATTGAGAACGTATAAGCTAGAAAATAAAAGCATGAATCTCATAGCCAAAACCATTTGTTCATTTGTGATTTTTTCATGTGATGTCAGCTTCTATATGTCAGCTTTATATGTTTTAACACTAGTTAGTTGCCTAGTAAAAACGTTTACTTATTGGTACTTGATTTTAAAGATCCCTTACAATAGTTATTGTCAGACCAGACAGGCACCCGCAAACTGTATATGGACCACAGCTTTAGGCTTCGGAAGATATACAATTTGTGGCTGCCTTTCTGGTCTCTTTTTTGTCATAGGACCATCAGTAGGGTTTTTAATTTCTTAAAATAATAATTAAAGTAATAATAATAATAATAATAATAATAATAATAATGATAATAATAATAATAATAAATAACTAAAAAAAAAGAAAAAAAAAAGATTAATCTCTCTAAATTAAAACAATCATTAACCTTGAACTTGCATGTTACACACATTTATCCCAATTTTATTCTGCACTATGTTTAGCGCATCTCAATATTCATGAGGGCATAACGTTTCAAAACCAGGAAACATCACAAAATATTGCCCCCTTGTTTCAACAAAGTGGTCAACACTATAAAATAGGCAATTTATTTAATTAGCATTTATATTTTGATTTAGGTTATACTATTTAATGTCTCATGCAACTTTTAAAATTGTTGCAAGCTAGGTATATTGAAATTGAAATGGGAAAGTCACAAGAGGAGTAATAAAACTAAATCATGATGGCTCTTGATGAAGAAAATGGGCCTTTTAGCTGTTTCTAGTCCAAGAGTTCTCATCCAGTCTTCATCAAAATTGATGTTGTATCGCAATATTGTATTAACCCAGATGTTAGCATGGCTGTTTACAATTAGCTTTTGTGTCTTTTGTAATGCATACTATGTAATATGTGTCTTCTGGTGTATGTTTTCTGTGGTGTAGACAGAGGTGAGTCGTGTTTGTCTGTTCTAGTTTTCAGTCAATGTTGTATTAATGTTTATTTTTGTTGTCAGAGCCTGCCATTATATTGCGTTTTACTGTTCAATTGTTATTTGTTTGACATACACACTGTTATGCATTCAAAAGTGTAAAATATATACTTTTGGTCTATTATGTAATATAACTGTTCCACAATAGATCTGAGTTTTGTGCCACATGCTGCTTAAACTGCTCCACAAACCCTGAGTGAGAATTGAACTCATGAATTTGTAACATTTGTGAAATCACTTTAACTTTTACTTCGCTATCATGCATGGGAGATAACCTTGTCCAACCTCTTCCTATATAGAATACTCACACAGAAGCTCTGTTTACATTCATTTGCCTTTCTTCTCAACCATTTACCTCTGTTGACCCCCATGGTCTTTTGTAAAAAAAGAAATGACTTCCATTTAACCCTGTTTGCCTCTGTTGACCCACATTGATCTCTTTTTACTCTTGATTTCCAGCGTGACACAGAATACATGAAGACCATGTTCAAGACTGTCGTCATGGAAACAGTGTACCCCCTCATGCACTCTGCCTCAATGCCCTCATACAAGAGTGGAGACGTGATTGTGGAACAGGTAGGCAGTTTGAATATATGAGCCCCGTTCTGTGAAAATTGGGCTTAATGCATGTGCGTTAAGTGTTGTCCCAGGTAATCAGGGACAACACTTTCCACTAAAACAGGATTTTCATTAAGAAGAGTCTTACTTTAAATAAAAAAATCATAAAAGCAGAAAGTGTCGTTCTTGATTAGCATGTGCTGACTTACAGGGATGCATAAAGCTCAGTTTTCTCAGAACAAGACTCTTATACTTATAAGTAATTTAACATAATGGTGTATTTTGGGTATGAAATGCTGTGGGCCAGATAGAATTATAATATTTCACACTTAGAAATACAATCATATCCAATGAAAGGAGAAAACATACTACATTTACATGGTGAGTATTGTATATTTCCTAAATGTGCCAAGCAACCTAGAGAAAACCAATGTCCTTAAAATTTTATTTATTTAAATTGAATGATGTCATGGGTTAAACATGTATTCAGTGGAGTTCTTTCATTGTACTACATGTATTTTGTTGTTATTTTGTGTTTTGGAGCATATTTGTGGTGGTGTTTTGATCGATAAATGAAATACTTCTACTACATGACAATGATGTTTCGGAGGGTTTTATTGCTCTTGTTTACTGTGTAAAGTTGTATTCCATTTAATATGCTAACTCATGGAATACAATGTCACACAATCAAGTCAAGTGAAACAAGGCACTGAAGTATCACATAAATATATAGTATTCCATATTCATTTAACATGATGATTTCAGAATGTATTCTGCCTCCATAAGAGCATGGACATTAATTTAAAGCAGGAACACAGAACAAATACTGGGTTGTTTTGTTCTCTGTTTACAAATTTGTATGCCATTTCTCACTTTATGAAATTCTAGGCTAAAGTTAGGAATCTTTTGCAGTTTCAATTTTATTATAAATAAACTAAGACACTAAATAGACTTAACAATTTTTTTGAAGGTGCTGTAATATCATTATGAATGCTTCTCTGTCAATACACATATAGAAGTTGTGCTTACTACAACTATTTAGTCTTAATTTCAACCAAACCATACCACTCAGTACATTACTTCAAGGAATTATATGTACAATTAAATTCGATGAAACATTTACACAGCTATGGTACAAAACATGTCTCATATTTGCTATGACAAAAACATGTCTCATATTTGCCATGACAGAAACATGTCTCATATTTGCCATGACAGAAACATGTCTCATATTTGCTATGACAGAAACATCTCTCATATTTGCCATGACAGAAACATGTCTCATATTTGCTATGACAGAAGCGTTCTGTGGAGATCAGTAAGTTCCGCCAGAAGAAGCTGGCCAAGCAAGGCATCCTGGCACTGCTGCTGTCTGCTGAGATGACACACAAACCCCTCGACATGAAAGAGCTCACCTTCAACATCATAGGACCCTACTGTCTGCCAAACAAACATCAGGTAAGTCTGTCACTGTCTGCCAAACAAACATCAGGTAAGTCTGCCACTGTCTGCCAAACAAACATCAGGTAAGTCTGTAACTGTCTGCCAAGCAAACATCAGGTTAGTCTGTCACTGTCTGCCAAACAAACATCGGGGAAGTCTGTCACTGTGTGCCAAACAAACATCTGGTAAGTCTGCCACTGTCTGCCAAACAAACATCAGGTAAGCCTGTCACTGTCTGCCAAACAAACATCAGGTAAGTCTGCCATTTTCTGCCAAACAAACATCAGGTAAGTCTGTCACTGTCTGCCAAACAAACATCAGGTCAGTCTGCCATTGTCTGCCAAACAAACATCAGGTAAGTCTGCCGCTGTCTTCCAAACAAACATCAGGTTAGTCTGCCATTGTCTGCCAAACAAACATCATGTAAGTCTGTCACTGTCTGCCAAACAAACATCAGATAAGTATGTTTACTGTCTGCCAAACAAACATCAGGTTAGTCTGTCACTGTCTGCCAAACAAACATCAGGTAAATCTGTCACTGTCTGCCAAACAAATATCAGGTTAGTCTGTCACTGTCTGTCAAACAAACATCAGGTAAGTCTGTCACTGTCTGCCAAACAAACATCAGGTGAGATTTCATGTCTGCAAAAGTTTCATCGTGTAAGACGTACATTTTTGTCAGACAAACCTCAGGTTAGACAGTGCTGTCTGTCAAACAATATTTCTCATTTTTCAGATATTTGTGTTTATATCTTTTTAATCAATTTGTTCCATTCACACTACAAATATAGTTCCAAATCATGACTTATAATATGCATTAACTGAGTAATTAGCTGCATACATGAGCCCTGTTCTGGTAAAACTGGGCTTAATACATGTGAGTAAAATGTCATCCCAGATAAGCATGTTCAGTTTGCACAGGTTGATCATGGACGACACTTTTCCGCTTTAAATGGATTTTTGTTCAGAAGAGACATCCATTAAACGAAACATTCCAAAAAAAAGTGGAAAGCGTCATCCCTGATTAGCCTGTGCAAAATGCACAGGCTTATCTGGGATGACTCTTTGTGCACATGCATTAAGCCCAGTTTTTATCATACATGTATATTTTTCAGATTGTTGAGGTGGAGAGTTGAAGACCCGTGGCAACGTGACATCGTGATAGGCTTGTGTAGCAGCTAACTTACTGTACTGATTAGTTTAGTTACCACTTTGTGTGTATCGGGAAATGTATGTTAAAAGGAAGATTTTTATTATCAGCAAATGCTGTTTAAATATTTTTTTAGATCTTTGTTTGACTGGAAAATTGCCTAAAAGTGACAATGTAAAAATGCGTTGTGAATATTTTCAACATTTTTTAATCCCTTCAAATTGAAAACAGTGCATTTGTAACAGTCTCTGCCGATGAAACAAAATGATATAAACTCCATTGGCAAACTGTGTAATGTTAAAATCGGATGTCTGTGATATTTTCTCTCTGCAAGTGTGAATTTAGCTTACTGTTAATTTATATATGTTTGTTGCAAGACAGTTTTTGCTCACCTGGGCACAAATTATTGTGATCACCTTTTGTCCTGCATCTGTTGTCATGCAGTGTGCGTCTTCAACTTTTAGCTCGATACCACTCTAGAGGCCACATTTTTCCTCAAATTTAAATGAAACTTGGCCAGAATGTTTATCTTGACATTTTCTAGGCTGTGTTTGAATATGGGTCACTAGGTCACCAGGTTAAATCTTAGAAAAACCTTGTAACCACTCTAGAAAAAAACATTCATGACTCAATCTTGATTAAACTTGGTCAGACGGTTTATCTTGACATTTTTTCTGGACTGAGTTTGAATCTGGGTCATGTGTGTCAAAAACCTAAGTCACAAGGTCAAACCTTAAATAAATCTTGTTACCACTCTAGAAACCACATTTATGACTCAATCTTGATGAAACTTGGTGTTAATCTAGAAGGAGTTTGAATCTGTGAAATGTGTGGCCAAAAAATAGGTCACTTGGTCAAATGTTAGAAAACCATGTCACCACCATACAGGCCACATTTATGACTTAATCTTGATGAAACTTCATCAGAATGTTAATATGTACAATATATAGGCTGAGCTCAAATCTGGTTCATGTGCGTCCAAAAACTAGTTCACCGGTCAAATATTTCTAGATCATTGATACCACTTCAGGGGTCACATTTATGACTCAGTCTGGATGAAATTTGTCAGAATCTTAATCTTGCCAGTATGATTGCCATGTTTGAATCTGGGTCAAGTGGGGCCACAAACTAGATCACCAGGTCAAGTCTTAAACAATTAGTGTCCGTGAACTCAGGTGCACGCTTTAGGGCCATATTCTCCCTCTTGTTTTTTACATAAAGACTTAAATAATTGAACAAATATTTGAACCTCAAATTTATTCAAACACATACATGATTTGGTATGTTCTGTTTGATAATCAGAAGCATTAGCAATAAAATCACTATTAAGTCACATATCTACAAGCTTTACCACATATTTTGTGATGTCAATAGATAATTAGTTCAAGTATACAATATTAGTATATTTAGTGTGAACAAATACTTTGATACACATATTATTCAAGTGAGTTCAACCAGTAAAAGTAATCTCAGTTCAGTTCATTATTGTATCATAGACTTTTTTTTTTTTTAAGTGATGATGCAGATTCCGTCCATAAAATATATACACGAAAAGCGTCGTAGGTGTAATTTTAGATGAAAATGAGCCGCGCTATGGGAGAATGGGACAAAGGCTTATCAGGGACGTTTCTTTCCGCCTCGACTGAATTTTTCGTTAAGAAGTAACTTCTGTTAAACAAAACATTCCATGAAAGTGGAAACTTTCATCCCTGATTAGCCTGTGCAGACTGCCCACGCTAATCTGGGACAACACTTTACACATATGAATAAAGCCCCGTTTTCCCAGAGCGAGACTCAAATATATTTTAGTCATGTACTATATTTATTTGTATGTATTGATGTAGAAATAAAAAGATAAAAGCACAGAGTGTATGTCTATTGCCCAGTTCAATAACTGTTGTTACTGACCCTGAAAATTACCCCCCTTTACCGCTCTTCGCATAGGAGGTAATTCATCAACTTCCGGTGGTTAGCAAATAAATATTGCGCAATGGATGACTCGTCAAATCTAGAACAGAAATCAACCGAGAAGAAACGGAATTACTGCTGTATCTGCACATCTGTGATGTGCTGTGTGGAATGTCAGCATTGGAAGCTTCACTCAAACCTGGTCATATCCTAAATCTTGAGATTTATTAATGTCCTATGATTATTCAGAATCTTCAACTCAATTTGAAACGTAGACCAATGGTAATGGTTCTTACAAATCAGCTCTGATCTTTTTTATTAACTTATTGATTGGAAAATTGCTTAATTAAAATATGACTTTGTTTAAGTGTTCGAAGCTATATCTTTATCTAACTATAAGACAATAAATACAGCCCATTACTTTAAGACTGAAATGTACTTAGGATTAAGTAATTGGTTAGGTTATTAGTTTTTAACAAAGCATCTGACAAAATCTAATAACCTTATCAATGTGTAACTATATCCAAACTACACTCAACAGCGTTTTAACACACTTAGTATAAACTAGATCTTTGTCACAAATGTGACTAATACCCTGCACCGCTGTCACAGGCATTGTAGCCGTGCCCATGATTAAGTTCAAGGGCTTATAACTCTTGAATAAATGGATCGCTGCGGCTGAAAGTTGTTTATTGTAAACTTCATGGCGATGACCTAATAATTCCAAATTTCAATTTAATTGCTTGAGAAATGTGAAAGTATTTGCTCTAAAAGCGTGTCATACGAGTAACTTAATTTAAGTATGTGCAAGTGAACACTGGCTCGATATGAACAGTTTAAACCCTCATTCAAAAACCTCAACAAGAGGCCCACAATTGCTTGTATCCCTTTACTTACTCCTTAAGAAACATGTCTGAGACAAGTAAACTGTGGTCCTATATAGGCCATTAGCTCTCTTTTTCATCATAATTAAATTACCAGTGTAAAAAAGGAAAAGTGCAATGCAATGAGCATATATATCTATATATGTATGAGGGAACATCAGCACAGTATGGACTGCTATTACTTAAGGATGGCAAATAATAATTGAGTACATTCACAGTTGATCTTTATTAGTTTTTCATATAACAAAAACAAAATAGAGGATAAAAATGTACATACCAACATGCTATAAACTATGGACAACCCAGGAGCGGTTGCCTATACCAATGGCTGACAGAGCACTTTACGTCTGAGTGAGCTTAGAAATGAGTAATGATGTTTTATGTGCAGTAACATTATAAAGCTGACTAATACTTTGAGATGTAGATGAAACACAAAATACTATGTAGGTACACTTCGGAATAATAAGTCAATGGAGTGTGTCAAATCACAAATAATATCCCATGTAGTGTAGATGTTTTTTTTCCAGAGTTTTTGTTAACAGTTGAGTACCAGTATATCATAAAAAGGCTCCAACTCAAATTATTAGCCAGCTTCAGAACTTGATCACCACATATAAGCAATAAATACTATGTATGAGTATGAACTGGTACATGCTAGAAAATGAAATGAATTCTGAAACTGCATATTTAAAAAAAGGATGACAATGTGTAAATATGACAGTGTAAATGGCCAAACATAACAACTATATGTGTGAAACACCATGTATAAGATGCTGCTGAAATTTGGCCATCACTTGTTAACTGTAACTGTAATCTTTTGAAGAACTAGTTTTAAAACCAGTCAATAACCATAATGCTAAAACTACACATTTTATTAACAAAACTCCCAAGCTAATATGTGTTTTTATGTTAATTATGGCACATATGAATAATGAATCAACATAAATACATATAATTCATTATTTATAAAGCATTCTTTTATATACTCGTGCTATTTTAACACAATTAAAAATACACATGTACACAATCCATCAGCTAACTATACAATTGTGATCAGTGCTAAAAAAGTAATATTTATAGCATTCACAAAAACTGAATTTATGATAAACAATAATATCAACATCTTGAAAGAAGCAAAACTAATTGTGTTCACAGTAATTCTTATAAATATAACTTAAATATAACAATGCACAGTCTTAAAAGTGATTTCTGGTATAACAGACATGCACTGTAAAATAGCTTAATGTCGATATACTTAATGCTAATAAAAGCTTACAAGGAACAAACACACAGTAAAGGTTTGGTGCATCCTTTCTTCAGAGACATGCTGGGTCAACAAAGCTGTACACTGTGATCATGAAATGAAGAAATCAACTGATTGATTCGCCAAGCTTGTCTCACACCTATAAAAAAGTTCACTTCTCCAGATTTCCTAGAATCTGAATAATTTATGCTAGGACAAGCATCAAAGTCAGTAAAAAAAACTCACAAGGCAACACAGAATTTTGCCACACTGGGCTTGGTCTTTGTTACACAAATCGCATTTCATAAAGCACATTAAACAATACAAAAGGATTTATAGATCATATTCACCCTGCTTCAAAAGCAAAGTGTATGAACATCCAGTCAACTAAACTGATTCTGAAAGCTTAACTGCAACGACTTAATTCACTCACAGTACAAACTGTTCAGAGATGTGGCTTTTGTACATCCTTGTCAGATGTCACAGATACTAGTGGTTTTTATGGATTACATCAAAATTGTTTGTGTGTCACCAACAAATATCTTGCTGTATATTGTCAACACTAACGTATCTCCCCACAATGGATAATTTAACCAGGACTACACAATCATAACCACTTAATTTTTTCGACAGTCTTTATATTTAAAAGCCAAATGTCACTGACAAACATAAAATTTGCCCTTAGATTGTTAGTATTCAAACTGACAGAGTAATGCACTCACACAAAACACTATCTCAGTAAATAATAGTATGTTCTTTAAAACGGCACTAGGATATGTTTGTAAGTCAGCTTTCCTGATATGTCACATTGATATCTGTAACAACTGCACTGTCCCTTTCAGTATCATTAAATTCTGCCACTTTATTATCAATATGTTGATATTGTTTGGTTGTCGAGGTCCACTAATGACGCGTGTGCAACAAAGTTCTAATATGAATTCATCATTTAGGCCACAGCATTAAACTTGCCTGTCACAATACCCTTCAAATTTATTTCATGACACAAACCATAGCAAGATTAATTAAAAATCTTAACAATATCACAGGATTGTTTCACAGCTTCATACGAAGTCCTTCACCTCTCATCATCTTAGCTCCCATCAGGTTTGTTCTCGTACATTTTTTTACCTCTTGAAGCTCTCATTGCAGTCACAGGTTTACTTGCAGCCTGGACTGTTTTCCCACTTCTTGTTCTACTCTGTGCGGCATTATTTTGGCTACTGGCACAATCTGTCTCCAGATCAGAGTCGGTCATGGCACTCCCCTCATTGGACTGAGACTGAGCCATGGCGCCCACGTTCCCTCGTGTACCTGCACCACTCTGAAACTGAGCCTGCAGACTGTTCAACAGACTCTGCAAGAAAGCTTGTGTCTGCTCTGGAGTCAATGGTTGCTGCTGCTGCTGTTGTTGCTGTGATGGCTGCTGAACTGGAGCCTGTGGTTGTTGCTGCTGCTGCTGTAGTTGTTGAGGTTGCTGAACTTGCATTGCATTGATCAAAGCCTGCAGTCCACTGCTGAGAAGCATGTTCATAGAGGGAGTACTGGACTGTTCAGTAGACTGCAGCGGTGCAGAACTCCTCGCTGACTGGCTCTCGGATCTCCCAGGATGGTTCAATGGTGCAGACATTGGCTTCTGGAAGTTATGCTCGGGTTGGCTCGGAGCAGGAACCGGCTGGGAGGGACCAGCAGACGGACCTGGCAACTCCTCAAGGTCATTGTTGATGATCACCCACTGGCCATTTATGATGGCCAGCTGCTGATTGGGACCTAAGGCCGGCAGGGTAAAAGAGGTATCAGCATCTATACTGGCTTCTGTCTGGTCTTGTTGATCATCCATGGCCTGGACCGGGTACTTGTCTGGCTGACCATTCAGCACCTGGTAGGAATTGGATTCGGAGCCAGAGGTTATTATAATGGTCTGCGAGTTGTCCACCGTGTTGAACCCTGCAGATGGTGGCCTTGCTGGCATGCTGGAGCTCGTTGTGACCCCTAGCATCTCCTTGAAGGACTGAGTTGGGGTGTACGTGCTGAATGGCAGAGAGTTGAGGGCAGGGGAGGACAACTCTGTGCCAGATACCAACACATTTTGGGTATCGCTTGAACTGGAATTCTCTCCCATCGTTTCTGAAGCAGATTGAATATTTTGTTTGAAAAACTCGATAACATGCTGTTTACCACCAAAAATCTAAATAGTTCAAAACATGCAAAGTATACTTTAGACAGGTACAATATAAAAAAGTAAATTAAAAGTAATTCACAAAAAAAAAATTCAAGGCTGTTCTGATTAGAAAACTTATATAATGAATAATTTACCCATGAAGTTCATCAAAGTTCATTACTTCATCAACAAAGTGACTTCTACAAATAATTGAAAAAAAATTGTGTTTTTTTTAACATTTCCCAAAAGTGTAACAAAATTTCCCCAAAAGTGCAACCCATTGATTTGCCCCTTTCTGCCTACCATAGGACCTGTATGTAGCTCCCTCCTGATACTGTCCATTATACACACTGACAGCCTTCCGCTTGAATTCCTTACTGTCATCTGAAAAAGCATAATGGTCCAATAAGTTTTGCATGGCTTTTGGTAAGTAAGCATAATTATTATCACTCAGGTAACTAACCCGTGTAAACATTTCCATATACCCACTGCTTAATTTTAATATGCCATGAAGTTGAATGTCATATATCCCAATCCGGCTATAATTTTCATTATACTTTGCACATGGTCCTTGAAAAGCTACACCACTGGGTTTTCCAAAAATTCAGTTGAAGTAAATATTCAGTAGGTGCTCATTAAAATGTAAATCACAAATAAATATGGATTAGACATTGTTTTTGTATGTAAAAACCTTGTTTGTTATTTAAAATACAACATGTTTGTCCAGTATAATAAAATTAATATCATAAGCTCCTTTCAGAGTATAGTAAATATTAACCCCTTCAAGGGTAATGTCCACCTCATAGTCAAAAACATTTAGTAAATGGAATCCATGGACATTTTTGTGTGAGTAATAATTGAACGAGATAAATGTACCAAATGCTGCAACACATTTGACCAGCTATGAAAACAACAGAAAGAGAGTTCTCTGTATATGTCCAATATCAGAAGACCTGTTAGTGACTTTATTGCAATATATGAAAACTTCTCATGCCATGAAAGTAACCAAAGTTATTAAAAAGGGGCACTTATCACATGTTACTTTCAATTATGAACTGAATGCGCATACAACACATTTAATGCCATATGTAAAAGTCTTCAAGACAAGCAAACAATACTGTACCTGAATATTCAGTAGGGATTCCTGCATGGTCTTCATCTGTAAGCTTCCTCTTCTTGGTTTTTCTGAGAACATCGTCAACATCTGAAGTGAATGGGATCCACAACAATTAATCAAACTTGTCCTTAAAAATACTGGAAGGTAAATCTTCAATACCAGAAGTATATGAAAATTGCAAATGCCATTTCTATAAGATATCAGTACCTAAAGAGGTAGATTGCATTGTTTCAGGTATTATTTGCATTCAAAATAAAAAAAATAAAAAAGGCATATCTGAAGATGTTTTTATTTTACATCAGATTCAAAAAAGTAAGTTAGTTCATCAAAATAAACTCATAACTGGTAGTCCATCAACTTGATGTACATGTATTCAATTATATTAATACAGAATATTTATCTGTTTGTGTCTGCCATCGAATGTGAAAAACATTGGTAAACAAATACATTATTGATGCTAATTTTTTATCACTTAGAAGTTTAATAATCAGTACAATACTAACAAGAGCTTTGTAAAAGACAAAACAGCAGTCCTCAACAAGGTTTATGTTTTTGGAGTAAGAACAGAATCTCCATAAGTTTCATTAAGCTAGCTTAAGTAGTTTTTAGTTATGGCAGGATGCATATTTAATTTGTCAAATATTTCAGTAACCATAGCAACTACAATTTGTATGACAAAACAAAAATAAAATATGCAAATTCCGCCAAATGTCCCTATATCAAAATACTGAGTTTCATCAACCTAGCTTAAGTACTTTTTGAGTTGTTGCAGAAACCAGATTTTAGTTCTCAATTATTTCAGAAACAATAGGAAATAAATTTACGTTTATACTCCCCATACAGCCCTCAAATCCGCATACCGAGTTACACAAATCTAGCTTAAGAACTATTTGAGTTCAGTTAGGATCAAGATTGTTCTGTCACACAGTTAAAACTGAAACAATGTGCATATTCCCAATATGGGCCTCTATCAATATACCAAGCTTCATCAACCTAGCTTAAATACTGTTTGATTTATCCGAGACCCAGGGCCTGTATTCACCAACCCATTCTTAGACGCAAGCAACCTCTGGTAACTGGTAATTAAGAAAATGCTGTACATGAAGAATGATGTAGACAGTTGAGGTTAATTCCAAGTTTGAAACAAAATTAAAGCAATTCTTAACAAGAGATGTGTTTGTCAGAAACACAATGCCCCCTTTTGAGCGATTTTGACCCATATATTTGACCTTTGACCTTGTAGGATGACCTTGACCTTTCACCACTCAAAATGTGCAGCTCCATCAGATGCACATGCATGCCAAATATGAAGTTGCTATGTTCAATATTGCAAAAGTTATGACAAAACTTAAACCAAGGTTAAAGTTTTGGACAGACAGAATGATGGACAAACAGGCCAAAAACAATATACTAATATCTTCGAAGAAGGGGGCATACAAATTTGAGTTTAAAGAATATTCTGTATTCTTAGACTTAGGTCTTAAGAATTGTTTGGTTAATACGAGCCGTGTTTTATTTTTCAATTATTTCTGTAAAGATAGCATATGTATCCATAGCAACCACAACGTTAGTCTGATAATTGAAAAAAAAACAAGAGCACTGTTGAGCGGATGCCAACGCTCGGCTGTGGGTGCAGTTTTGAATAAAAAAAGTAATTAAAAAAAAATGACCTTTGACCTTGAAGGATGACCTTGACCTTTCACCACTCAAAATGTGCAACTCCATGAGATACACATGCATGCCAAATATCAAGTTGCTATCTTCAATATTGCAAAAGTTATGGCCAATGTTTAAGTTTTCGGGACAACGACGACGCGGAAGACGATTGGGCTTTGACAATACCTCGGGTTTTCTGCGAAAACAGCCGAGCTAAAAACACTGGAATGATGATGTGCATTTTCCAATAAGGCCCTTTATCCACATAACAAGTTTCATCAAAAGAGCTTAAGTATTTTTTTAGTTATAGCAGAATCCAAAAATGAATGGACACACAGAAACACGGACAGATGGACACATCGAAGGACCGGCAATTAACCTATAGTGCCCTCCTGTTTAACTGGTAGAGGACTAATCAACAACCCCACATTACAACACAATACACTCAAGATGCAATATCATGTGGCACACTGATTCATCCATGTAATAAATGTATGTGATATGTAATAAGATTAACTGATTTGTTGTTTCCAGTCATTTTGTTGTGTCGCCTTTCCCAGAAATGCATTTTGACTGCATTTAAATGCCACCTACCTGAACCAAGATAGATGAATGGCCAGGCTCCGGTTTCTTTGTTTGTCTTATTGTCACGAAGACACAGTTCTACGGTCACATCGGTCTCGATATTTGGATCCATATATGGCGGTGCTGTGAACTTGACCACTGCCTACAAAAGACATTTGTACTGCCATGAATTTAGCTTAGAGTAATTGCTGTTATGGTAAGCATCCCTCTTGGATAAAAGCAAAACCTAAAATATAAAGTTTGGTACAGAAAAATGTAAACCTGTTGGACATTTAGTGTCAAAATGAAAATTGTAGATATGTCATTGGTAAGAGACTTTGCAGTTCCTAAAGCTGACAATTGTACTTGGTTGGATGTGTTGTATCATATACATAGAAATTGGACATGAAAACAAAATACATTTACAGTAAAACATCACCAATAAGACAACTCAAGGGACTTCATCTAATAGCAGGGTGGTCTTTGCATCAAGGTTTTGAAGTCAACATTTAAAGAACATGTGCATGTATATGTTAATTTTCCACATCAGAGTATCAATAACATGAATAAATAACAAATATAATTATTCTTATTATTGTCAATGAAAATCTTCCAAGAGTTTCAGGAGCAGAAAAAGTTAACGAACGACAATAGGGTTTCTTGAAAGCTCTCTCAATGTGTTCCAAGTGAGATTACAATCGGGTCTTTTTTTAAGTCTACGGGGTTTTGGTTAAGTGTTTTGTTGGGCATTATTCTCAAAACAAATTATAGACAGATACTGCTACCTTTTTAACTACTGTCAAGTGATCTCCTTCCAAAACTCTTTCCCACACGGTTTTTCCATTTTCTCTTTTTCGAAGAACAACAGCTGGCTCTAAAAATAGTCAAAAATTAATGTGTAAAATTAGCCTGAAACTAGAACTTTAATTCAAGACCTTGAATGAACCCCCACACGCCACTTTGTCAGAGGGCATTGCTAGTTTACAACAATTGGTGTATTATCAATTTAAAGCATAAAAGTATGAAGCATATCTTTAATGCAATGCCCCAGACAAAAGTTTAGTATGAATATTAACAAAGGCATGCAATTATGGAAGTATGATTTGACTCTTGTGCTCTTCAATTCCTCTCAATGTAAGTTTCTTTCATATTTATATCTGTCATTATTTTCAATATATTCCCCATACAAATTAACTATATAAGAACTACCAAAGGGCAAAAACTCAGAAAATATGGAAGCAAGAGTAATGGCTTTTGTGCACCCCCCCCCCCCNCCCCCCCCCCCCAATGGTTTCTCTGAGGTTTCAGCTTAGGCGATGATTTCTGATATTATTTAAGATCTTGAAATGATTATATGTGAACAAGATTAGAGAAAAAACATCAATCCTTACGAAAAGAGTAATCTCATGAAACCATTTAATACAATAATCTCAAATGTATGAATACTACAATTACCATTTGGGAAGTATGTCTGGTTTGAGACAACTACCAGGACTCTGTTCTTGGATGGGTTGTTGGGAGGACTCCCTGAAGCCAGGACCATGTTGGGCTCCACATCATCTATCAGGAACTCCTTCCCTTGCTCTGTAATACACATCAGAACCCATACAAATTGCAATAACACTAGACCATGCTGGGTGCGTGGGACCCAAATGAACTCCCATGCTAGGTCTCCATATAAGCAACCTATAAAGAACATTTCCAATTCATTGCCTCAATCCATACTCAAGTTATTCATTTGGAACATTTTTTTCTATTTATAGCAACAGTGGTGTTGACTTTGATGTGACTGGCTCCAAATGCAATCCTTGGCTGGATCTTCATGTTAACTACCTACACACTGAATTCAGTGAATTATCTCCATCCAAACTCAAGTTCTTGAGGAAAATAGGCATAAATGTAAGCTAGATATATTGCAAGTTTCATTAAGTTGATCTATGCCAAAAGTGAGACAGAAACCCACCTTTTTGACGCCGCCTATATGCCCGCCTGCCATACCCCAATCTAATATCAAGGAAATTCAACTTTGTTGAAAACCTTTTAACTTTGTTGAAAACCTGGTTCAACATTTTAGATTCTCTCTCTCTCTCTCTCCCTCCCNCTCTCTCTCTCTCTCTCTCTCTCTCTCTCTCTCTCTCTGTGTGTTGTGTGGATACTGGCTTACTACATCACTTAATTATGATACTTTAAAAAACATTTCAGCTGCCGAATGTTTAAATTAGTCATGGTGAAACAAATAAACAGAGATCTACGAAAACAGCGTTTATTTAGTATATCGTTTAATCCTTCTCCAAGAAAGGGATGGTGCCTATGCAGTATGTGCCCAGAATACTTACTGCGGTTGTTTAGGGCGGTGGAGATCCCATAAAGGGTTTTCTTCTCCTCATCCTCCAACTGTACCACCACCATCACATGCACAAGCTGCTTGTCATGCTTATCATCACCTAGGCAAACAAAAAACAAAACAACTTAATAAATAAATTCATTAAATCCATTATAGTTACTGGTTCCATTAAAGTCCATTATGAAAAGTGTGATACACCAATTACTTTCAAGATTTAATACATGATATAGTGAACACAAAAATAGTAAATTACCTCTTTTTTTAACATCCAGATGGAGTTCACTTTGAAGGTATCGAACCTTCTCTGCCATAAATGTTTTTTCTTTATCCCCTTTAGTAGGCATCACCACTGAAACCCCTGTCAGTCTATAAAAAAAAATATATATATAAAAATTAGTTATCAAGCATCAAGCTTTAAATTTTGACTTTACAACTTATACTGCTATTTTGTTGTTGACCATTTCAAATTTAGTTATCAGTTAATGCTGGTGGCAGCAAATATTGACTGTTTAGGCACTGCAATATAATCAGTATGTTTAAATTCAAAACTTTCTGAAGCACTTCAAGTTTAACCAACCTGTGTTTTTTCTGGGGCTTAAACTTCTCCCTGCATACGTAAACACCATAATGGCATCCACGGTCACCAAACAGACTGAATGGGTGGATGTTCCCATTTTCATCACAACAGTAACAGATCACCTTAGCAGTTCCAACATAGTCAGTAATCTGTGCAATGAAAATCTTTCATTAACAAATATTCATTAAGGTAAAACGCAACAGATTTATTTCATATGTTAGCTTTCAACCTTCAATTTATATTACACTTTATTTATCTCATCTTAATATGTCCAGGTACAATCATGAGTTTCATAGTCCATGTAATTAATTTATGTTTTACAAACATTTGACAGTGGATTAAATAGTTCTAAATGGGAAAGAGTTATGTGTTACCTCAACTTCCAGAAGACACTGTTTGTCTGTATCATCCACATCATAATTTCTCTTTCGTTTCTTATCTTTAGTTTTTTCTGACTCATATCTAAACCTTGAATACTCATTTGGAACTTTGATCAACAACTTTGGTCCCTCCATGATTTGGGTGGCCAGTTGTGCATTCAGTCCAATCCTGACCTCTCTTTTTTGACGTGTACCTAGAAAATTAATAAATGAACAGAAGTAATGCAGGCAGATTGCTTAAACAATGTATACAATACATATTCAACAAACCAGTAAGCTTAAAGCAAAGTCATATGGTTTCGATTTTGTTTGCAAAAAAAACAATTAAATGTGTCATAATCAATCCAATCCTTATCTCTTTAACCCTTTGCATGCTGGGAAATTTGTCGTCTGCTAAAATGTCTGCTAAAATGTCGTCTGCTGAATTACTAAAATTAGCATTTTCTTTGATTTTTTTCAAAGAATACTATCAGAATAGCAAACAGTTTGGATCCTGATGAGACGCCACGTTCTGTGGCGTCTCATCTGGCTCCCAACTGTTTGCATAGGCCTTCAAAATCCGGTTCCAGCGCTCAAAGGGTTAATGACATACTTTTGCATACAAAAGCACATTAATACTGAAAATACCCCTTTGAATATTTGTTTTTTTATTATTATTGATTAAGTGTGTTTAAATAAAAATATAAACGAATAATTAGTCCCAGTCTTCACGTAGGCACTCATTAAATAATGATATTGTTTTTGTAATAACTAGTTCAAATCTTTATTGTTGTATAATTATGACAATTGTTCAACTAAAATGTTTTACTTCTTTTATTACAACATTAAACAGGAAGACCTTAATTTATATGTACAAGAAAATACGGTATTTATGGCCCGATAACAATGAGAAAGGAACATGTTCAATTACCTGGTCTGGTGCCTTTTCCTGGGGAAATGCCATTGGTCATAGGTGAACCCCGCTGCCGTTCATTTTTCACAGGCACAATCGTTCCCTTATTTTTCAACTGTTCCAGTAGATCCTTGGCAGTCTGACCCTCCCCAATGTTGATGTAGTTACTCAAATCTATTTTAAATAAAAAACAAAGTAATAATTCCACTATGTTCTGCATTTTGGTAAGATTTACATTGTAAAAGGCTAAAAATGTATTTCTGTTAAACATACAAACACAAAAATGAAGACAACATGTATATTTAAATGGAAAACATCAATATTGAAAATTTGTATAAATACTCACTGAAACTTGGCAGGTCAATAGCCCGCCGTCCTGACGGAGCCTATAAAATGGAAAACAACTATTAAATAAAAGTAATCCTTTAGTTTTTACAATGAAGATAAGTTAGACAAATGTATAATACCGGTACTAATTGTTGCCAATTTTGCATTTTAAGCACAAAAGTCTTTTATAAGTCATTGTTTTGTTTTACCAAACTATGGATTTTCCCAACCAGCGGAATGAAAACAAACCTTTAAAATGGTACATTATTGACCTTAAATAGAAAAACCTGACACATATAAACAAAATGAAATTTCAGCTACATTATGAGGTCTTTTATTTGATACAGGAACCAATTGCCTAACAGTGAGACACAAAACAAGCATAAATGAACAATTTCAATTGATAAAAAAAATCCTTATATTTATAATAGTTTATTGTGACCTTGGTATTCCAGCTAAATGCAAACTTTTAGATTGTCAACTTTCCTTTTGAACAAAATTTGATCACTTTTTTATTTCTTTCAAGAAAAATGACAACTCATCAACCTCAAAGATGCGAGTAAAATCCTAACTGAGTTGGTGTTCTGAAGAGAACTATTATAGTAGTTAGACTAGAGATTATTTTCATGAGATTGGACATGCCTTCTCCAAGAAGGTATTGATATACATTCAAAAACACAAATTAAGAAAGATAAGGATTCCCTTGTGAATATGAAAGTAAAAGAAACACCATGGAATGCCTGAAAACATTCATAATTTTATAGAAAATGTGTTAATATCACACCTTCATGTTCTTTTGTTAAAAATTAATGTGTAAGACTATGCTACATACCTCACTCGCCATGGTGACAATACTGTCTCTAGAAAATGTTAATAATGGTAAGAACCAGCAAGCTGAAAAATAAATACAAAATACTTACAGACACAGCATTGAGGATCCCAGATCAATCTTATCAACAAATCCCAAATAGGCTATTTTGGACGCAGATTCTAAATAGGACCATTCCATACACTTCATAATTGTTGCTTGAAATTATCAAATTAAAATGTGTAGATCTATATAGCTATTGTGTATGTATTGAATGTTACTGCGCTGAACTGCATATACAACTGCAAGTCATTTTGGTAAAAAATGCGTTTATATATTCTGATATTTAACAGTGAGATGTTAAAAATCCCAATGACAGCTACTTCAGTAAACCAGCCAGGAGATATTTTTAGATATTACTGATGCATTTCCAATTACAACACATTTTCACAAAACAGACAGTTTTTTATACTAAATTCTTACAACAAAAATATTACTATAACGTACCAAAATGTCGTACCCGATAAGAATTAGTGAATCCTTCATTTAATGCACAAATTATCAAGGAAACAAAATCGCCATTTTCAAGATGTCGGAACTTGCAAGATTCGTAAAGGGGAATCACCGTTTATGTTTAGAAATCTAAAAATAGATGCGCGTGTCTAAAAATAGACAAAATGTAAAATCCCAAGTTATTTATATATGGGATTTCCAGTCTGGGAATTCCAGTCTGGGATTTTTGACTGGAATTTCTAGACATCTAATGTATATAATCTAACTTATAACAGTATTTCTAACTCAGTTTCCACTGTTTATTTAAAAGCCACGGCGAAAGAAACTAAATATACATTGCTAGAATATAATGCCAGATACGAAACAATACACAAACTTGAGCACGGTAGTCACCACTTTTCAGGGAATTCTGCTGCACACTGGAAAATGCAGGGAGTCTTCATGTCAGATACTTACAAAGTCACTTACAGTACAGTTGGATGCAACTACTTAATCAATCTACCACAGTAGTCTAATAATGTACTAAACGATTGAAAGCTTTCTACACTTCATTACTTTGACAAAATCAAGCAGGAAAAGTATCGTAGGTAGATTTACTCTGAATATCAGCACAAGACAAACAACTTACCAAATTGTAGCCATACATTAACTTTATACGGTTTAACACAAATGACAAACACAAAAATAAGTGCATTCAATATTTTAAAAAATCAAGACAGCAGAACTTATGATTCACAGTATTGTTATGTTAAGTTCAATTATAATTGACAATTTGACAAACCTCAGTCCTCTTCGACACTCTGTTTCCCATTAACTAGTCCCAGCTATGCTGTTAAAGCTTTGCGACGTTCGCGTGCGCACAAGTCTATAATTAGAATGACGTATTCATCAAAGCACGGGAAGAATAAATGCGCAAGTATTCGTTTACTCACGGTGTCAGTAGCGTTACAGACATGTTGACCTCACTAGAATGGAAATCACTAGAAACCCGCCAACAGAACCTCCAACTAACCATGCTTTTCAAAATCAATAATCAGCTCATCGATATCAACAAGGAGGACTATCTAATACCATCAAACTCAAGAACAAGATCCCAACATAACGCTAGGTTCCAAACCTATTCCACATCAACAGACACTTTCAAATACAGTTTCTTCCCTCGTTGTATACCTCAATGGAACAGACTGCCAGCAACGATTGCTGAGGCCCCTTCTTTAGCATCCTTTAAGAATGGGCTCTCTTCCTTAGCATCCCACTGAAACACTTCTCGGTTGTTAGTTGCACTGTATGATAGGCTTGAGCTGTGCCATCGGGGATTACACCCTGGTACCGCCACGGAAGCTGGATTGGTCTGGTCTTGAAGGTGCAAAACAAACCGGGGTAACCTTTCTTTACTCCTATCTTTACTGTTTGGCGCAGTTTACTTTGCCTGCTATTTTCTACCTTTCTATCTTTTCACTCCGATCTAAACCTTTTTCTTAGCGCACCGTTGTGTAATTGTCAGCTTTGACTGGACAACGTACAGATGTAGATGTAGATAAAATGTTTCCTCTATTAACATTACATTTGGGAAATAAAACAATTCAACACTGGATGGTTCTGTTAAAAGTCATTTTAATTTAGTGATGCCTTCGTGCATGTGTTGCATGTAATTAGTGTATTACACAGAATAAACAACTTAACAAGTTTTATTCACAATTTATTTTCAAATACTACTGATACTTGATGGTGGAAAATAACGTGTACCAAGTATTAGTATCAGCAATATGCTCTGATGAGATTGTGTAGTCATTGCGGAAATTACATGATGCTGTGGTTTGTTAAGAGAGTGCCATTTGGCCCAGCACCTCTGATTTCAACTCTGTAGGTTTTGGTCAGGTTACCTCTCCTTTAGCCTTTGTCGATCCAACGACGAACTGCAAGGCAGCAGTGTATTTCTGTCAGGTTGTTTTCCTTTAGCCTTTGTCGATCCAACGACGGACTGCAAGGCAGCAGCAGTTTTCTGTCGGGGTATCATCCCGTAGCCTTTGCCTCTCCCAAGGCATCCACAAGGCAGTGCATGGAGCTATTTGGCCCATAGCTGGGAACTAGGTTTACAAAGCTGCAGAGCATGTTCCCGCGCCGGGGGGTCATACAAGCCTAGTATCTAGGGGCCTAGTTTCCTCCGAGACCTTGTGGTTTAGTCTGGGGCCGCAAGGTGCCCAGTTACCGTCCATCACCTCGCGGAGGATCCCATTTCTGGGCCACAGCAGTCTTGATGCATGAGAGGCTATGCCTGGAAGAGGAAGACTGAATATGCTCCCCTTTTTCCAGCATACACTGGTATCCAGGTGTGAAGCTGTAAGCGGGATACTTAAAGCACACACTTAGAGCAACACAAGTTGCGCATTATGCACCCATTACGACGGACATATGCTCTGATGATTTGCACCATTTGTGGATGATAAATTTAAGCAGGCAAAAAATTGAAGTAGAAGAGTGCGAGTCGTAAAAACGTGTTAAAATGTAATTGATGTTTGACACAGGGATCAAATGAACGAATGGATGCGTGCAAGTCATGAACAAGTACTGCGTTTTCTGTTCAACATTTATATTATCACCCGAATTGTAACCCAATAAGCTCCGTGGGCTTACCGCCTTATCCACAACCAGACTAACATTGCATTCCACATCTCTGTCTATGGTAACTATAAAAGATTTGATTACTTAGTTAGTATGCAGGTACCCTAACGCGATAACACGTTCAAGTGTTGTTAGTCAAGTATTTGTGATAAAGCCACCAGTATTTCCTATCAGATAAAACTAATACTTATATAGTAGATCTAATCACCCTGGTACTCGTATTATTGTTTCCATATTCGCTACCAAGACTAGATGTGCATATATCATTGAAAATCTGTCCGGTAAGATGATTGTTTTATTCAGAAAGCGTAAATAAATTAATTATAAACCACTTAAAATGTGAGTTAATCCAGCTTAATATCCTGCACTGCATTCCTTACAAGACAACACAGACATTTTCTAGGTGGTTCCAATCAAGGTTTTGTCATGTAATTTAGCTAGTGGAATGTAAAACGATGTATTTCGTTTCGGTGTAAGACAACGCATAGGCACAGGGTAATTAAACTTGTATTGTGCACACTAGCGCTGCTTCTCTTCAATGAGCACTCTCAATGAACATAATCAAACCAAGCAAGCTGACATACATTTTAATTGTAATTTCAAATGTAAATACATAAATTCTATCGTTATACAAATAAATTGATCATATTATTAATAAATAAACATTTTCAACAAAAAAATAATTTATATCACAGAAGTTATACATATATACATAGATCAGTCAATTCAGTTAAATGATAGATTTTTGGTACAAATACAAATATTGATTTGAATGTATATGCTTCAAAGGAACACAATGTTGAAATATCACATCTTCCACCAATATAAGCCAACAACCAACAATTGGCTCTCTGCTGAACAACTCTACAAAAAATACATGTTACTGTACATCAAATCTTGCATACACAATGTTACAGAAAAGTAAGTTTTAATGAAGTCTTCTATGGAACATTCCATGACAAAGTCAAATAAGCAGTGATAGAGTTCTCTAATTCTAGGAAGAATCTAGTTGTTATTTGTGTACACGACGTCCACTTCTTGAAAAGTTATGATCACTATATGAGATCATCTGAAACAAGTTAAAAGACCATTAATTCAATGTACAATAAATTAAGGTTGTTTTTATCCCCACACTTTTTGAAAAAAGGTGGGGATATTGTGGTGATCTCCGCCGTCCGTCTGTCCGTCCGTCCGTCTGTCCGTCCGTCCGTCCGTCCGTCCTGGCCAATATCTCCTCCTACACTATTAGCACTAGAACCTTGAAACTTACACACATGGTAGCTATGAGCATATGTGCGACCCTGCACTATTTGGAATTTTGATCTGACCCCTGGGTCAAAAGTTATAGGGGTTGGGGTGGGGCCGCGTCAGAAATTATCACTCATTTTTTTAGGTTATTTTACATTTACTTCTTTATTTCTACACCGATTCACTTCAAATTGATACTGGACCTCTCTTATGACAATACGGTCAATCTCAACCATGCATGGCCCCATTCCCAACCCTGGGGCGCCCCGCCCACATAGGCCACACCCACCAAAAATTTCCATTTACTATAATTTTTTCATTTCTACACGGATTCACTTCAAATTGATACTGAACTTCTCTTATGACATTAGGGTCAATCTCAACTATGCATGGCCCCATTCCCAACCCTGGGGCGCCCCGCCCACATAGGCCACACCCACCAAAAATTTCCATTTACTATAATTTTTTCATTTCTACACGGATTCACTTCAAATTGATACTGAACTTCTCTTATGACATTAGGGTCAATCTCAACTATGCATGGCCCCATTCCCAACCCTGGGGCGCCCCGCCCACATAGGCCACACCCACCAAAAATTTCCATTTACTATAATTTTTTCATTTCTACACGGATTCACTTCAAATTGATACTGAACTTCTCTTATGACATTAGGGTCAATCTCAACTATGCATGGCCCCATTCCCAACCCTGGGGCGCCCCGCCCACATAGGCCACACCCACCAAAAATTTCCATTTACTATAATTTTTTCATTTCTACACGGATTCACTTCAAATTGATACTGAACTTCTCTTATGACATTAGGGTCAATCTCAACTATGCATGGCCCCATAACCAACCCTGGGGCGCCCCGCCCACATAGACCACACCCACCCAAAATTGCCTTTACTATAATTTCTTCATTTCTACACCGATTCACTTCAAATTGATACTGAACTTCTCTTATGACAATACGGTCAATCTCAACTATGCATGGCTTCATTACCAACCCTGGGGCGCCCTGCCCACATAGGTCACACCCACCCAAAATTGCCTTTACTATAACTTCTTCATTTCTACACCAATTCACTTCTAATTGATACTGAACTTCTCTATGACAATACGGTCAATCTCGACTATGCATGGCCCCATTACCAACCCTGGGGCACACCTAGGTCAAACATTCGGTGTGGGGATACGCGTCGGCCTCTGCCGCGCCATTTCTAGTCTTTGTTATGTAATTGTATGTAATGATTGCTACATTAACATTTACAGACAATATACACTTAAAAACATTTAAAAATGCAATATATTTATATTTTAAAAATCAAGATTAGATTTACTTTTCTGAAAAGTCACTGACAGCAAAAAGATTAAGTGAATCAACTCAACATGGGCAGATTTACAGTTTCATCCCATTCATGATATTTGCTATTATATTTGCAAATCTCCAACAAACCTATTGGAGTGGAGCGCAGAATTTCTGCATATGTTCGACTAACCCGGTCTACCCACTTCTTCTCAGAAACTCCAAGATTTTTGCAGGTGAATGGCCTGTTCATCAATGGACACACAGTTGGTATGCGCTTCCTTACTGACAACGTTTTGCTTTTCTGACGGATATAATATAACTGTTCGCGATTCAATTCGGATTTGGTCTTCTTTAACAAAACCGTGGGCTCGATCACTGCAATTGCTCTGGGTTTCTTGCGATTGTTTTCCTGAGATAATTCTTTGGTATTCGAAGCCATGTTCTTAGCTGAGGGTCTGGCATCATCATTCATTTTCCTCTTGGAATGCGGTGAAGTAATGCTAGACTTTGTTGCAAGAGCAAAGTTATCACTACTTGGCTGGACCTGACCCTTCAATTCAAATGTAAATTATGACAGTTTGACATATTAGAATATAAATTCTACTGAAGTAATAACAGATAGTATGTTGCACTGTTTCTTGATTTGGATGTCAAAAAAAATTTCTTGACAGTTTGATATTTAGCTTACCATTTTGTTTAATATTCTTCAATAAAAGGTGGGAGAAATTGGGCTCAGAAACTTATATGTCTAATCACTAGGACACATAAATTAATTAAACATAATTTAAACCATCTAAACTTCATAAAAATATGCAATTAAAATATAGGTTTATTTGAAATTTAATGTTTACATACCTCTTTGAGATCTATATAGGACTGAGACAGAGCCAGTATTTCTTCCGAGTTGACACTGTGACCAGACGTGTTGAAGTGAAGAAGATCATCATCATCAGAATCAAGTTTCACAGAAGACAGGTCAAACTGAAGAACAAGAGGGCAATAGGTCATAATGTGCTCACCTGAGATCCCAAGGAATTTAACTGTTCTGAATAGGTAGTGTTCACAAGGTTTCACAATAGACCTATACGGAAAATTGCACCAACAACTGGCAGCAATTTTGAGTGTTCACAAGCTTTTTCTTTAATTTGACATAGATTTTGTCCCAGCATGAACCAGTTTTGAAATCAGTCTAGGTAACAAATGTTCTCACCAAGTTTCATAAAGATTGGGCAATAAATGTGTCCACAAGCTTTTTCTTTAATTTGACCTAGTGACATAGTTTTGACCCCATATGACCCAGTTTCAAACGTGGCTGAGATATCATTTGGACTAATATTCTGACCAAGTATCATGAAGTTTGGGCAACAAATGTGGGCTTAAGAGTGTTTACAAGAGTTTTTTTTTAAATTAGACCTAATGACCTACTTTTTGACCCAATGTGACCCAATTTTAAACTTGGGTGAGATTTAATTGGGAAAATGTTTCAAGTGCACACCGGATGGCTACTGTAAGTCTCTCTAATTGGAAGTCTGGTATTATTACCCAATGTAACAATGATCTATTCAGCGTTTGTGATCAGTCATATATCATCAATTCTGTTTGGTGATTATCCATACACAAACGGATATTTTGAACCTTTGGCTTTGTCAGGAGTGTTATTTTACTTGAATTAATGCATACATATCTTTATGAATCATTTAACCAAACTATTAACAATTACCTTTAATGGGATACAGGCGACTACTAGATATATAAAATAAATCAATTTCAGTATTACTAAATTTACCAAATAGAAACAGGTATATAAAAAGTGTTATGATCATTACTATGTTGCAAATATGTTTGTTCACAATAGTTAAAAATAATGTAATATCACAATAATGTTCAAACTAGAAGCATGATGAAAAGGGCAGTGGTACAGGGTTCCCGAAACGGTGTTATAAATCAATGATTAAAATGTACTTGGTTTCAACTGCAAACCTGAATATCCCTAGTTCCCACAATGCTATGCCGTCTGTAGTACCTCCAATACCCGGCTGTGATAGAGTACTGTTTACTGATAATATCTGAAAATGGTACTTAACGTGTCTACGTATGCGATTTGGTATCAGCTGGAAGCACTTGTGCCCCCACCATTTTGCAGTTCCGTACAGTGATGGTCTTGGATCAGCAGTACTTATCAGACTAGGAAACATACATTTTGCTTTTAAATTTAAAACATATAAAAAGGCACGTATAGCGCATAAGTTTTTGGGGTCAACAGCTGGGAAGGCGTGTGCCCCCTGAGCACCCACACTCCAAATTCCTGCATGTATCACTAAAGCTACTTTGACCATTGGATTATTCTCGCAGAGGTATTCATATATGACAATAGTATTAACAAGAGCACCGCATAGCGGGTGCCAACGCTCGGCTGTAGGTGCTTGGATTTTGTTTTTTTGACCTTTGACCTTGAAGGTCATCATTGACCTGGACCTTTTCACCACTCAAAATGTGCAGGTTGATGAGATACACATGAAAAACCAAAAAAAAAAGAAATGTTTTTTTTGACCTTTGACCTTGAAGGATGACCTTGACCTTTCACCACTCAAAATGTAAAGCAACATGAGATACACATGCATGCCAAATATCAAGTTGCTATCTTCAATATTGCAAAAGTTATGGCCAATGTTAAAGTTTTCGGATGACTACGACGAGCTAAAAATACCTCAAAGTAGTTGTTCTGCTTTTTTGTGCCAGCTTTATTTGGTGTACTTGTTTTCACTTTTCCAAGCCTATGATCAACTTGTTCAACATTCTCATCTTCTTTCTCAGCCGTTTTTGAATCTAGTGAAGAAAGCAAAACAAGAATATTCTGTCTGACAAATACATACATAGTTTACCTACTAAAGACACCTTGAGGTAGTGGTGGTGAGATTTCATATTTGATGAGTAAAACAAAGAGAGCAGTGCTCTGGGAAAACCCAGCTTTATGCATATGCATAAAGTATTGTCACAGATTAGCCTTTTCAGTCTGCACAGGCTAATCAGAGCTCAAATATTTTCAACCTGTCTGTATAGAAAGTACTTGGCACATTCTGTCATTGTTCACTTTCCTGTACATTCTGCAGGACAACACAGACCATTGATTTTGCCACCCTGTGTGGTCACATTGAACCAAAATACGACAGGGTTTATTTTACAAGTTGTGAAGATGATCTGGTCTGGTCTATATGTGAAATACTAGTTAAAAAAAAAGATAAAATGTAACGAAAGGTAAAAAATTGTATATCTTTTAGAGTGTTTACAAGCTAAATGTTGAGGATACATAGCAGACAACAGCTGAATGGCAATTGCAACAGCTAACCTTACTAAAGCATGTTGGGCTCAGGTGAGCTAAAAAAAAGACCACTAATGGTTGATTAAAATGTAGTCAAATTTATCTGAGAAAATATATTAAGCAGCTATTAGAATGTCACAAGGTGAGCTAAAGCAATACACCAATTGTTGAGTTTTAATGTACATGTAGTAAATACTATATGAAATTAATTAACATCTAATAGAATTTCATCCAAAAACCTTGCTTTAAAGAAACAGAAGAAGAGTATACCTAATTCAGGGTTGATGGCTGAGATTGTTGGCATGACATCTCCAATCTCCACACAGCCAGTGGTGAACAGCTGAGTGGAGCAGGTCTGTTTCATTGGTCCCTGTCTGTGTGTGTGCTTGGATGCCTTGTATGGGGAGCTGGGCACAGAAGAAATGAGACTAGCTCTGAGAAAACTGGGCAAAGTGTATAAAGTGTTGTCCCACAGTCTGCACAGGCTAATCGTGGACAACACTTCCAACTAAACTGGATTTTCGCTAAGAAGAGACTTACATTAATAAAATAATTACATAACAGCAGAGAGTTTCGTCCTTGATTAGCCTGTGCAGACTTCACATGCATTAAGCCCTGTTCAGCTGAAATGGTTGTACAGGAACATGACACAGAGTGGTCAAGGTTGCAATTGAAAGTGTAATTTAAATTCAAATACCATATACAAAACACTAAAATTATAAGAGGAGTATCGTACAAGAAAGTAACTTCCTTTTTGGAATTTACCAGTATTTTTAGGTTTCAAGAAATAGTAAGTGCAAAGTGGTTACCATTTAAACAAAATAGCTCATTTTTTAATTCTACCCATTTAACAAATATTTGTACTGGTACTTTTTACTGTACAAGGTATTTTCATTTTTTACTGCCATAAAAGTCAAATTATTTCTTAGATTCTGATTTCAGTCCATCATTTGGGATCAAACAGTTTGGACTGTTTCATCATATTTCTCCTGCTTTATTAAAACATTTTGGACATATTTTTTTTACCCAGGTATTTTAAACTGCGATTTCTTCTTTGGTGTTATCTCCTGTTCAGCCTGCTTCTTTTGAGACTCTGCACATAGAAACACAATATATACAGCCATTCAACCCGGGTATTTTGAGAATGTGTACATAGAAACACAATATATACAGACATTCAACCNCAATTATCTCTTAGCAAATGATTGCACATATTTGTCTTTGATCAAAACATTGATTATGTTTGCTAAATTTAAATGAATATTTACCAGTGTGCTGAATGGAGGAGACTCCATCTGGGAAGAAAGCCATAGAGGCACTGCGTCTCATTGTAGAAGTCCAGTACTTCTTTCTGGTGTGGTACTCTTATGTTCACAGATATAATACATTCAACCAACATCAAAGCAATTTAAGAATAATGCAATTCTTATAAAATTAAACTGGTACACTGCATGTAGGAATGCTAAATCTATTTGAGCATGGAGTCGAAAGTTATTCAAATTAAATTGATAATATCCGATTAAAAACCATGTATTTGTGAAAAAAAAACACATGTTTACATAAAGTAGCTAGTAATTATTTACCTATACTGGAACTTGATAGTTGATCGTACTTTTTATAACTGCCCACAATGTTCTGAACATTTTGGTGTTCTTGGTCCCCATTTTGTTCCATGGTTGTTGAACTTCTAACAGCACCCTTCAACTGGAAAACTGGAGTGTGAGTAGCGTAATCATTCTCGCTTGTGACTTCAGTTGCGTATGAAGAGGCCACATGACCCGAAAGAGTCCGAGGTGTCCCAGAGTATTCCGCAGTTGTTGTTGTCATTGCAGTTTCTTGCGTCAAAGTTTCTGCTATATTAAATGTGGTACCAGTACTCTGTCGTGTATCCGTATAAGCTGAGGTCTTCTCACTATTAAAGGTTGTCGGCGTGAACCCCGAGGTCAAGCCAGTGGTGGCCTGACTGAAACCAGTCGACAATCCAACAGCGCTGGCTCGACCACTGCTGGTGTAGGTGTATGGCAGCCTGCTACAGATGACATTGCTGCTTACTTCAGACAATTGGTTACATGACTCGATGGTTTCAGTGCCAGTGAAGTCATTGGTACTGCCTCTGGTGCTTCCCTTTCCACAGGAATCACCAGGGACTATGGGCTTACTGGTGTCTGGGTCAATGACCTGTCTCAAATCTGATAAGAACTCAGTCTTTTTCTCTGAAATATGACAGAAGATTCTTAAAGTTTGCAACTCCATGGCCAGTTATTATGATTGTGGTTACAAACACCTGGAATACTATACAGTTGAACACTGCTATTTCGAAAACTGTTTATTCTGATTATTCAATACAGTATATCCAACCTTTTTCTCAGTCCCACTTTGTCTTTATTTAACTTAAATATACAGCGTTAATTTGAAAGCCCTATTTCATCTTCTATTTTGAATAAAATTTTGGTTCCAAAAACTTTTTTAATCCTCATTATCATTTTCTATTTCGACGTAGCACTTAAGCAAAAAGTGTGATAATTTGGCACTTTGCAACTTCCATTGTTTTCTGGCTTTACCAATAAGTCTGTGTTGATTGACGCATGAATATTGTTTACAATAAAATGTATAAGTAAAACATAAAATTGTTATTTCAAACTTTCTTATTTTGAACTATTTTTGGTGGTTTCAAAGACGTTCGATATAGGGGAATTAAACCGTACAAAAGAATGGTTTAGTTAGAACATAATCTGTAGAATCAATACATACCCTTTCTAAATATGGTTATGCAAACATAAAGCTGTCTGAAGTGCTTGCTGCGCAAAAAGTTGATGCATTCAAGACATCATCTTGAACTGATTTTCATTTGTAACAAATTTTTTAAGTCCATCATACACAAAATTATGGGCACACAAACATCTACTCTCACTTTATCAATATAAGAAACATGTATACTTTTTCTAGTTAAGCTGATTAAGTACTAAGTGGCATAGTGGATAAGCTGTTCGCCTAGTGACTGGGAGGTAATGGGTTTGATCCCTACTGTGGGAGTGTTCTTTAGATCCCCCCTCCAAAAGATACCAAGTCAATGCCATTGAGCTTAAATAAATAGGTTTAAACTTAACTGTATACCAAGTGCACTAACTTATTATAGTAATTGACAAGTGCCTTACTTTAATCAGAGGTAGAGGGAGAATAGCAGTAGAAAGGACTTTATGCCTAATTTCACATAAGTTATGTGGCCGTTCATCAAACCCATGATTGTGAAATTTGTAGTGCAGCGATCAAACAATTGAGCAAGCTGGCCCAATCAACTTCATTTTTGCAAATGTAATAACCTTTTGTCTACTTTTAATTAGCCCCTTCAACTATGCATACCTCGCAAGATTTTCTCATTTTTCAAAGCTGGCACCTTGGGCTGAGCAGCAACCATCCTTGCCAGGTTGTCATGGAAATTAGCAGGAAACAGCTTTGCTCGCCTGCTTTGTGCTATTCAACAACATAAGATATTATGGATTCATTAACAATTAAAAACTAGGACTCACTAGAAATGATAATCATAACCCAGCGAACATGCATATATGGGTCCCATATGGGCTTTTTCTGGGCAAACCCATATGGGAATCATTTGGGACCTATATGGGCTAGCCCATATGGGAATGCCCATAAGGGTCCCATATAGGTCCCATATTACTGCGTGATCAGGAACAAGATATAAACTATGATTAAAAACTAATTTCTTAAAACGTATGTATGACTAACTTGATATAAACTGCTAATATTGTACACAAAAATAGAAAATCAATGCATGAGCAAATAATATTCAGCCCATATGGGTCCCATATGGGAGTCATTTGGGACCTATATATGGGCTTGCCCATATGGGAATGCCCATAAGGGTCCCATATAGGTCCCATATTACTGCGCTATCGGAAAAAGTCATTTTATATGCAACACTTTTAATGAAATATTTAAAAAAATTATATATTCGTACCACAAAACATAAATATGGTCAATAATAAATATGCAGCTTGTGGTTAATTTTACCGATAGCGGGCCGACAACGGCCCGTTGTGGTCGTCAATGCTTTTGTTCAAAAAACGATAATTTCGTTCGGTTCCAATTCTGGATATTGGCTGGCGGTAAAGTTAAATTAGGCGTTCGAACAAAACTCGCGTTTTGTTTCGGGGATCTTCCTTAAAGTTCAAGTGAGTATTTGTTGGTTAACCTTATTTTTGTACGCACATGTAGATTTGTGGGTAAATAACTTTAAGGTACAGTACGAATTTGGATTTTATGTTGATAATATATATTCGCGAGGTATCAATTTTGAATTTACGGTGCGTTCATACTTTGTTGTTTTTTTAGTTTTATCACTTAAATTGGATTTGTATACAATTTAAATGTATTTGTGCATATTAAGAATAGTACTGTTTCGTTGTTTCATTGAAAGATTCCACACCATTGTTGCCCAGACCCAGCCCTCAGCAGCCTACCCACATTTCCAGTGGTGAATCTTCGTTACTTCAATCAATGTTGTCTTCTGAGTAACAGGCACACACGATAGTTTCAGGTACATACTATTCCTAAAGTTGTTTCTTTGGTTATTAACATGCTATTTGTATTATGTATTTTTTTTACACTTTTATTAGAGCATAAAGTACTAGTCAGCAGTAGTGCAATACTTTATGCAGATTAACTGATAATTTGCATAATGTGTTATTCTGGTGACTATATCATTTAAATTAAACTGCCATAATATTTCAGGTTTTAAAACCATACATCAAAATTAATAGCCCTGAATATTTGAAAAGTTTACAATAATGCTTGTCGATAAAAAAGCCAATATCTTGTTTTAATAAATTAAAAATCTTAGGATATTTAAGCAAATGTATTTACATGATCCTTAATAATCTTAAATGTGTACTTTTTCAGAAGCTGTCAAGCGAGTCTTTCCGAACTAAACAAACAGTGAAATAGAGTGGCTGTCAAGCAAGTCTTTCGAAACTAAACGAACAGTGAAATAGAGTAGTGTCAAGCGAGTCTTTCCGAACTAAATGAACAGTGAAATAGAGTAGCTGTCAAGCGAGTCTTTCCGAACTAAACAAACAGACTTGAACAGTGAAATAGAGTTTTTATAAAAGATTAGTTCGAAATGCCAGTGACCGTGACTGCCGTGAGGGTGGGCGCACCAAGCCATCAACGATGTGATTGCATTGAAAAGTTTATAAAATATAAAATACCCTTGATATCCTTAACTGTCATTTAAATTATAAAATTGAAAAAATTCCATTTTTAATTGTTTGTCAATAATAAACTTCCGAGGCTATTTTTTTTTTTATTTGGTTATAGGGTTAATATTTTAGTTGCAATATTTAAATTGTATACGCAAATGTATGAAATATGTGTGTTTATATGTTTTCTGTTTGTAAGGATTTGCCATTTATTTTGAGTTATAGAGTTTTCTGCAGGTTTTTTTTATTTGTAGTGTATAAAATATTTTGTTCGTTTTGTTTTGTCTTGCAAGTTTGTTTTCTTCGAATGTTGTTTGAGTACATGGTGTGTTATTTGCATTGGTTATAGATTTAATATGCATGTGTATGCTTTTGATTAATGTGTAGTAATTAATCAGTAGTACATCAGGAAATTACTTGAAGGTATTCTGTATATGTAACATATATTATAAAAAGAATAGTAGTCCTTAAANCCATATACACACATGGGGCAGCCCAGATGGGACCCATATGGAGCCCGGTTGCACTTTCTATCTGGGTCCCATGTTGGCAGCCCACATGGGGCCCATATAGGTGCCCACATGGGACCCATATGGGTCCCATATAGATTGTTAGCTGGGAAGTTCTCTTCTCCTTAACACTTTTGGTATAATCTAATCAAATGTTGCGAACTTCTTTTCTGTAAATGTTTTTACATACTATTAGTCATACACTATTTTGTTTAAAGATCTTTCCATGGAAAATGTTATGGACCACACTGGTTTTGAAAGTGATCTATAGGGATTACAAAAGTGTTAATTTCAATTTGACTAAGCGACCTTGTGTTTGATCTCACATGACCCAATTTTGAATTCAGCACATATATTTCCATGAAAAATATTCTGAATAAATTTCTTGAAGATTGAGCAATACAATTTTTGTATCTTCCAGAGTACTCAGGCATTTCCTGCAATTTGACCTAGTGACCTAGCTTTGGACCAAACATGACCTTTTTTTGAACTTTGCCAAGATATAATTGGAACAAATTGTTATGACTAAGTTTATGACGATTGAGCAATCAATGCGACATAATGTTGACACTCTTCTTTTTCAATTCAACTAATAACCTAGGTTTTCCATATGATAACCAAGTTTTCGAATTCTGTCTTGATATCTTAGGAAATATGTTCTGACGAGTTTTAAAGAGATAAGGACATAAAACTGTGACCAACCGTTGACCTGGATATATTCACAACAAACAAAAGATTATCACAAACGTTCACTTCACAAAATAAGACAAGAAAGAAACAAGGGACAAAATTGTCACAAAACCAGGTTTTCAATAAAAAAAAAGTCTGATAAAGGGAGACAACTGCAACTCAAATTGTGCATTGCTACTGATTGTTCATCACAATAACCCCCCTTGTTTCAAAATCAATCTGTTTTTCAACCCCGTGACCTAATTTCTGACCCGGCATGACCCATATTCGAACTTTACCTAGATATTGTCTAGATACAACTTCTGACCAAGTTTTGTAAAGATGGGATGAAAACTATTTGAATTAGAGAGCGGACAACATGCTCAATGTTTTAAACACACTTAGTGACCCCGTGACCTAGTTTTTAACCCGGCATGACCCATATTCAAACTTGACCTAGATATTGTCTAGATACAACTTCTGACCAAGTTTCATAAAGATCCGATGAAAACTATTTGAATTAGAGAGCGGACAACATGCTCAATGTTTAACAACGCGCTAAGTGACCCCCTGACCTAGTTTTTAACCTGGCATGACCCATATTCGAACTTGCCCTAGATATTGTCTAGATACAACTTATGACAGAGTTTCGTAAAAATCGGATGAAAACTATTTGAATTAGAGAGCGGACAAGCTTGTTCCGCCCGCCCGCCAGCCAGCCAGCCCGCCAGCATTCGCCAATCTAATAACCAGTTTTATCCTTCGGAAAACCTGGTTAATGAGAAGATTTTATAATTACTGGTTATTGAAACGTAACTCCATATAAGGACAACCTTTCCATAACGTACTGGTTAACTATTAGTGCATATTTCTCTTGGATTTTGCAACAAAACCATAATGAAAAGAACTTTTAAAAGATGTTTGCAAGGGTAAAATGTAAAATTATAATTATTATACCAAGTTCCGCCAGTGAACGTTTGAACCATTTAACTTATTGCAAATAAAGCCTGAAAGCTCTACCTGTGGCATACTCCATCCCTCTCATGATTTCAATGCTGTCATCACTGTGCAAGTCATTCTCACTGTGACCCTCAGGCGAGGAGGTAGAGTTAGCCAACCATTTGGACACCTTCTCATTGGGGTCAGCAATGGGGGTTACTGAAACATGAATTCATAAGATTACAACATAAAACATAAACTTAGTGACACGGTTGCTCTCAACAACAAGGGTAAATTTGGACCTGTATAAATTAAACTCATGTATCATTATTTAATGAGAAAATACTTGAAGTTCAATCACACAGAAAATACTTGAGCCAAATGAAGTTCAATCACACACAGAAAATACTTGAGCCAAATGAAGTTCAATCACACAGAAAATACTTGAGCCAAATGAAGTTCAATCACACACAAAAAATACTTGAGCCAAATGAAGTTCAATCACACAGAAAATACTTGAGCCAAATGAAGTTCAATCACACACAAAATACTTGAGCCAAATGAAGTTCAATCACACACAATTCATGATTTAAGTTATGCTTGTGTTATATTTAAGTTATGCTTGTGTTATATTTAAGTTATCCTTGTGTTATATTTAAAAATTACCACGCAAAAGTTTTTACTCAAATAAATTCTGGGAAGTTAAAGTGATATTAGACGCATCTAACAGTATATAGGTGTCTATCGCAACCGTTGTTTATTTTTGGTGTTTTCAATTCATATACACTTTTATTTGTTAATGCAGCATCAATATACTTAAACAATATCCCGGAAAGAGAAAAATAATGCATTTGAATATCAACCGCACTTTCGATTTTGACATATCTTTGATAAGTTTAAAATCTGGGACTCGCCACAAAAGCATATGGCAATTATGAAATTATGAATACATTTACCTCCGTGTCTCTGTCAACCACATCTTCGGTCATGCTTCTTCAAGGAAATATGTTATAAATGAGGTGTCAGTAAAGTGACTTTATGAGAAAGACTCAAATCATATCGCTTTTGTAAATACGCGGCAGTTCCGCTCGGCTAGTTAAGCTTACAGGACTGGGTTAGTCACGTAAAATATCGAATATAATATATATTTTTTATAAACAACTGGTTGCAAGATGAGTTGCAGATAATTGGTCAGTAACCACATTTTAACTAACTCTTTTGACCTGTTAATTCTTTTCAGCTCAATTCAACAGTGAACGATGCGTCTAATATCTCTTTAAGGGGTGTTGCTGCAGTTTTGCTTGTTTTTTTTCCATCTAATAGATTTTGTTCAAAATTTATATTCAAGTACTATGAAATAAAAACATAGGGTCACCGGCCTTGTTTTGATTTTATTCACCATTATATAACATGTACTTTTTCATTAAAACTGAAAAATCTCTAATTGCATAAAAATGATCAATAACCTATGAATTTGGCAACATGTAGATATTATATAAGCTACATGTAAGATATATCATATACCATTTAATTAAACCGCAAACTTCCAAACAAATGGAGAACACAAGTAAAATTTTAAGAAATTTAATTTTTATAATTTTTATGTCACCCAAACAAACGTCAATTTTTTACTATTTTAACCACAAAAATGGAATTAAAAAAAACTATCTTATAACTTTCTGTGAAACTGCTCGAATATGTTCATCTACGTATTGTTATCATAAAACAAAAATTAAAAAAGGGGGTCACCTCACTTTTAACAGAGATTTTTTTGTTTAACTATCCCTACCGTCTATGTCAAATTTCATAAAATACAGCAATTAGGCGAAACCCATGTACCGGTACATAGACTGTTAGAGATATGCATAAACATTATAAATTGTTTACAATTTTAACTGGGATCACAACAGCTTACAAAAAAACAAAACAATAATACAATATTTAATCACAAACATAAGACCATACAGTATCAAACTCGACCTTAATCATCAATAACAGGGACTTGTTGACAGATTACGGCATGTTTTGAAGTTTGTGATTAAATGCTTTAAATTGATTAATGTACAACAGGACTAAGGAGCTCCAGGGAAAAACAAGAAACCGTCGGAGACGGGTGAAGCTCCTTAAAGTTTTTTTTTGTCACAATATTGCACTTTATATTCAGATAAAAGAAAATGTCTTGAGGGGCATAACTTTGGACAAAATAATACGATGTATGGTTTAGCAACTTAAAAATTTCAAAGGGCCATAACTCTCTAAATAAATCATCTAACCAGAACCCACTAATAACATGCGCATCTCCTCAAGGTAGTTAAGCTTCCCATAAAGCTTCATTGAATTCCAGTCAGTAGTTGGGGAGAAATAGCCCGGACAAGAATTGCACTATATGTACAGTTTATAGAAAATTTCAAAGGGCCATAACTCTGTGAAAAATCATCCGACCAGAACCCGCTGATAATATGCATATCTCCTCTTGGTAGTGAACCTTTCCATAAAGTTTCATTGAATTCCGGTCATTAGTTGCTGAGAAATAGCCCAGACAAGAATTGCACTATTGTGAGTAGGATAGCTCCACTATATATAGTCGAGCTAAAAATGTAAAGGGTTTCACTCCAATTTGATTCTTGTTTCTGGAAAGATGATGCTTTAAGGCATAAGAGGACACTTGATGCAAACTAGTGCTCAGAAATACTTGCACGAAAAATTGACCAAACAATACCTTTCTTTCTTGACAAATTAGCCATTGTCAAAGTTCCCACATTGTCCCCTTTCAAGCCGACACAACTTTCCGAGGACAACCCGATTTTCGCAGATTGACTGGTTTTGTTTCTGGACATAGAATCACTTTCAATTTTATCATCTGTTACTGGAGACTTAAAATTTGTGGGTGAAACAACATTACTACGGACTGTATGCAATGCAGTCGATGTTTGGTTAGCTGCACTCTTGAGGCTGGTTGATACTTTCTTCTGCTTCACTGACTTCTTGGCTCTAGTCTTTGAAACTTTTGTGTTCTCAGTCTGCGCAGGTTTGTTTTCACCAAACAGCGTGTCATTCAGCATTGGATCATCACCTTGTACATCTTCCACCATTGAAATCTGTAATCATTTATCAATCGCGAATAGTTTAGAATCACTTAGTACACAGTTCTTTCTAGAGTATTAATGTTATGACACCAAAACAAGACTTAACCCTTTGCATGCTGGGAAATTTGTCTTCTGCTTAAATGTTGTCTGCTGAATTTCTAAAATATGCATTTTCTTTGATTTTTTTTCAAAGAATACTATCAGAATAGCAAACAGTTTGGATCCTGATGAGACGCCACGTTCTGTGGCGTCTCATCTGGATCCAAACTGTTTGCAGAGGCCTTCAAAATCCGGTTCCAGCGCTCAAAGGGTTAATATATATATTTATACATACATTGGAGTCTCAGATTGTACAAAAAATAACTTGTTTTCTCATTAAAAAGTAGCCATGTGTTCAACGAAAGGTCTGTTTATCATTTTTGTCAATCATTGCAAGGTGAAGTGAATAGTAATTAAATTCAGGTTGTTTGCAATCCTTAACATGTTTTTGTATTGGTTGTGAGATCTTGCAGATTGTGTTTCTCATTTGAAGACGCATTTACCATCTCTATATACTCAATCTGATTCTCTACAGTACCTTCAATGAAAAAGTATGGTCATCTTCTACTGACATCTTCTGCAGCTTTGTAGTTTTATTATATTTCCTGCAATAATCACATTTACAAACAAAGTTAAGTGGGTTATACATTTTTTTTATATATGTATCACATATTGGATCAATTTACCCCAGCAAGTATTAATTTATTACTGGTACTGTGACTGCCATATCAAAATTAACGTTCTTTTTTTTTATTGAAGAACAACAAATTAAAAAAATTCAGAAAAGGCACAAATATATAACCTTTCACTTAATTTGATAAAGGTGTATTATAATATTGATTAACAGCTGTGAACAAGAGTGCCAAACTGTCACAAGATACGCCCGTTTGAAGGTTTTGGACACCATGCTTAATGCTTGAAATGCACTGAGTGACCCCGTGACCTAGTTTTTGACCCGGCATGACCCATATTAAAACTTGACTAGATATCGTCTAGATACAACTTCTGACCAAGTTTGGTGAAGATCGGATGAAAATTATTTGAATTAGATAGTGGACATTGCTGTGCACGCCGATGCCGCCCGCCCGCCCGCCATGGGTGAAACAATAATATGTCCCGTTTTGAAAAAAACGGGCTTTTAAAAAATACTCATATCAGGCCTCCGGGAAAATAACAATATGTTAATCAGTATCTTCCTTTACACTCCATCTTCATTTTTCCCACCAAGATTGAAAAAAAAATTAAACTCCCTAAAAGCAACTAGAGGGAGTGGGGAGAACATATGGGATCTTAACATGAAAAGATAACTTTCTTCTTGCAACCATATAAAAAACAAACAGTTTATAAAAGTGTAGAAGGTGCCTTAAAAGTTTAACATGCATGCTCCAGTAACATTTAACTTTTCAGAAAATAAATATCCAAATTATAATGTTACCTTTTCGGCACATCTTTTTTACTTTCCTTGTTCCCTTGTTTTAATGCTGAAAAATTATCAACTTTTGAATAAGTAATATACACTTGTATTTACTAAAGAACACACTTTTATCTAGAACAACAAGTAATTTGCTAGGACAGAGTATAACACTTCATCTTTTTTTTAAATTATTCAGTACTAAATGTTGCAAATGAGTATCGGATAACATGTTGCAGTTTCACATTAATGTTTTTTGGTAATATAGTGACCAAACCGTGAGCATCAATACGCATATTTACAACAAAGCATTCAACAATGCAAGAAAATACCATGTATTACTTAAGACATCCTTTGTTTGATAACAGGACCCATTAAATCTGAAGATTGGTTGGTAGTATGATTTTATTTTTGTGATACTGGCTTTACTGACAAAGACCTGAAGCTCCTTATTTCAAAGTGAAAATTCTAAATCTAAAGAGAGTTTTGTAGCAGAAAATCAAGTCCTGGAAATCATTGCCGTAGCCACCTGCCTGAAAGAAATCCAACCAGTCCTAATCACAAAATCAGGATTTTCAACTTCATCGAACACTTCGATAAAAACAATACCTTTAAAATTTGATTCTTTTTTCTCTGCATTGCTTGTTGATTGAGTTTTGTTCCTGATACCAGCTCTACTGTATGTCTTGGTAGTTTGGCGTCCAAATACATCTTCCATTCTTTCTCGTCTGTAACTATATTGAAATGAAAATTACACAAAAATAAGGTGAATAGTTATGATCTTTTTTATTACCCCCAAGGTCTCAGGTAAACTATAAATTATTACTGGCCCGAACTCCATTTTACTTGCTTCATTCAGCTTACAAGTAGGTACTTTGCCAGAAGTTTTTAATATACAGAAGAGTCAGACTAATAATTAATAAAGTAAACCTTAGACAAAAAGAGCACCAGATGCAGGGCTCCAACCCACAGAAAACTAGCACAAAGCAACTGAGCTTACCAGGCGGCTGGTTCTTACACACTCCAACTATTGTTTAACTTTTAGGCTGACCGTCAGACAATCCTCCATTTAAAAACGGACACCATTAAAGTTAAACCTAGGAAGAAACGTGTTTTTAAAGCGAGACCCACACAACAAAAAAACAAAATACTTGACTGCAGGCATGTTCAGATTACGGACCTTTTTCCAAATATAGTCCTAAGTCTATAGTATGTGTGTGCTTGCAAAAAACCAGTTGCCAGAGCTCAGCATTCACAGGTTCAAGCCCCGCTACATGAAAACCTTCCTCCATTGTTAACTTTATTTCTAAGCCGCACCACTGTCACACTTTTTTCTTCTCTTCAGATAATAGAGAACTAGCACTCATTGAAATTATTGCAGTGACCACAGGCAAGACTTAAGTTACTGAAAGGTTGACGTGAAGAGGAGTGTATGAAAGAACCAGCCACCCAGTTACCTCAGAAGGTAGAGTGTTGTGCTACACTGCCAGTTTTCTGGTGGTCACTCTAGGGTTGAAACCATTCACAACTGACAGAAGCCAGGGCGACACTTCAGTGGCCAAGCCCCAAGTAAGCTATTTAAAGCTCAAGTCTTACTATTGCCGGTGTAGCCCGGTTCATCCCGGTTTGATAGAACCGGTCAACCGGCACTACAGGGATGATTGATGGTTATCTTTTAGCGCGGTCACATATTCCTAGTGCTGCCCTGGTTTACATCCCAGCAGAGTCCAGGTCAGCCCAGGTAGAGCTACGGTTTATCCCAGTGATGCCCGGTCGTAGCTGGTAGTGCCCCGGTCGTATCCGGCAGCATCCCGGTGAACCCAGTGGCGTCCGGCAGAGCCCCGGTGACTCCCGGTTCATCCCGGAGGTATTAAACATTTTAATTGTTTACCGGTGGAGCCCCGGTTCATCCTGGATGTTCCCAGTGGAGCCCTGGTTGTCCCTGGTTCATCCCGGACGTTTCCCGGTGGAGCCCCGGTTCATTCCGGTATGTCCTGGTGACTCCCGGTTCATGCCGGATGTATTAAACATTTTAATAGTTTGCCGGTGGAGCCCCGGTTCATCTCGGTAGACCCCGGATCACGCACCAAGGCTCCACCGGCATCGGGGCTCCACCGGCATCGCAAAATGTGATACTGAGGCTGGGCCTTAACGTTTGACAGATCAAAGCTGGTTTCTTGACTGATACAAATAAATATTTAACTCTATCATATCATATAAAACTCATAAATATTGGACTAACCTCATATTACAGTCAAAGTCTCTTGTTGACAGACTTTGACATTTGCCGCGAAATTATGAACGCGCTGACTTTTCGGTCACGTGATCTTCGGCGCACTGTTGCAGACGACAACAGTGGCTGTAAGGTAAGCTTTCTGTACACAAGTTTTCTTTAAATCACAACTTTAAGCAGGGACATATGGAAAATATGTAAGTCCGTGCTTTAAGCAATATCGACGATTTCATTTCTTAAGTCGCGTTAGTTCGCAAACTCTAAGATACTTTATGTAGTTTTCAAAATGAAGAGTTTTCAAGGTAAATAGCTCAACCGTATGTTTCGTTCTAAGACATTTTCATACCACGTTGTCGAATGTTGAAGTTACTATTCTAATTACTTATAAGGTGTTTATATATGCATGGTAATAGATGATAATGAATGTTATAGAATTGTCCGTGCGTGCATGCGTGTTTACATCGCCAATTTTCATTCATACATCCTGTGCAACAACATCTCCTGCCTATGTTTGACAGTTGTTCCCACTGCATGGTAAAAGGAGATGATATGGGGCGGGGCTATAAAGTTATAACTTTATAGATATGTCGGTAATTCCTTAATCGATTGAAAAGTAAGGCCGACGAACAGGCTGGACTCAGAGCCGGGCGTAGCACAGTGGAACTAGTTGTGATAAACATAACTGTCTTCGTCCTACGTCCGGCGACACGTAGTGTTAACGGAGTCCAGAGTTACATTATTGCAACTAAGTGGAACAGATCTTCAATGCAGAATCATTATTGAGAAACACCTGCGACACCAAAGTGAGCTCTTCCACAACTTCATTGACTTGAAGAAAGCTTTCGACCGCGAGTGGCATGATGGACTATGGCATGTTAGGAGAGGATTCAACATTGACGAATGGCTGGTGAAAGTCATTCCAGAACTTTACGGAAACGCCAACAGCGCAGTACTTCTCAACGTACAGCAGGGCAACTTCTTCAAGACAACAGTGGGCGTCCGTCAGGGATGTCTGCGTTCTCCCGTCCTGTTCAACCTTTTCATTGAGACGATAATGCAGGAGACTCTCTATAACCACCACACCTCTATCTCCATCGGTGGAAGACCCATCTCCAACTTGAGATTTGCTGATGACATTGACATGGGTGGTTCCAGCAGTGAACTTCAAGATCTCACCAAAAGACTATATGAAAAAAACAGGGGCATGCGGGATGGAGGTCAGCACGGAGAAGATCATGTGTAGACATCAACATGAACGACGAGAAGCTAGAAGAAGTGACCAGCTTCAAGTGCTTGGGCCCAACCATGTCCAAGGATGGTACCAATACCGATGAGATCCGAATAAGAATTGCCATGGCAACCGCAGGGATGGCCAGACTGAGCAGGTTAAGGACAAGCAGTTCCATCAAGTTCCCCACCAAGTACAGGCTCTACAAGTCCCTCGTTGTCTCCATCCTACTCTACGGCTTCGAGACCTGGACGCTTCACGCGGACACAGAACGCAAGATACGGGCATAAATTCTCCTACACGGAGTACAAGACCAACGAGTACGTCCGGAACATGTCTGCAACAATTTTTGGTCAACAAAACCCCCTACCGGCGATCGTCAAACGACGAAAGCTGACTTAATCTTGATACGTCACCAGGCACGACTCTCTGTGCAAGCCTTTTCTCCTGGGAACGCTTGAGGGAGGTCGACGTCGAGGCCATCAGAGAAAAAGCGGGATGGACAATATGAAAGAGTGGACATCCCTTTCCATGGATGAATTACTCTCAGCAGCACACAACAGACATGACTGGAGAAGGATTTCTGTATCGTCGTCCCTCATTCCCCCCAACGGCCAAACCGGTCAATGGATTGATGATGATGATGATGATGATGATGATGATGATGATGATGATGATGATGATGATGATGACGATCTTAAAAAATCTGATGAAACTTGGTATGTGGATAGAGTACAACATGAGGAGTATGCACGTTAGTTCCATTGTTTTCTCTCGTCTGAAACACATGTGGTAGTTTTAGTTGCAGTAATAATTGAAAACTGAAATCTAAAACCAGCGTTACCTCAACAAGTACTTGTGCAAGGTTGATGAGACTCATTTGCATGGAGCGCCATTTAGTGAATATACAACTTTTTTCAGTTTTCGTAATTGAGGTTGCTATGGTTACAGAAAAAACTAAAAAGTACTAAAAGCTAGACTGATCAAATTTGTGGGGATAATCCGACAACTTTCTCCCTGTGAGAAAGCTCTTGCTACTTTAAATGTTTATATGGATGGTTGTATGTGTGTTTTTTTTTATAGAATACATTAGACTTTACGCCCATGAGTATACATACTTATAATACCTAACGTCGTCAGCAGTGGTCAATTAAATACAGCCATATCAATATACTATTTTAAGCAATATAAATTTACAATTTATAACGAAAGAATTGGCAACTCTAAGGACATGCAAATTCAGAATAAACAGCTATTTTTAACATGTATGTATTAAGGTAAGTATATATTATGCATATATTGAGTTGTATCTTTTTCAAAATAAACGTGAATGTTCTAACAATGTGAATACATATAGATTTAATTGCTATGACTACAAATAGACAGTAATATACGGCGAGAAAATATTGATAATATAATTCAGTTCTCAATCGAGCTGCTTTAAAAATAGATGTTACAAGATTTGTAATTGTTTTAGCGTTGACAGTTTGTAAAAGTTCAATAAATTTTATCATATTTGTTCGAGTCCAATAATATCTACGTATATATTGTTTTCTAAGACTATTAAAAACTGGTCATTCGAGTAAGAAATGGAACTCATGGGTGTCCTTACTGACATCTGCACACGCAATTCTTTTTTCAGCTGTTTCGTTCCATACAGATGTGTATTCAACAGTGAAGTATCAAGACGGATAAATGTATTCCCCGGTGCAAGAGGTGCCGTCAACTCCTTTTTTGAACATCCGGTATATGCGCATGCCCGCTGAAGCACATACACCGGATGCTGTCGTTCCGGAGACTTACAGTCAGAGCAGCCAGGGTATGTCTTCTTGAAAAATTTGCGAAGCTTACGTTTGGTATTGTTTCCTTTGTTGGCAAAGGCATCAACGGAATGAGTACTATGTATTAATTTACAATGGGGCGCATACAACAAATGCGTTTGTACATTTTTACTTTCGTTTAAACGTATACATATGAAACGCAAAATAAAGACCGATGCGTATGTTCAACTTTCGAGAATCTCTGTTTTTTTTTGTTTTTTTTTTAAATATCGAGCATTTTCTCATGGTTGCACTGACCTTAACAGGTTTATCCTCAAAGCATCGTCATGAAATGTATAGTAGAGTGCACTTCTTGACCCTTTAGAATATTCCTGCCTTCATTATTGATCTTTGCTCAACTTAAAGTTTTTTTTAGCAAACGCGCTTGTTTCTAAACAAAACGCGACTTTGTATTTCGAGGGAATGATTGTGTTTAAAAATCAACCTTAAGCAGTGAAGACTTCTGTGTTCTATTATCTTAGCAATGCTATGGTACTATGTGAACACATTTGCAGACGAGTCTTACAGCGTTCCGGGGACGCCACGCGCACTTGCGATCCCTCTTACACCAGTCGCACCAGTTGCGAGGTCCATCGTTAGGGGCACAGCAACCAGTTCTGGTCAAAGATATGTTTATGACCCATCGTTTATACAGCGTTCGCCTCTAGGTAAGAATGTTTAAACGCTCTTTACTTGTTTTATTACACTTAAGTATGCAGCTATCCTGACGTCTCTAGTATGGTGTTCTGAGAACTTGTATCTGTCACGTATGTTTTGTTAAATCGTAGAGTTCAGGAGACGCGCAGCCTCGAGTGCGATACAATTTCACACAACCAACGGCACTGCTATAAGTTCTAAAGTCATCAAACTAGTGATGCGTGCGTTTTATCTTCAATCAATTATGCGACAGTTCCGAAAAGGGTCGTAAGCAACAGTACTGAATTTAACCTATTTTACAATCCTACATATCGGACTGTCCGTGTGTGTAACGTTTTTTCAAAACATTGAAACGATGTGCACCCACGATTGTGCTACGATTTCACTTAGAGATTACACAAGTTGGACAAGTGCAGTATTGTACAGCAGATTTTCTTTAACGTTCTTTAGTCGGGGCATCCGCGAACGAGCAGGTCGTTCCGTGTACACCAGGCAGTCTCAAGTTGGAAGCGTTCTTCACACCGGATACCCCTATCCGACCCGCGGCGCCGAAGAGACCCCGCCACATGGCATTCACACCCACGCGAGCGAGCGGCTTCCGAGACCACACGCCGGTTCGACCCTCGCCGCTCTTGTTTTCGAGAGACGTTCTCCCGGGTTCAATGCCGTGCAATGGTCCGTTAGAAGCAAGCCTATCCGGAATGACTCCTTCCGGGGCAGCAGACGAGGTGTGTGTATCACGTGGTCATACCTCATCAAATGATCACCTGCGTTCTTTAGTTGGCGGATCGACGCCTCTTTGTAATAACGGGGGCGACGGTGGGGCGGTTAATAGGTCAAGTAAGCGCAATAGGCCCCGTCGCGAAACATTCGCAAGTGCTCGACGCTCGCCAGTCGAGCATTCCAATGGCAACACCAGAGGTCAGGAAGATGGCGGAACGCAAGACTTCCTTGATATCATTTAATAGCGATCCCGTGTATTGTTCCCGTTGCCGCTTTGTCATTTTGATTTAAAAAAGTTTTTAAACTGTATGGTTTAACCGCCGTGTGTTATGCCAATTTTGTGTATTTGTAATGATTTTCAAAATAGAACATACTTATGCATCTTTCTTGACTATGCTATGCCGACATGGTTTAGAAGAAAAATATGGTTTAACCGTGTGTGATGCAAATTTTGTGTATTTGTAATCATTTTCAATATAGAACATACTTATGCATCTTTCTTCACTATGCCGACATGTTTTAGAAGAAGTTAAAATATTTCTTTTCGAGTTGCTATCCGTTTATTATGGTAAACTATTATTTAAGAATACTAACGATTTATTGAATTATTGTATGTTTAAAATATAAACAATATATCACAGCAACCTGTATCTGTCATTTTCAAATTGCAGTTGTCAAATCAGCTCGACGTAGTAGCATCCACGCGGCATACAGACACAGCTTTTATATTATATAATTATATGTATAGGTGTAACAGTTGCCAATCAAGTTAATCTAGGCATTAATGTTCGTCTGGCGGTGTTTTTTTTTTGATGCGGTGTTGCTAACACTCTTATTACGATATATTAACACAATATGTGAAAATAATTATGGGATATGTAAAAACGTCTTGAATTTTTAATGCGCTCTTGTTTCGATTTTTCTGGTTCGAAGCCCACAGAAAAGTAGTTCCATTCGCATATATCCAATTATAATAAACACAAAGTGAAACTTCAGCTGCACCAGCCGGAGTGAAACCTCGTTGAAGCACGCGGTCTTTCATTTGTGTGGAGGGACCAATAACCAAGCAGTGTGAGACAGCACAGCAGCACGAGACACAACGCACAAACAACTGACCTCAAAACCCATGGGTTTCCGTCAACAGCCGGATAATCGTTTCAATGTCACGGTAGAACAAACAAAGCTGAATATATTTGAATAAATCTAAAGGAGCAAATGGAAGCTATTGTTTACTTGTGGTCTTCACTAAGAGCTTAACATTGTTCATGTTTGCAGTGAACATGTTCTATACTTGGCGAAAATGACTCAAAAATAGGCCTTGATAAGTTTGTTTTTTATTGCAATACATGTATACTGGATAATACAATTTCGTTAAATGAGTTTTCCAAGCAATGGTCTTCTTAATTAAGTCGTTTGACCTCTAGACCGGTGCGTTCAATTGTGTTTTTTTCTATCCTCTCCCTTTTAATAATCTTGCTTTATTAGTTTTAACGTTAACGAAAAAAATAGCATGTTTTTTTTTATATTGCATGTAAAGATTATCATTGTATGGTTATACTGCATATTTTAAGTAGTGACACAATGTGTGAGTTCTTATATAAAACTGCCGCTAGTTTGTGCAAACACTAAATTCAGACATACATATAAACGTGTTATAGAACATTTTAGAAACTAACATACACATATATAAAAGACATGAAATTTCATCTTCTCACAAAAAAAGACACAACATCAATTGCAGTTATAATACACAAACACATAAGGCGTCTTTAAAGGGACTTGTTCACAGATTATCGAAATGATAAGTTTCCAACTATTTGTAACAGATTCAAAGCATGAAAAGCAGATCAGGGAGCGAAATAAGATTACTGATGTAGACTCATAACGAAAAAAACATTTGGTTTATGAGTTATCATCATAAGAAATTGATACAATTATAAAGCATTATATACGCGAAAAATGATAATTGTTTTGAGTGTTTCTGTTGTTTCCTGATATTGTGTGACACTACGTGAAGTACTTATAGTATATAACATTCAGTATATAAAGTAACAGCCCGGATGACCAAATGGTTTATGCGAAGATTTTTAAATCAAAAGGTTTGTGGTTCGATACACTCTTTTGCTATATTTTTCTTTCTTGAATTTTATTCTTGATTTGTATTGGACTTCTTAAGTTGCGATGTTTTCGTGGTACAATTTAAAGCATTTTTTGACGAACTTAAACTAATGCCGAAATCTGTGAATGAGCCACTTTAATAAACTGGTAAGATAAGCATATCTGCGCAGTGCATAAAGGTGTTTTTATTAAGGCTTTATGCACAGCACCAAATATATTACAGATTTTAAATGGTTCCTTTCAAGAGTTTAACTATTTCTATATGATGTTCACTTTTAAGTAGCAAAATATTTTTTCAGTATATTCTTCATCATTTATGTTTATGAAAGCAAATACGCTATGAAATGAGACATAAACTTGTAAGTCAGAACTATTGAGCGGGTAAATCACTATTTGCTTATTCAGAACGTAAATATCCGCATCATTGAATGTATACATTAATGAATGCGATTGTATTTGCAAAAACAATTCGTGCCTTGTAATTCCTTTTCAGAATAGAGCTTTCTTCAAACTGATATTGATATTAAATGCCGTTATATATATATATTAAATGTAGTCGTAATGTAACTCGATATAGAACAATTGGACCTATACATGACTATTTGTGCGTCTGCGTGAGTGTCCAAACACAGATATTCATATCATGTTCTGCGCTTTTAGTAAAAATGTAAACAATGAATACTAACAATTGCCCGCGCTGAATACTTATTTTCAGAAACTTAAGAACAGAGTTCTTCAATGACGATGCATTTTGCAGTTTCATTTAATACTCAACCGGAAGTGGGGTGATCAACTCTTTGTCCTTGAAACATTCTGTAGTAGGAAATAGTCCGTTTTGTCGTCCGCTTTCTGGTTATCATGCTTAGTAAATCGAATTTATAATCTAACTAATGTTCAAGGTCCTTATACTCTTTGCACAATGTTTTAAGATGTTTCGTGATATAGTTATATAATAAGAAACACTTGACTGAGAATAAAACGTAAAGGTCTATTCTTTGTGTTGATAGTTCTTTTGAAATACGCGAAGTTTAATATTAAAAGTTTAATATTGCATAATGTTAATTCACAAATTTCTTTAATTTCCCATATTTTGCACGTGAATACACATTCAAATAACTCGTATTGATTCCAACCTAACACTCAATGACACTCAATGACAGTTTCGATCCAGTGTTATACAAAAGTAGTCCATGCGATGAGTGCTGTTGACTGGTTTCACACGGTTATCACGTTGTTTTCTGCACCAGAATCGTCCGCTTTTGTTGGCTGAAATAAATCATTAAATATTCCATGAAATAAAACACAAATCAATAAAATATGTTTGATGCGTCTTTATTGAAAATAACATACAACAAACAGTCAGGTGAAGTTACCAGAGCGGGAAATTTAAACGCCATAAAGTGATACACCCCTTAAACTTACAGCAAACCGATTTTGCTGTGCGTTTTTTAATTATATATTTATTGTGTCTATTCATCTTACAAATAAGAGAAAAATCAGTAAAAAAAACTATTTTATTTGGACGTGTGCGTATGTAGACGGGAAAACAACGCCTAAATTATTTTATAACAAGTAATTATTAAAAAAGTTGTCCTGTCTCCGTCCTGCGTATTAAATGTCAAAGAGATTGTTACACTCAGTGAAATTGATACCCGTAACCAAATAAGCCATGCTGAAGAGATTAAAAATAAATCTAAATAATGCATATTTCAAATGTAAAATACAGATCGTAAATCAAGGAAAAAAAAGAAAACTCAGTTGCTTACAAGCTTTACTTATTACAATTTAAAATTAAACATGTCTTAGGGTAATACAATGCAATTATATGTTCGTTATAAACTGCCAACACACTGGTAAAAATATATAAATTGGTCAAATGCCTACGAAAAAAAAAAACATTGTTTTATTTAAGGACGCTTAAAATGAATTAATTTTGGTACAAAAAGATCTGCTGTGTCCAATCCAATAAAGCACAATAGGAAGTGCTTGTGTTCCTGATAACTTGTTTTAGTGTTTTATTCGGTACAAACCATATATATCGAGGGCATTGAAGATGTTTGCTGAATTATTTTCAACAAAACGGAGAGGAACATGCCTAATAAATAACTGATTCATAACAACATGTATATTTAGTATCGCTGCGTTTTAGCTCACCTGAGCACAAAGTGCTCAAGGTGACTATTGCTATTACCCTATGTCCGGCGTTTGTCGTCGTGCGGTGTCCGGTGTGTGGTTGGCGTCGTCCAATTTAAGCTCGTTACCACACTGTTCATTCAATCTTAATGAAACTTGGTCAGAATGTTTATCTGGCCGATATCTAGGCCGAGTTAGAGTCTGGGTCACGTGCTTCCAAAAACTAGGTCACCAGGACAAATCAAAGAAAAACTTCGGTACCATCTAGAGGTCACATTTCTGACTCAATCTTGATGAAACTTCGTCAATTTGTTTATTTGGACAATATCTTCGAATCTAGGTCAAGTGCGTCCACAAACTAGTTCACCAGGTAAAATCTGAGTAAAAAGGTAAAACAAAACAAATTCTTACACTCTGGAGGACACATTTGTAACACTACTTGATGCAACTTGGTCAGAATGTTTATATTGACATTTTCTAGGCTGAACTCGAATCTGGATTACGTGCGTCCAAAAACTAGGTCACTAGATCAAATCTTAGAAAAACCTTGCTACGAATACATTCATTAATTAAGCTTTTACAACATATGAGTCATCTCTTATTAATATATAGGATTAAGGCAATTACTTCCCTTTGACTGCAATGTTTTTAATGATAGTTTAGTTTACTTGTGTGTTTCATGTGTGTGTTATTGACAGTCATGGTTCGATTAATTTTATGCCGCCCTTCAAAGAAGGAGGCATATTGCGGTCGCACTGTACGTTTTTGCAGAATTTACTGTCTCAGCCATAACTTTGCTATATATTGATATTTGAAATAACTAAGCACACATGCCAAACATCATGAGACGACGTGTCGCGTGTAGCACACGTCTCCCTTTCTCAAAGATCAAGGTCACACTTATTGGTTAAAGGTCGACTGTGGCCATAACAAAGCTTGAAAATTCATGTCTCAGCCATAACATTTACATATGTTGCGATTTTTTTAAGAATAACTTTGCGCAAAAGTAAACCATCATGTCGCGTGTAACAACCGTCTCCCTGCCTTGAAGGTCAATGTCACACGTAGAGGTAAAAACTAAAATTTTGCCAAAATCGCTCGAAAATACCTGCCATAACTTTACCATTCACATATTGATGGAGTATAAAATAACAAATGCAATCCATCACAAGATGACAAGACGCGTGTAAACTTTGTCTTTCTACCTCAAAGGTCATGGACACACTTAAGGGTGCAAAGTTTGTCGCAAAACAGGTCGAAAATTCCTGTATTAGCCATTACTTCCTTTTATATTAATGGATTTTTAAATGAAGTATCACAAATGAAATTTATTATTAGATAATGTGTCACGTGTAACACTCCTCTCCCTCCCTTACAGGTCAAGGTCACACTTCAACGATCAAATCTGGCCTTAAACAGCTTATTCGGACTTTAACTTTGTCATTCATCATGCTATTTTTAGATAACTGACTACTAATGACAACCACGAGGACACAGCATTTCGTGTTTTAAACCTGACTAAATTCTTCCGAGGTCAGGTTCAAACTTACAGGTCAAAGGTCAAATTTTGCTTTGAAACAGCTTGTAACATTTTAATGTATCAATCAATTTTATGACAACTTACCACAAATTACTACCATGGGGAGACTGAATCTCATTGTCTCAAATGTCAAGTTTACACTTTGAGGTCAGAGGTCAATTTGGCTATAAACAGCTAGTTCTTGACATAAGCGGTGTTTTGAGACAAAAAATGGAACGTGAGGGCATCCGTGCACTAAGTTCGTACCTTCTGTCAGGTCAAGTCTTCCACAATGGGTGTCTGTGAACTCATATGAGCGCTTAAATACCATCTTAGCCCTCTTTTCTGTTTTTATCGTGTTCTGACTTAGCGGCAAGTATCGCACAATAAAGAGTATGTAGTTGTCAACAAACAATTGCCACTGAGAGCCATTAAAAATATGTAATTTCAATATACGACACCTGATTGGAGTCGAGCTTCCATTCGCTATCTACGAAGTATTTATACATGTATTCGCCGGGCTTAAGGTTGAGCGTAACGGAGAAAACCCCATCTCTGGAAAACGAGAAACAATGAATAATAACGGGTTGCATTTTATCAGGGCAAGATTAACAGTATGCCTTTTTATTTTATTTTTTCAAAAACTCTTCTATGTGCTTATGCTAAATATGAATGAACGATGCTCTTTTCAAAATATGCGAAACAATCGGTCTACAAAACATTTAAAAAAACCAATATACTACAAAACATTTATCTAATGTTCCGTGTTCACAATCATGTTTGTACTTTTGCATTATAAAGGTACGCATGATTATTGTTATTACTAATAATTACTAATTGCACTCACTTTTTAGCTAGTAAAAATTTATCGCCCCAATTGTTGAATGAACCGGCAAGTTGGACATCGCTTGCTGCTCCCTCCCAACGGAATTCTTTTGCCACAGTTATCTGAGTTATATACATTTAGTAAACCATTATTGCAAAGCTATTGTTTATGAAGTTCAAACATGTGTAATGTGTGTTTTATGGGTAACATTATCAACATGCATGAAGAGACTAAATCTGCCGTAGGTACCACATACAATTATTATTCATTCACAGTCATACCATTTGTTAATACTCGCAAAAATAAAACGTTTAGTAGATATACACAAACTAAAAATAAATACAATTCAAAACAACACTTTCCCAATAGCCAGTACATGCATGGTTACAAATGCGAAAACGACAAACCTTTGATTCATCAACAGTTTTTGTTTCGTCTATAGTTTCTTTTTCTTCACCCTGTTCTTCTGTTTTGTCCTTCGAGTCTGTAATATCTTCATCTTTACTGTCTTCAGTTTTCGCGTTCTCGTTTTCCTCATCTATTGTACTTGGTTCTTGGTTCGTTTCCCGTTTTGCAGCTTTATCAGTTGCGTCTACTTTTGTTTCGTCTTTATGTAAAATTTTAGTGTCATTTGTGTCCGTATGGACTTCTTTATCAGCAGATTGCGTTTCGTTGATGTCGCCTACGCCTTTTTCCTCGATACTTGTTACCTGTTCTGTTTTATTTTGTTCCACATTATCTTCTGCGGTCTTCTCGACGATGTTTTCCTCGGTAGCAGATTCAGGTTCGTTGGGTTGTTCATCGTCTGCGGTAGAATCCGGTTTTGGGGTATCTTTCGTCTCATTTTCAGTCGTACTTTCTGTTCTTTCGGTAGAGTCCGTTTCAACTGTACCAGTTTTATCAGCTGATTCTTTCTCTGAAACAACTTTTGAACTGCTTTCCTTTTCGGTTGACGTCATCGGTTCAGATTTTGGCACGTCATCTTGGTGGCTCGTGTTTTCTGACTCCGTTTTTGTTGTTATTTCAGCTTTTATTTCAGTTTCGTTTGTCTCCTTTTTTGTTTCAGTCTTTTTCAGTCCTTCATTTTCGACCTCGTCTGTGCTTTTATCTGCCGTTTCACTGCCTTCTTTTTCATCTTTAATTTCTTGTTTTTGGTCGGATTCTTTTTTAGCACTACCTGATTCGGTATTTTCAGTGTTTGAATCCTCTTCAGTAGCGGTGTTTTCGACTTTGTTGCTTTCGCCCTTATCCTCAGATGTTGGAGCTTCTCCTTTGTTGTTGTCATTTTCTTTCCCTGTTTCAACGTCGTCGGCATTATCAGGCTCTTCATTTCCCTATATTGGTTAAACGACAAGCATGCGCCATTCACATTTTGCAATACGCATACAGGTACATGTATTGGGTTTGTATATGTTCTAGGTTTCCCCAAGCAAATTGAAATTCATTTACAAAATAGTTTATTTACGTGTATGTGAACATATATTATATACTGTTCCCCAAAATCAATTAAGTAAACATTTAACATCAGTTTCTCACGAATATATTTCCTAAAAAATACATCATTATCCCCATGCAACCATGCGTTTTGACATGCACACATTGTATTATATATGCAACAACTGGTAATAGTAGAACTATGTAGAGTATGCTTTTATGTCACTTTTTGTGTTTATGCCTTATATTTCAAAATGTATTCGATTAAAAAAAGACATCTTTACACGAGTGTAAAGAGAGATCTATAACAGTTCGGTCACTTGATTGTTGAAGTAACCCTGTTAATACTGTCCGCGGATAAAATAAAGTGTCTATGTTCAAATTGTAAAAATACGCTGTAATAACATGTATTATATTACTACATGTAGCTATATTTATTCGTCAACAAGAATAACGAGCATACGACTGGATCCTTAAAAAGTTCAGTATTTTAACTTTAACAATTATTGCTTTATAAACAAGACCAACTTAGCAAAACGTTTCAGATTCATACCAGAAATGGAAACATTTCATTTAAATATGTTTATTTACTCAAAATGATTTATATGACAGGTTGTATCATTGTCATGTCAGTGGTCAATTTTCGTTTAAAGGAAATCGCTTCTAGAAGAAAATCAGTGTATGGGGAAAGTGCCGTCCCTGATTAGCCTGTGCGAACTGCACAGACTGATCAGGGACGACACTTTACGCACGTGCTTTTATCCCGGTTTACCATGAGCGAGGCTAAAATTAGTAGCAAGATACCACTGAAAACGAAAATGTGAAATACAAATCCGCCATGAAAGCATTAGGAATGTGAACATTTAAATAGTCGACAAGTGTTAAACAACGTTACTAATATGTAAAACTTGCTCTCTTCTTAGCATTCAAAAATATAACTATCAAATTATGCATAAGCTCTTTGTGCACAGCAAATATTTTACCACTTAATTGGATACATTTTATTTAGTTATACCAGTTTTCTCTTAAATGTTATCATGAATGAAGTCCAATGTTACATGAACCACTACACTTACAATACATGTCAGAGTAAATATCACTACTCAATTAGGGTAGGATTGTTATTATTTTCATGGCTTTAAAGTGCGATGTTAATGTCCACCGTGTACGGTTTCATAGTACAATAAAGTCGAGTAAATGTGGCTCTTTAGATACTATTTTCAAACAGTATGGTGGACACACGCAATGCTACATTCCCCATGCACACGGTTAAGAATGATGTAAATATTACTGATATTTCATGATGAGGTGCGAAAACACACATTTGATGTTTTGCTTGTTCGCAAGAAACTTAGGATAATGGTATCTAATACATATTTACTACTTTATACATTCAGAGCGTTGATACCATTTTGCATGTTTTGTATAAAATGTTTTAATTAATATCAAATAGTAACAACACGGTTTTACATAGAAGAACATGTATTACACACGACCCCGTGTTTACTAAAATGCATTCTAAACGAAACAATAATTATATTCTTACTTACTGAATTATATTTTTACCGACATAATTATATTATAACCCACTGAATTTAATGCCTACCTTCTTAATAATATTCTTACCTCCGTTTGTCCTGCAGCAGTATCGCCATTCTTGTCCTTGTTGACCTTCAGTTTACCGGTTTTATTCCCCATGGTTGATTCCTATCGTTACGAACGATAAATTTATCTGAAATAACAAGAGAACTTGTATGCAAACTAAACATTTAAAATAAATAAATATTGAAATGATTACGATTTTATTCAAAAGCATGAAACCACAATAGAATGAATTCCGATCGAAGTTTCTCCGTTACAACAATCGACACTCGTCGTTGCATACTTGATCAATAGGATTTAATTAGACGTTATAAACTAGACAACTGGCAATACAACACGTTGTTGCCTAAATCAGTGTGTTGTAACTCATTCATCCACATCCGTAAAATCGAGCATTATTATACTTTGATGACGATCAATGAAACATAATATGAAAAATGTTCGCATCAAAGATTGTCCAGCTAACTTATACTATGTGATCATACTTACATTAAATACAAGCGCCCCTTTAGCTTACACATGCAAATGAAATAAAGTGTCGTTTGTGAAGGTTTTGTTACAAAACGCAGGGCGCCTTTAAAATACGTTTCAAGTGTAAACCGCGTGTAAAACACTAAAAAATGTCATAAACAATTGTAAATAAATATATACGTACTATAATTTAAATCCTGCACTTATTTACCAGTTTGAATACAAGAGAAGTTTTCCTTTCCTTGTTCATGTGACAATTTAAGTCATGTGAAACACACAGTGGTGTACATTACCGATGTTAAATACTGTGGTATTCAACTATTCATGAGAGTGAAAACATGGTGGGAATTGTAAGTAATTGGATCCCAAATAGACTGAATCTGAATAAGTGTGTGACATTTCAAGAGCCGCACTCTCCGAGCTAATGTTCTCCAAATTTGGTAGTGCGAAATGTCATATATATTTTAGGATGGGGTTTGTTTTGAGATTATTTGAGTGACGTCCAACAACAACTCGTTTAAAACTGTAAAACAATCTTTCAATTATAGAGAATCAGTCTATACCAATCCTCGCGTTTATACAAGTACATACAATGAATATTACTACATGTACATGCATTTTCAAATTTTGGTGTTTTTCCATGAAACGATAGTTTTTTTTATTTCGCAGAGTAAGTTAAATTGTCATGGTACATGTATTTACCTGGTTATATTTGCAGCTTTAAAGTTAGATGAAATAATGGACCTTAACAATGACGTACTTAAGGATTTTTTTAAGTACCAACTATACAGTATCATCAAACATATCAAATATCCTAAATCACCACCGGATACAATTTCATTTTACTCAACAGAACAAAAGGTATGCAACGACAGTCAGATCAATCAAGTTTCTCATTTGGTGAGCCTCTATTTCGCTTGTTTATTTTTTAATATACACTGCTAAAAGTACCAGCTTGTGACGCATGCTTCACCGGTACCATTCGGTCAAAATGTATCGCTTATGTAGGGACAAGAACATGGCACCAAAATGTTAGGAGTTTTTATCCCCTTGAAGGGAGTAGGCATATAGTGATCGCATCGTCCGTCCGTCCGTCAGTCAGTCAGGACCGCTTCTTGTGAACAGTATGACTCAGGACGCATTGAAGGGATTAAATTGAAACTTCATGTAATGATATATGGCGTTGAGAGGAAGTGCAGAGTACACCGACCATAACTCTTATTCAGAATTTATATAGCTATTGCCCTTAAGTATTTTTTTATGCAGAACATCACTCCCTTAGTATGAATGTATAAGTGTATACATTCAAAGGGGACTTTTATAGGAAGTACAGAGTACAAGCACCACAAGTCTTTTGTCTGTATTTTTGGAGTTATTGTCCCTTTCGTTATATTCGTATATGTGTTCGTTTATTCGATGGAGCGCAACTTCGCAAGTATTGAAGGCCTCAAATGAATCTTCAACTAATGATATAATTCTTCAAGAGAAATTCCAAGTAAAAGCTATCACCACTCAAAATGTGCAGCTCCATGAGATACACATGNAGTAGTAGTAGTAGTAGTAGTAGTAGTACAAGCAGTAGTAGTAGTAGTAATAGTAGTAGTAGTAGCAGTAGTAGTAGTATTTAAGTTTTTATTGAATAAACATACGTTTCGAGGAGTGTTTTCTCTTCTTGAGTTATTGTGACATTTGGTAAGAAATCCCCATACTTCATTCCATACCAGTCCTCGCACATTAGTTTGATGTTCGTGGGTTTACCGCAGTACCAAGGCATGCCAGAGTTGATGTAGGTCAGATTACAGATGGCACTGTACCCTGTTATATGCTGCAGGTGCGTGTGATTCGGATGACAGTGCGTTGCTTCCGTATGTTTGTCGGATTTGAAAATTCCGTCTTGAATATGCGTGGAGAGCATCTGAAATATAGTTTTACTGCACTTCAACTAGTTCTACACCTATAATGGTTTCGTCATTATTAACCATTATTTGAGAGGCCGGATTAAAAACATCCCAACTTGCAGTTTACTTTGTGGTATACCAGCTAAGAGTTCGAAAGACATGTTTGTCGTAACAAAAAACAAAAAAGAGTGCTCAACTTTCATATCGTTACTACATGCAAACAGGTAAATGTACTAACTGCTTTGAACGGTTCATTTTCTAAATGTTTCAGTTTCTGATTATAGACAAACAATCGTCAATTTTTAGCAGTCATACTTGTAAATTAATTTTTCATAGTATCTTACTCAACAAATATACCAATTTCCGTTGTAAACTCACATTACATTACAATTCGCCACACCTTGGCAAATAAATCTTAGCACTGGTTAAACGTGGGTTGTATTCTTTTAACGTTCAAATATAAATTCAAAAGTCAATTTCTTGTGTAGCTACCTCTCTCCACATTCTATAAATGGCTGCTATAGCTTCTCGGGTGTACCTCAAGCTGGCTGATATTGTTGCATTTCCGACCCAGGCCGCCTCTATGTCGGCTTCATATGTTCCGTCTCCGTTATCCTTAATCAGACCAAGAATCGCAGTGGTCTCTTTACCATCGCCCCTCATTACAACGTTTAAAATTTCCTCGCCTTGCAGCTTCGTCTTATATTTGTGATCGTACATTGTTATCAAAACACGAATATGGTCTCCAAGTTGATATTCATACTTGTCGCCTGAAAGAAACGCAAACAACTGAATTGCTTACTGAACCTTACATGTTCTGTTCATCGAGCGAGGTTTACTCTGACAAGGCTGGATACCCCTCATTGACCGTAGCGTAGTTTGCCCTCGTTTTTATTGGGTTAATTTTTGTAATATCAATAATTTAATAAATATAAAAAGAAAGTATATATTGATGCATATAGTTACTGGTATTTTTGCATCCATCTTCAATTAAGAATATAATTTGTTCAGCATGTTTTCACATTCTCCTTCCCACAATGTCTATGTTGATTTAGAATGAGAATCAGATTTACGTTTGTTATACCATAAATGATCAATAATGAATAGCCTACACACCAATCAATGTTAATGTTGACTTGCTGGGGTCGGACACTCCGTCCAGTGATTCACAATTCCCAATCGACATTGCCTCCTTCTCCGTTAGAAGATTTGGGAAAGGGAGGTCACTATCCTCTAATTGCAAATCTACTTTTGTCCTAAAAAATAAATACATGTTTAATTGCGTTTTTTTTTTTAAATTTACGTTTTACTAGGCCAAAGCTAAATAGGTTTTATTAAGTAGTTAACGATGGATAAACTCGTATTATTAAGTAAATAAGATGTTTATATTGTATTTTACCAGTGCCAGGGCGGGTAATGGTTCATGGTTAGGAACGTCAGCACCGTCAATGCCAGTAGCACGATCAGTCCATAATATATCCCCTTTTTCATCGTCCAGTATACGCAGCTGAAGTAACAGAATGCTTGACAGATATAGGGATTAAGCTGCTGTAAACATCTCCAATTTCACCAATCGAGGTGCGGAAATTCAACAAGGTTAAAAAAGGCAAATTTTCTTGATCAAAATAAAGTTATAATATCCAATAAGACAAGAAACCGTCGGAGACGGGTGATGCTCCCCAAAGTTTTTTCCCCACAATATTGCACTATACATTCAGATAAAAGGAAAAGTTTTGAGGGGCATAACTTTGGACAAAATAATACGATGGATGTTTGTTTTTTTACCTTTGACCTTGAAGGATGACCTTGACCTTTCACCACTCAAAATGTGCAGCTCCATGAGATACACATGCATGCCAAATATCAAGTTGCTATCTTCAATATTGCAAACGTTATGGCCAATGTGCTTGGATTTAGTTTTTTTGACCTTTGACCTTGAAGGTCATCATTGATCTTGACCTTTTCACCACTCCAAATGTGCAGGTGGATGAGATACACATAAAAAAAAGATAAAAAATAGTTTTTTGACCTTTGACCTTGAAGAATGACCTTGACCTTTCACCACTCAAAATGTGCAGCTCCATGAGATAAACGTGCATGCTAAATATCAAGTTGCTATCTTCAATATTGCAAAAGTTATGGCCGATGTGCGTGGATTTTGTTTTTTTGACCTTTGACCCTGAAGGTCATCAATGACCTTGACCTTTTCACAACTCAAAATGTGCAGGTCGATGAGATACACATGAAAAACCAAAAAAAATAAATAAAATAAAAGTTGTTTGACCTTTGACCTTGAAGGATAACCTTGACCTTGACCTTTCACCACTCAAAATGTGCAGCTCCATGAGATACACATGCATGCGAAATATCAAGTTGCTTTCTTCAATATTGCAAAAGTTATGGCCAATGTTAAAGTTTTCGGACGACGACGACGACGCCGACGACGCGGAAGGACGAGAGGGCTATGACAATACCTCAGGTTTTCTTCGAAAACAGCTGAGCTAAAAATCATCCGACCATAACCGGCTGATAATATGCGCATCTCCTGTTGGTAGTGAAGCTTCCCATAAAGTTTCATTGAATTCCCGTAATAAGTTGCTGAGAAATAGCTCGGACAAGAATTGCACTATATGTACAATGGAACATTTCAAAGGGCCATAACTCTGTGAAAAATCATCCGACCAGAACCGGCTGATAATATGCACATCTCCTCTTGGTAGTGAAGCTTCCCATAAAGTTTCATTGAATTCCGGTCATTAGTTGCTGAGAAATAGCCCGGACAAGAATTGCACTATATGTACAGTTAATGGAAAATTTCAAAGGG